>JAWQUT010000411.1:591726-684402 GCA_033807755.1 Ellobium chinense | reverse complement strand
CAACTCAGCAAACCACATATTAAATCTTACATTTCCCACTTTAGCAAATACTCACATGAAGGCTAACATTTCTCATCTTGGCAAACCACATATGGAAGTTTTAACTCAAACATCCCAAAAAATAATTATGTAGTGCTGAACTATTTGAAGAGAATAAATCTTTTAATGTTTGTCAGCTTGATGTAACACCTTGGTGTGCCTCAGTCAACACACATCATAACATTACTCACATCCTGCTCATCTGGATCATTTGTCAGTGGAAAAGGCCAAAGAAAATTGCAACCGAGCTGACTGTCTGTTACAGCATTTAAACACTGTGCATGTGTAACCTTTAGTTAAAGCTGTCACCATGCAAACTGGCAAGCCATACCTGTAACTGTTTCTCCTTCAGTTCCAGCCTGGCATTAGTTTCAGAAATATCCAGCTCTGGAAGAACATCTTTCTCAGCCTTCTCTATTAGTTTGGCAGACAGCTCATCAAAGTCAGCCAATTGTTTCTGTAGGTAGAATGCAAACAGATTATTTTTCAATATCCCTACAGCATTTTGTTTATTTTTAATATCATGAGGTATCACAAAAATGTCAGTGACAACAATCATAATAACAAAATTGACTATGTGCTCAAATATGATAATGAAAAAAATAAAAACAGGCATAATGACAAGAAGAAGAAGAAGAACAACAACAACAGCAACACCACCACCACCACCACCACCACCACCACTACCACCAACAACAACAACAACAACAACAACAACAAAACAACACCAAATATAACTGTAGCAAGAACTTCAGCTTCAATCTTAATTGAAATGTGATGCTAGGTGGCAGTATCTTATGGAAAACTATTTCTAATTGATGCTATGCTCAGTAATTATATTCAAATGAAGTTGAGGGAGGAAAAGTGGACTGAACATCACCACCTCAAATGAATGTTGGAAATAGATGCATATAAAAGAAAAGGCAGGAGCTACAGCCTCGCAGGAGGTGCAAGAAGGATTCACAACCAGATAACAACAGGACAATTAGTAGATTGACTCGTTACTGAGTTCTAATCTGGGAAAAAACCATGACTGGAGCTGTCTGAAGTGCAATGATGTTGTTTCTGGAAACAAGTGACAAGCAAGATATTGACAAACTTACCTGCTGCTGGCGTTTCAGCTGCTCTTTCTTCTCCAGCAGTTCTTCATTAGACAGGGAGCCGGCATTGCCCATGAGCTCCAGCATTTCTTGCTCAAAGGCAGCAAGCAACTTCTCCCTCTCATCTTGTCTCTGTAGGACCAGCAGACAGGAAATAAGACATCGGAAAAATGCAGCGATCCAATGTCCAGTATGTTTTCTCACATTTTTTTTTTTACCTATATCTTTATTTATCTCTTTATGCCATTAATTTTTCTTGGTTTTTTTTTCCCCTTTTCTTTGCATTCATTCACCTTGCATACACTCATTCATTTGCACATCTGCTCATTCTGCTGCTCTATTCATTCATTAATTTGTCCATCCACTCATTTATGGTATTTTAAATCTTCGTATTATAGTCTGATAATAATTATCGTATAAAATTAAACGACTGGCGTGCCTTGAGTTCACAAAGGGACTGAAGTACAAAAGCTATCAAAACAGCAGAAAAACACTACACACAAAATGTCTAGAAAATTAAAATAGATTTATATTTTCACTGAACATCTGACTACATACCATTTTCTCAGCATTGGCTCTAGCTCTTCTGAGAGCCGCATCTCTCTCCTTGGCCAGTTGTTCCTCAAGGTGAATGGCTTCTTTCATGTGGCGTTGTCTCAACACAGAGTATATCATGTTCTCAGCTTGCTTGCCATCTTTACCCTGACAGCGATACAACAAAACACAGTTTACCCATTCCATCCTAATGTGACTTAGTGCAACATACCACATTCCTGCCTAACTGGCCCTAATGAAAGATTCCATTTGGTTGTTGTTGCTTATTTGCTCCAGCCAGCAGATAATGAGGTATTGTGATTATTCATCATGATGGATTTTAAACAATGAGTCTCGAGATTAAGTTATGTGGAAAAAAGGGAAAAGACTGTCTCTGAAAGGAAAAATAACAAGAATTATAATATTACGAATTGAACTTAAAAAAATAAATTTCCTCTGTAAGTACATGCTTTAATAAGCCTTAGACTAATATGTGAAATTTTGGGGCGAGGTAACAACTGAATTTTGACATAAATAGAGAAAAAATTGCACTATGTAGCAATTTGGTGTGCACAGAATTGGAATAGGACAGTGTCCACACAATAAGGCAATATAATCTACAGCTGAAGAGCAGTCTATCTCCTTAAATGCAGCACATACCTTGAGAGACTCTTTCAAGGCCTTCCCTTCCACTTCTTTTGAAAGTTTCTCATTGAGTGCGTCTCTCTCCTGCTGCTGCTTGATCAACTCCTCCTCCATGTCCAAATCATGAGCTTCCTTCAGCTGCAGTTTTTTCCTGTCTTTGCGCTCAGCAAGCTGACATATAAGATAAGATAAAATAAGATAAGACTAGGTAATGGAAAGCAAGGCAAGGCAAGGCAAGGCAAGGCAAGGCAAGGCAAAAAAAACACTTTACTGCAATGGGAAGTGTCTTTATATGTAAGTTATGGAACAATGCAGCATTGGGCTGAATTGAAAAGTC
Organism: Ellobium chinense; assembly: GCA_033807755.1. NCBI lineage: Eukaryota > Metazoa > Mollusca > Gastropoda > Ellobiida > Ellobiidae > Ellobium > Ellobium chinense. The sequence continues at coordinate 681,747 of JAWQUT010000411.1, read as the reverse complement.
TGGAAAAATGACAGGATTGCAATATATGAGGTAGCATCCAAAAGTCTTCAGCAAACTGTGCCCATGAATATTTGTAGAGTTGCATTAGGTGCTTTATTCCTCCGGCATTTTTTAAGTAGTTCAGGTGGGAGTCAACGCAATATTTCCAGTGCTGTTGCCAAACTTTTTCTAACACTACGTAAACCTGCATGCTACAGCTCCTGCAATCTGTCAACTGAGCAACTGTTTTCAATACTTTACCCATTCAGAGAAAGAAAAAAAATTGGCACTGCTATCTGCCTACAGATCATGTCAGTCTGCCTTAGAGCAAAAAATTCAATGCATGCCGACCCTTCATCCACTTCACCTACTTTGTAGATATCTCCAACCCACCTTTTCATCCAAAGATTTTTTCTGTTTCTCTTTCTCTGCTTCCATGTTTCTACGTAAGGCCCCCTGCTCCTTGTTGAACTTCTCCAGCAGTTTCTTGTACTCCTCTTCAGACAGCTTGTTGCCTTGGAGAAGAATTTCTCTGTCAAACTTGTTCTTATGGTTGTCCAAGACCTGCACAGGAAGAACAGTACAGAGTGCATGTGGTTGCTTGAAGGGTATTGAATCCTAACTGTACAACGATAGTGTTATCAGGGTCTAGATGTCTGACAAAAATCACGTTTGTTCAGTGAGATGAATTAAAGCCAGCATCGAGACCAGAGAAATGTCATGACAACCAAATGTGTCATCAGTCATCAAATTGAGAAAATAGGGCTTATCTTGGGTACATCCTCTGAAGAAATGATATTATGAGAATTGCAAAGCAGGGCCTTAAATAGATAATGTTGAGAAAAGAAAAACAGGCCATCTAACTCAAACACGAAGAAGAACTCTCTTGTGAGAGACTGGAGAGATATTGGACAGCTTCAGAGAAATTCAGAGGCTTACACAGCACAGAGATGGAAAGCATCACACTGTAGGAGCATATGTCATAACTGATGGCACAAGATAAGATGCAAGATCAGAGTCATTAATACTTTAGTATAAAATTCCGATGTTTTAACCTGCGAATGACCCTTCTTTATGAGGAAAATATTGGTGTCCATGATGTCACTGCAAAATGTGCAGTCTTCAGTCTTTAATGGAGCCATCAATAAAATATGTTATTTGGCCTTTTCACTCCTTCTTGGCTGAACAAGAAAACAATGGATACATATGAACACATCACTAATGTATAACAACAGCAACATGAATGTACGTAGGTGTGGTCTCGTGCTTTGTATAGCACAAATATGCCCTCATGTAAGCCCCCATCTGGTTAACTGCTCTCTTACCAGTTTCAGCTGTTGATTCCTGTCCTCATCCACTTGCTTCTTCTCTTTCTCCAGCTCCATATCCATTTCTCTCTCCATCTTCCTCTCCTTCTCTGCGTACTCCCTGTCCAAAGCCTCCTGTCTCTTCATTTGATCATCAACTAGAGCCTGCTGTTGATTGGTCAACTTCTCATTATGCAGCTGGTCATTGATGTTTGTAATGAGAGTAGCTGCTTCAGCATCATCCTTTGCTGCCTGTTTGAGAGAATAAAAGTATCAATTTAACCTTTTTGTGTTACAGTCAATACAAATACAAAGTATGCTGTTTGTTGCTAACCTCTTTGTACCACTCCAATCAAAAGAGTGGTTACAATTTGTTGACAAACAATTTAAGATGCTGAACTTCACTGCGAATGGACACTGAAGAGTAAGAGTGTTTAGTAGGAAGGTAAGAGCCTTGACCAGCGCAATGTGAAATGATGAAAGAAACTGACCAGGCCACTGCTGTCATTGTGACAGAACAAATCCAGTGTCTTGCATCAAAAGAGCTTAATAATGTTGGTCTGCCAGCCAAACTCACTTTCTGCATCCTAGTGATTTAAGTGTAATCATTCATCTCAAACAAAATGTTTTTTTGAAACTTCAAAGCCCCCAAAACAGTTAAAGCAATTATAAGAAATTGTCATTATAGCAAAACTCTCAAGCCTTTATGTCATCAGATATTAGAAATGTAGCACTTCAGAATTTTGATTCATCCAACAATGCCCCCTTAGTATGTACAAAGTCGGAGTTCCCTGTAATGACATGCACTCATACTCATTTCTATAAATGCTGGCAATATTCAAAATTCCAACCACATGTCGTTACAAAAAAAAAAATGGATCTTACTCTCTCTCTCTCCATAGGTATGTACAGTGAATTGAGAGACTGCAGCAGGGTAAAAAATGTGCCATATTTTTATCCCTGGGATCTAAGTGACATAAGCCACCTTTAAGGGAAAGTACCCCCTAAGATTGTGCTACTATTATTATAATGACTCTCTTGCCATTGGTACTGCAAAGCTCAAAACTTGGCACTGGGGAACCCATTTCAATGTAATGAGCAAATTTTATGAACTAGTTATGATAATTACTAACATAAGGTAAACCTTATCCTTAATTTTCTTCACAAAATTTAGCCAAACATTGTGATTAATCAACTGAGAGCTCATAATTTTACCGAATATAAAAGTGATAGAACAACACAAAGTCATATTGATTACATAGCAAACAGTGAGTAAAATTTCAGAGATTGTGATGTGTTACCTTTGAGTTATCACTGGCAAAAGAATATATTATTTTCACCTTTAACTCTACTTTTCTTTATTTTTTTTCTGGGTGTTTTCATTCACTCAGAGAAAACAAATGTCCTTTTACACTCAATTTTTTTTTCTAAATCTATTCTATTAGCAGTACTGCAAATAATGAAGACTGGTTTTAATGAGAGTAACCAAAAACATAACATAGTGTGTTTCACCTTCCCCTAGCTCCTTAATTGCGATATGCCTGAGAAATTCTTGGGCTTATGATACAAATGTTTTACATGGAAAGATGTGGTAAAAACTGCATTACTACACCACATTACTTATTTATTGACTCAGTATTGCTTCTTCCTTAGAAAAGCCTATTATATATACATATGGAAATCTTAAATTGTTTTAATTTGTATGCTTTGATTTGAACAATTTATTTGTGATCCCTGGTGGTGAAGGGTGAAGGGGTTAGAGTTAATAAAAATGCCAAACAAACTTACATGAGTTTTGGTCATCCTGTCCAGCTCCTTGCTGACAGCAGCATCTTTAGCCAACTGTTCCTTCATGCGTTTACGTGCTGCCACCTTTGCCTTGACCTTGTCCAAGTTAGACTCCTTTTCATCATCCAGTTTGGAGCGTAGGCGGTTCTGCTGTTCATTGAATTTGGCAAGTATCCTCTGGTACTCATCCTCACTAGAATTCTTCAGAAGTTCCCTCAGTGCTGCCTCCTGGGCTTTTCTTCGCATCTCCTGGTAAAAAATCAAAAAATATTTTCATTTATTTACATTTATATATATTCATATATTTTATAATATATATATTATAATACTTGTATTATGTTAAATAATTATATTTACATGGAGTTAACGCCCATTCTCAACAAAACTGAAATTTACCTTCAAGTGTCAGGAAGTATGTGGGTGAAACACCTGATTGACAAGTGACATTTCCCCAAGTGACAAACTTTTCTCCTCTCATTTCCCTGATTTATCATAGATGCATCGAATCAGTTTTCACTAAAATGCTACCCTTCTAATAGTGTGTGTCTAATTTTTCACAAGTGGTAGCAACCCAGGAGACGCTAACGTCAAATTCCTGCAGCTGCCTTGCATTTAGGATAGTGGCAATCTTCAAGGTGAGACAATANGCAGCATCTTTAGCCAACTGTTCCTTCATGCGTTTACGTGCTGCCACCTTTGCCTTGACCTTGTCCAAGTTAGACTCCTTTTCATCATCCAGTTTGGAGCGTAGGCGGTTCTGCTGTTCATTGAATTTGGCAAGTATCCTCTGGTACTCATCCTCACTAGAATTCTTCAGAAGTTCCCTCAGTGCTGCCTCCTGGGCTTTTCTTCGCATCTCCTGGTAAAAAATCAGAAAATATTTTCATTTATTTACATTTATATATATTCATATATTTTATAATTTATATATATTATAATACTTGTATTATGTTAAATAATAATATTTACATGGAGTTAACGCCCATTCTCAACAAAACTGAAATTTACCTTCAAGTGTCAGGCAGCATGTGGGTGAAACACCTGATCGACAAGTGACATTTCCTCTGGTGACAAACTTTTTTCCTCTCATTTCCCTGATTTATCATAGATGCATCGAATCAGTTTTCACTAAAATGCTACCCCTCTAATAGTGTGTGTCTAATTTTTCACAAGTGGTAGCAACCCAGGAGACGCTAACGTCGAATTCCTGTAGCTACCTTGCAATTAGGATAGTGGCAATCTTCAAGGTGAGACAATAAGATGGCTGACACTGGGTCAAATATAAAGGGTGTTTCATGGACTAGTGGTGCCTGGAGTTACAAGAATTAACACACACTCCAAATCATACTTCTTTGCTGTTTACATCTTACCTGCTCATGTGTCTTCATAGCTCTCATGAGTGCCTTGTCCTCACTCAGTCTGTCGGCCTCATTCATCAATCTCAGTTTCTCCAGCAATGCCTGCCTCTCCTCCTCCGACAGAAGAGCCAGCTCTTCCTCAGTGGGCTGCCTCACTGACTGCCTCCTCTGGCCTGCCTTCAACTTCTCCACAATGGATCTAAAGCCCTCTCCAAGACTTCCAGCCTGTGACAATCTTCTGAATTCTTCTGACTGCTCTTTGGAGAGTCCCAACCCCTTCACCAGATCATCAAAGCCCTTTTCTTCAGTCTCAGCTTCTTCTACTTCAGCCAGCAGGTTGTCATGAGCAGCAAGTTTCACCTATCAGGACATTAAAGTTTGATGATAAACAGAAGCTCAGTTATCCATTCAATGCCTTGGACTTCTGACAAAGAGTATTTTGCTGTTGAAAAAACTGCTACATCTTATACAGGCTGTACACTGTCAAAATGCTGCAGAAGTTGGAAACAGTTTCATGGACAGTTGACAATGAACAGAGTATAGCAGTTGCATAAACTGTGTATGTGTATCTAACATCAAAGGTTGTTTAAAGATTTTATTATTAATCTTTGCTTTGCTTATTCCTAAATAGTTTCAAAGTTTTGTACTTGAATGGACAGCTTGGCTCATAAATCAGACCCTTTAAGCATAAGTTCATTCCTGGCCTGAAAGAATGATGTTGATGACCCACCTCAGCATTCAACTTTTCTTGCTGCTGTTGGAGCATCTTCAGATCATGGTCCATCTCATCATGAGACAGGGCTGGCATATCTGGGACCTCATCGGGAGAAACACCATGAGCTGAAAAATAAAATTATTAAGATAGGGTCATCTATATCATAAAACGTGATACAATCAACTCCACCCAATCACAATTCCTGAGGAGCATGGAACATGTTGTGATTAAAAGGAAACGCAATTGTCCAGTGATTTTTATATAGAAACATGGAATTTGATTATGTGGAAAGCATTGCGAGATAGGATAGTCGAAGTTGCACTTATGTCCCCCCAAAAAGAGAAGTGTCATCTCTGCAAAAAAAAAAGTGAGATTAAGTTCTGCCTACTTCTATTCTGATAAGGTTGGTAAGTAATATAGAGTGTAAAGGTGCTCAGCCTTGTCAGAGAGAGGGAAGGGACAGTTTGTACTGTGGTCATCTTATGAGAGCCATGTCTGGAATTTGGGTGTATGTTTCAACACAATGGAAGGCACCCAAAAATCTTAATAATTTTGTATACCATGTTTTAGTCTGCAGACAAGCAATATTACACCCCAGATCTCAAATAAACAATATATGCCTAGATATAAATCATACAATACATGGCTCTGTATATGTGGTTGAAGTGAGCATGAGATGGGATTGGGGTTATTTGGTCGGAGAGCATGATGGTGAGAGAAGGTGGAAGTGAATAAGTGACTGAACGAAAGTAATTACTAAGAAATGGAGAATGAAAATTTTATCTGTTGTTTGTTCTGTTGAAAAGAATGTGATGTGCATTTGTTAAATCCTCTTCAGCTTGCATATATGTTTACCTTGGTCGTGTTCCTTGCTATATGCTTATTTTTGGTCAAGCATTTTCTCTTGATGCCTGCTCAGTTTTGTTCTCATGGTGTCTACTCATTTATTCTTAGTGCTTTTGCTCATTAATTTATGTCTCATTGGATGAAGGATTAATGTCTGAAAAATTTTATGCATTAAATGTACTAAATTGTTAGAGTTCTCTTTACTTATTTATTCATGTTCAGTGCTGAATTAATATCCAAATGCTATGATAACAATAATGTTGATGATGATAAAGCAATGGCTGTGTGGGGAAGAATCGGATACTGATAGTGCCATAGGGCTCTATAAAAGGTCATCACTTTTTATATCTTTACTTTACCTTGAGCCTCTGCTATGTGCTTATTGTGCAGTTCTTTGTTTTGTCTTCGCCTCCTCTCCAAAAGTTTCCCTCTGATCTCCTCCAGCTGCCTCTGTTTCTCAAGCTCAAGAGCTTCATTCAGCTTGGTCATGTTTGCAGCATAGTCCATCATGATTCTCTCCTTCTCTTCCTCAGTCTTTGCCCTCAGGAGTTTGTCACTGAATAAGGTATACAAGAATCAATTGATATGGTGGCTTCCGATAGGGGAGCAGGGCATGGGGTCAACACTCCACCCCTGGAACCCAGCTGGGCCAGGGTTATAGATGTAGGAACCTTTCTAATACTAATTGGGGATTTATTTTCATTTGGGACATAGGTGACCCCCATTTGTGTAGGCGGTGGGAGGGAGTAACAATGTAACATCCTAGAATAAGAACAGAATGTTAACTCCCTGAATGAAAGTAACAAACAACTAACCAATACTGGTGCCAATCAGAAAGGAGTGGGACAAAAACAACAAAAAAAATCAATTACAACTGAGGAATTCATCTAATGATAATGACATCGCTCATTAATAAAATGATAAGTCTTGCTGCCAGCTGAAATGAGACCTATGTCATACATCAAGAAAATGAAATCTGTCTCTGAAGATCGCCTTGGTCGCCTTAAGATAGGAAATCTTAATTGGTTGCAGGAATTGGAAGTAAATCATCTTTATTCATAAAACTCTTAATTTTATGGGTTAATGGTAATTATTATTGTGCTTAGAGAGGAAGATTGTGTGGCTTGTATAGTGAAAAATTCTTCCATAATTGTCAGTTTTCTCAAATATTTTGCCATTGCACAGCAGGGTTTCATCTGCTGGTTACTGCCTCCTACATGCCTTGCCACATGCCAGATCATACAGATATAATTTGAGAGTCACCTTTCCCATATTAGATCATTGTGAATTCATTTGACCATTGCATTTAGATAATTATTTGAGCTGTGCAAACTGATGCGACACTCACTTTTAAAATGATTAACACTCCGAGAGTTAATGTCTATACCTGAAATCATCCGTCATTTCCTTGCAGACATTATCTTTCTTCTTCTCAAACTCCTGGACAGTCTCATTCATCTCATCAACTTCCCGGGCGTGGAGATCATTCTCCAGCTTGGCTGCCTCATAGGCTTGTTTCTCAAACAGGTATTTCTTCTTCTCCTGGTAGTCTGCCTCTGTGAGGGTGCCAGAGCTCTTTGTCTTTGACATGTCACCAATGATCACAACACCAGTGGCACTGTCAGTTGCTTGTGAGAGCCAGGTAGAAGCTCCATCTGAGCTCTTCACATGTGATGCCTCTGTCTTTTGCTTACTTCTCTCCTTCTCTGGGTCTTTCAGGGTGTGGACTTTCTGGACTCCCATGCCTCCACCTATTCAGGATGACAGCAGAATTTGTTTAAAAAATCTGTTAGATTGATCTCTGTTGGATAAATGCATTACCATTAGTAGCTCAAGTGTTACATTATATGCGAGCAAATATTACTGATGTCATTGATAAGCTGATGGATATTAACATAAACAGGTGTAAGGCTGGGCATTGGACCTGGAATATCAAACAACAACAAGATGAGATGACAGAATACCAAGATCATAATAAACCACAAAATTTGAGATATTCTGAAATCAGTGAAAATATAGATTGCCAGTTTGGTGTTTCCATCATAACAACATCATCATCATCATCATCACCATCACCACTGCTACCTTTGGGGACTCTGTGTTGATCAGATATTTTCTAATGATGTTCACTATATAAATACATATCAGTCCTGGGTTCTGTGATCAACAAGTATGTAAGCTTCTTACCATGACTCCAAGATGCAGCTTGTTATAAATGATGCTGAGGGGATCCCTTCAATTCCTAACTAATCCAGAGGACATGGCCAACTCTCACCTGAGACATTGATGTTTGTGACATGAGAGCCTTCTCCAGTTTGCTTAGAATTCATAAAGTTCAGAAGCTCTGGTGTGAGGTAGAAGGGTCCTCCTGCTTCCAACATGGCAATGAGCTGCTTCAGCAATGGGATCAACTCAGAGTCTTTGCCCGCTGCATCGGAGGCATCTCCGTACACTCCACAGAGCTAGAAGGACAGAAATTAAATATCTGTTTACCTTCCACAGCATGGCATTGGACCGAAGGGCGAAAGCCCATGCGTCGCTGGCTCAATAACAACAAATGTCTGTTTTTTAAATTTTTTTTTCGCTCAGCTTGATGGAAATGGCTGTATGTGCCTAATTACTGTGCAGAGAAATAAACTGTATGAATCAATGCTATCTCAGTAGAAAATATCTGGAAATGTTCACAAACCTGTGCATCATAATCTCCTGCCAGCAGGGCACTTCTGGTCAACACGACCTTAGCTTCATTAGCACACAACTCTGAATACTCTCGAGCATACTCCAGGCTGGAATGCCGCTCATCAAGGGCTTCAACTCTTGTCTTTAATTGATCCTTTAGCTCCCCTTGCAATCTCAGTTTGGCCTGGAATGTAAAAATAAAGATACAGTGACCTTAAATTTTTGTGAAAATCAGAAAGAAATTCACCTTAAGATCCAATGGCCACCTAATATCATAAACAGCAATTCTTTCAGACAGGCAGGCTTTCCCCTGCCGAGTGCATTGGTGTGAATGCAGTATGAAACAATAATTGAGTTAAACTGTTGGTAGGACTGTAAAAGTGCTGTATGTTTGTGAGATGCTGATCCCATTTTATCGAAATAAAGTCTTCTTTGCAGGATAAATGTTCATGCTAGTCTTACATAAAACATTAACACTGTTTAACTTCAGGTTTGTAAGTGGCAGATAGTCTATATTTTTTAAAATCTTTTATCACTAAGGGCTTTTTTCAACACATCAAGGAATTTTTATCCAGCTTTTCTTGCTTGTTTCTTACTGCATTTTTATCCCTTTATACTATAATAAAGCTTTTCAAATATCTTTGTCATTGTCTAAATAAAATACTATTTTCCGACAAAATAGCATAGCAACACAAAGGCATAATGATCATCACCCCTCACCTGTCGATATCTTTGAATGGCAGTGTTCTCAGCATCAGGGTTCATGGCACCTTCCAGATCACTCATCCTCTCCTTGTACCTCTTCTCTTCCTCTTGCAGTTTGTTGAAGAACTTGCGCACCACTTCAGAAAATCGGACATGAGTGGACACATGAGCCTCCTCCCTCTCTGCCTCTTGTTTGTCACCATCTGTCAAGATTGCCATCACATCTGGTGGGATAACAGATGACATTTCCTGGGTGGATGCCCCACGACGCTGGAATTCTTGTTTGGAGGTTTCAAACAGCTGGTTAGCCTGCATGTCTATCTGATCCAAAGATTTCTCAAGAGATCTGATAAAGAAATCAACAAATGTAGCATAAGTGGGTCTGCACAAAGGAAAGGGACACTGTGACACTGTGAGATAGACAAATATTTCTTGGGTTGATATTTAAGGTCATTTATCTTTATTTTAAAATAAATCTCTCCCTTCCTTCCTCTCTCTCTCTCTCTCCTTCTCTCACTCTCACGCTCTCTCTCCATTTCTCTCTCTTCACCCTATTATTTCTACCTGCCTAAAGGCCCTGACTTACATTACAGACAGGCTGTGGTCCTTGTTGTGCGTACTCGTGCTCAGACATTTGTTTGCAACCGATATCTCATCTTTGTTCAGTGTCTCATTCAGTGTTCCCAAAGAGGGCCAGAAACTTATTGGTATGATAAAAATGCTTGATGTCTATCCTTTTGTAAGGAAAAGAAATTTTTGACCCAGCTTTAAAGATCATTAGCACATTTGCATAATTTCCTTGATTTGGTCAGGGGGAAAAACAACTGCCTCAATCACCTTCAGGGCCTGATATCTCAGATTCTAGTCTGACAATTTCGCTTACATGCTGGAGACATCATCTATACAGAACATCAATTCCACGGCTAGTTTATGTTGTTTCAGAGAGATCTCTTCTTCCTTGCCCCTCTGTCGCCTCCAATAGCCTCTCCTGGCCACAATCTCCTCTTCCAACATGGCTACAGCTCCTGGGGGTGGACGGGGCTTGCGATGGGCTCCTGAGGCCAATGTCACTGGAATAGACATCTTGGAATCTGGATTCTTTCTGATGCCAATGACTGGACTGAGCTCACCAGTGACTGGGTCAACAGCCTTGCGCCCAACTGTGATGGGGACCAGCCCTGTTCAAATAAGGAAGCAGTGTCTTAAAGTTGTTAGACAGCATGTATTTTTAAACAGGAGTCAAATGCTTTTGCTCTGACAAGAGAGATTTTAGTCTTTGAGAGCGGTGCACTGTTAAACTAAAAAAATTAATGGTATAGTTTTTGTGCTGTCCCTTTAGCTCTGTATTGAAAGGGTCAGTTTCATCATCTATTTTCCTTCTGAAAGGGGTAGACTACTATTTCATTATGGATATTTATGGAAATCAAATCCATGACTCTCTGATCTTGACCTCCACAACATTACAACATACTGATCTATACATAGACAACTACACACCTGCTCCTTCTGGGTCTTCCATGGTGCCAGCCAGTGGGACAATGCGCCCAGTCAGCACGTCTCTCTCTGCCCCCAGTATGGGCACATCCTGTCCTGAGCCAGCTGGGTCACTCATGGTGGTACCAATGAGGATGGGCAGCAGCTGCCCAGTCTTGGAGAACTCGTACATGCCTGTCAGTACATCAACACACCCACATTATGATTTTACAACAGTTACTACAAGCTTTTCTATGTTAGAACAAAGAGAAAATCACTAATGTAATACTAAGTTAGTTTACAAAATGCATGTATTTGTTCAGAATCAGGTTGGAGCTCAGTAATCTTTCATGCCGGACTTCTAAATGCTTGTCAGTCATGCCATTCAACTGGCACAGCTTTTAGAACTATCAAGATACTTGATATTAAAACAGCAGACTATTCAGACAGTAGATGGTAAGAGGGATCACTTGCAAGCATTTCTACTTGGTTACACACCATGATCTGGTATACGAAGATTAAGCCTTAATCAGACACCATGTTTTCTGCCTCCTCTTAAGGAAAAAAGGCAGCTTATCTCCAAACAGAATTTTTAAAAATCACATACAAAATCAGATATTTAGAGTGGAGTGAATACTATGCATTAGCTTATTTGACATGTTATGTAATGCCTACCAACTAAAGAATATGGTCATATGCTGAGTACCAAGAGCTACCCAGGTCCTCTCTATTCTATTCTCATCCCGAACTTCATGGTTTTATTATTGACCTCCACAGTTGAGAAAAATTCAAGCCATTACCAGAGCCCCTGGCAAGGCTAGGTCTTTGCAGCATCTTGACTGACCTGGTGATCCTCCAGTAGTGGCCAGGATTGTTGCTCTTTGCTTCCTTCTCTCTATGTCATGTAAAGTGCGGAGTCGCAGCGCTTTCATCCTCTCCCTGGTTTTGGCTACTTCCTTCAGTGCAGCCATCATGTTGGCCTCCTCATGTCTTACGCTCATACTTCCTCCTTGCAGACCTGCAAGTCATTTCAAGACATTTCATGTTTAGTGTAAGATCACTTGCAAATATCATATTTCATTTCAAACAGGATTAAAAACTGAAAATAGATGAAAACACAGAGCTCAGTCCCAATTTACAGATATTTATCTCATTGTCCTGGCATGGGCATCATCAGAGAGGAATAGCACCTGTGGTCATTCAGCATTATACAAAAAACAAACAGGTGCAAAATAACTCAGTGGCAGATTTGGATACTTTCACTTTGTACTGAGATGGACATCATAGCAGAGGGGAAATACCTATGCTAACCTTGACTTCCTCTGCAGCAGCAACTTCATAGTAAGGATGATGACTCTTTTATTTCTTTTGTAGATATAATTATATTATGTGTCTAACAGTGGCTGCATTTGTTTCCAGATCATTTAAGTCTGAGTTGTATGATCTTACAAACTGGTCACAAAAACAGTTCAGAAGGACTCAGTACCATAATTTAAGACCAATTTCAGCCAATGTAACTTCTTCATCCCTTCAAACCTGTTTGTCAATTATGCAAAACCATTCAGCTGGCACAGTCCTAAGAGCTATCAAGTGTTTCTGATATTAAAACAGCTAAGTACTTTGTTAACACCTATTAAAAAGTTACGAATTTTTCTCATAAAGCTTTCAAATTATAAACCATGATTACTTTGCAGAATTTACAATCTCAAAGATCTAGTCTTCATTCGAAAAAAAAAATGGGATGAACTCTTTAGGCCATTCTGGCAAATTCTGTACCAATCTGCAATTTTCTGACAAATATTCTCATTCAAATGTGAGTATAACTGACAAGTTTAACAGGTTTATTTAACTGAAACGCAGTCCACAGTTGAGGGATGGGCAACAACCCAGTATAAATACACTGGCAATGGGACAGCACACAATACATCTATGAAATAATAATATAGATTTACATAATTTAGTCACATACAAGTAGATGATAAATGTACACTGTTCAGTTTCATTCACAATAAGCCTCATTCTCAGCACATCATTATTCAATACACTGTATATTACTTGAACCAGCTCACTTCAAATATTCTGAAATCATAGTAATACCTGCTGCATACAAAGCATCCTTGTATTCCCTAATTGCATCCATGGCTCTGACTTCACATGCCAGCATTGTGGAGTCCAAGAGAGCCTGGTAGCTGCCAGCAGATGGCACCACTGCAGCATTCTCAAGATGGCCACTGTGAATGCGCACATGCTTTTTGCTGGGTGGGTCAACATATTCATCACCAGGAATGATAGGGATATGGGTGTGGTCTCCTTCCTTTGTGCCACCAATTGGGACGACAACGCCTAGATTGTAAAGTGGAATAAAGAACATTTAAAGAAGGAGTTCCTGTTGTAGCAGAAAAACTGCTCATAAAATGGGTGAATGTTCTATTGAAGGAATGCCGAACAACTTGTTCAATTTACAAGGTTACCTTATCCACGATCTGGCAGTTCTAAATAACCTTTTCAAAGGTGTCGGGTGCCATATGTGATGCCCTTCCTTCTCTTCTGTTCAAAGCTTTTCGTCCATAATGTATTATACGCATACCTTAAACAAACTCTTACGATTGTCAAATGATATCAAAGCCTTAAAATCAACCCATCTTTAAGCATAACTTTCTGCATAGAAACTACAGGACACCATATCTTACCTTTACGATGGTTGTCAAAAAAGGGCTTTAAGAAAGGGTGGGTATAGGAGAAAGTGGTGGTAGAACTAATAAGACTGATTTTATAAAACATCCCATTTCCCATACTTACCACTCTCTGGGTCGATAGTAACAGCCAGGATGGGAACTGCTTGTCCACTGTTAGGGTCAGCCATTAGGGAGCCCAGCTGTAAATGAAAAAAACATTGATACATTTGCAAAACTGTGTTTTGAAGCCAATAGATGCTGAACGAGAAGTGATTTAATTCACTTTAGATCTATCACTTTCTGCTCAGCCACACAGTGAGACCATCAGCAAACTAATATCACTAATTNGGGTATGCAGGTCAGTCCCTACTACACATGTTCGTGACAACTGGATAAGCGCTCGGGATGAATTCTGCAGCTATCAGGCAATTGAGGGAGCGGCAAACTTCAATGTCAAAATGAGAGAATATGTAGTGCTTCCCCTCAAACTAGAACTCATGTAAAATCTAGACATTTATATCTTCTCATGCCATACCTCAATAGGAACAGGAAGCCCAGTGACAGGGTCAATGTGGACCCCACCCACAGGGATAACCGATCCAGTTGTCATGGCAAGGATTGGGACATGGAGTCCCAGGGCTGGGTCAGACATGGGCAGGCCATAGCGGAGGTCAGACTTGGTGGTCATTGGGGTCAGTTTGGTCTGCACTTTCTGGCCAGTGTGTGGATTGGTTGGATAAGGCACAAACGGAATGTATGGATCATCTGATCTCGTTGCTTCACCTGAGAAGTACAAAAGGTTTATTGAAATTCCTGTATTGTGTAATAAAGAAGATGGTCATAAAACAAAGATAATGATGCACCAACTGAGATGTGTTTTGCAAATAATGTTGTGAAAACTAGGAACCCACGAAACTTGTGGCAAGTCTTTTTAATTTACCAACACTTTGCAACACACTGACAAGTAAACCTATACAGTTCTAATTTGTGCTATGTTCATTCATCTGGAGCAACTGATACCTTTCCTTTCAGTACTGCAACATGGTAAGCCTTCTTCTGTCTCAAAAAATACAACATGAGGCAACAAGGAAAAGCATTTACATGGAAAATCCTCATCAGCGGACTGATCCCTACTGAGGTTTAGATCAAGCACTCAGTGTGAGACTCCAAGGCTCCGCCTCGCAATGAGTACCCAGTCTTTACTGAGGCTGGGATCAGTCTATCAAACAGAAATACTGATAAGGATTCCTTTCCTCATTTATCAGCATATGAGTCAAGCTCTGTTTTGAATCATTACTATAGATTGTATCAGCTTTTCACATTTTTGAACCCTAGGGAGAGGCCATGCTGCTCATGAATGCTATTGTACCCATGACTCCGACATCATAAAAAGATAATGTGGGCAATCTCTCTTCATGACTCATATGTATGTAATGCCTCTGATCTCAGATTTCTAGAGACACTAAGGAAGTCTATCTGCCGCTGGCACAGACAATTCCTTTCATTTTTTTCTATAAATAGCTTGCCGAGATAAGAAAAGGAGTTCATGACAATGATAGCAATTTTAATTTCTAAAATTATGTTCTCTAAGATCCTACTTCTGCCTTAGGTTCAAAGCATTACATTTTCTCTCCACCAATCTTTTATCATGTGCTTTGATTGTTAGAAAGCATAAGGTGTTTGTCTTGTACCTGACAAGTGACATTTCCTTTCCCCAAAACTTACCTGTAGCAGAGTCTACCACAAACACGAGCCTGGAGGTGACCGGATCAAAGGCCACATTGCCTTGAATGGGCAACACCCTTCCTGTCTGAGGATGCACAAAGCTCTCTCGGGGCACCGACATCATGATGCCATCAGCAGTGACCATTTGAGCACCAGGTTTGGGTTTGATCAGACCAGTCTTCTCATCCATCATGATAAGATTAGTTGCCTTGATAGCCATGGTATTGGTGAACAGGTCATTTCTTGTCAGAGGGGTGCTGGATCCAGGACTGACCAATTGACCACCAATACCTGTGTGGGTCAAAAAAAAAGGATTATTTAATATTCAGGCTGTAACTGAACAAATATAACAATTCTTTAGCTAACTGGGAGCAAACAGGAAACTCTCTCACCCAGTGAATGAGCAACAGAAGATACCCCTGTCAAAAGTTTCAGCCCTTTAGCTTCCTGATACTCTGAAGGAGCTGAGCCACACTTGGGCTGACTTGGGCCATGACTCCTTAGTGTCCTTCTGCTGACTTTTCTTTCTGCTTTGAGAGGGATTTGAACTTGCAATCTCCAGTGGCTGCTGAGATGATAGACTGAACCATACTTGCTAATAAACACAGAAAAAGAAGGGCTCTTCAGGATTTTCTTCTTCTGGTCACTTGATAACAGCACAAACATACAGAACATCCAGTTTTGAGAGCAATCAATGTAAATGCATTTTGTATGGGAGCAATAGGAAATGGAATGTATAAATATGGACAGCAATGTTTACCTCATCGGAATATTCAAACCTACTACAACCTCATGCAATGCACTTGTAATAGGCACAAAAATGATCAGTTTGATAATATATTAATAGCGGTGTGTTTTTTCATTTTATAAGCAATTTGAGTTTTGTGCATTACTACAATGTGGAATAAGATTAGAAAACACACTCCAAAGCCTTTAATTGGAATATTGTCTATGGTAGGAGGAAAAAGAGATAGTCAACCTTCTCCAAGAACACCCCAGGCCCCAGTGCGCTTGCATTCAGACTTGGAGTCATCTGCCATCTTCTCCAAAAGAACAGCAACTCTGTGATCCACAGCATCATGCATCTGGTGCTGGAACTCTCCCTCCACAGTAGCCTCCCCTTTCTGCAGCTTCTCTGCATGTTGGGTCAGCAGACGTGCAGTCTCACGCAGAGCAGACTGGAAGGATACCTGTTGGAAGACATGCTCGGGATTAAGACAAGTATCATATCCAAAGGAGGTCAGGGTTATGTGACTGTGTATACTGAAGAAAGCACCTGCTGGCAAAACTAAGTATTCAAGAACTGCGGCCTTACTGAATCTCCTATCTTACAGGGGCAGCATGACCAACTGATTCCGCCCTGGATTTGAGATTGAAAAGGTTGTGGGTTTGTGGCCATGTGGCTTTGTGTGTAGTTCTCATAAAGTGAAGACTGTCAAGTCTGGCTTTGTGGGTTTGACTCTCTGGTCAGCCAGTTTATGTAGTGATTCCTTGGGAAACACACTTTATTCCTATTTCCCAGCTAGACTCAGGTGCAAATAAATATCTGGGATAGAGCTGAGGGGTTCAGGGCACTGCTCTGCAGTGACTAACAATGACTGTGTTATGGATTTTATTTGTAATGTAATTTTATGTGTATAATGTAAACTGCTCTATGTTTATCTTTATTATGAATAAGATGTATAACATTGTTTGACACAGTAAAACAATTTCCCACTGGGTAAATAAAAGTCTCATGGTAGTTTTATAAGTAGATATTACATAGATTATAGACATAATCTACTTACAAAACTACCATGAGCATTAGCAATGTCTGTATGACTATTGTCTACAGTATTTCAAAATAAATAAAAGTCCTCTTTTCATTTTCTTATTCCTCCCAATGTCATGCTCTAGGCACTTAGGAAAGGTATTCCAATCATTTTCCTCCGTCAACCATCTGTTAAACGTGTACCTGGTTAGAGACAGCAAAATATATTTTCCAGATAATAGTACTGACTACCTGTGAAATGGCAAGGACACTATCTGAATTGAGAAAGTTACTGCATAGTCTGGCTGAATTACTCATAATGTGAAGGCACATCGGCTGGTTTTTGCCTCTATATGAGACTGATAAACTTGCTTTATTTGTATTATATTATTTTGAATTTATGGTGTCATGTTCACTCTAATTTCTTGTTGTTTGAGACACAGTTCAATTTAGTAAATTCCGAGAAGGACCCCCTGCTGATAACTACATTAAGGGAAATTACAACAGACTGCCACATGGGTTGCATTAATTGAGAACCTGCACAGTAACTGAGATCTCATACTGTCGTAAGAATCACAATAACTCTGCCTGCTGAACGCTACTAAGGGTGCATTCAGCATCAATGCACTAGTGTAATTCTCACATTGGTAAGAGATCCCCTTGTTATTGCGCAAGCTCTCATATTTCTGAAAAGCTCTGACTTTATAGCAACTAGTTTCAGTTTATATTTAAAGAATAGATTAATACCTATTAGAAACAACCAAAACTAATAACTCTAAATTCAAAGCTTTTCAGAAATTTACGTGACATGGCAGGAACTGCCCCATCACCCCATCATTGCAAGATCCACACTGACCTGATGTTTTTCTCTGTGCTTGTCATCATCTGTCATGAGCTGCTCCTGTCTGTTCAAAATGGCTTCAAACTGCCTGCCCAGGTCTTTCCTACGCTCCAGTTCAATTTCCAGTGATTCCAGCTTCCTCTCATACTGGGCCAGATCAGCATCTGTAGCTAAGGCTGAGGTGCCATTCAGATTCATCTTGGCGGCCCATAAGCCTGAAATATGAAATGATTGATATTCTATCATTTTTAAGCCTACTTTCATTTGTCAAAAGCAATGTGTAAAAACAGTGTGACATCCACATGATATACACTTAGGCATATGAATACATTGGTACCTCCATATTAAGTATTCATTGAATGAGAAAAACTCACTTAAATGAGATAGACAAACTTCCTGTGAATGTGACTGAGACAACTTGTATCTTGTTATGGTATAAATTTTACTTACATGGATTCAATATTGCTTTATTATTTCATTATTCAGGTAGACTGACCAAATCTCTCCAGATAATGCTCATACCTTTAAGGGACTCGCTCTGATTTGCAATCCTCTGATACATTTGCTTCATGTCATCTTTGTGTTTTCCAATGGTCTGGGTCACCTCTCGAGACTGTTTGGATAGGGTGTCATAAACCTGGTGTGAGCTGAAACCTTCCAGGTCAACTTGGCGGTCATAATCCCAGAAGTCATCGTTCTTCACATCTACAGCTCCAGCTGGAATATTGACGAATAAACATAACTTAGGGTTAGAGGATGTTGCTCTGTTACCAGCAGTGAAACCATAAAAAGCTTAAAGGTCTGTCCCCCCGGCTATAAAAGGAGACAAGAAGAGAGGCATGATAGAACACTTCACTTATTTGAATTCAATTCAAGCACATGCTTCACATTAGAGCGCTATTTTTCAAATTTCACAAGTAAAATATTTCATATTGCACAGAAACCTTGCAAATTGCTAGTTTACTGTTCTTCTGTATGTGGCATAAAGAAAATGAATATGTAAATATCTAGTATTTGAAATATGACAGCTAATTCAAATCAAGGCAGTATCCACAATCACTCAGGATGGGGCTTGCCTTTTGACAGTATAAATGGATGGCAAAAGATAAACTAAACATGTGTCGTAACTTTTTACTTCTCTTTTACTTTTTACTTGCCCTGACTGCTAAGCTCACATATCCGGTTTCTAGTGATGAGATCTCCTTTCAATGGCTAATATGTGTAAGTAGGATAACAAAATGCATATTGTATGAAAACAACATACCATCCAGTATGGCTGACTGCACAGCAATATCAGAGCCAGGCTCAGCAATGCTCAAGGCCTGCATGTTACGGTGGTACTTGCGGACAGGGTACACTGTGGATCCTTTACTGGCATAATCATCAAAGTTGTAGTGACGTGCCATAATACGATAGAATGGGTAGAGGTAGGAAGTCTTGCTCCAACCATACTTGCGGAACAGGATCTGTGGACAATTTCATGTTGTATCTATGAACAGATTTACCAGAGAACTTCGTTCACTTCTTATTCGGCTTGTGCTGGTGAGTTTACAGTCTGTGTATTTTATTTTTCATCATGCTTTTACTACAGATTACACAATCATATTTTAACCTTTTTCATTTTGCACTGGTCTAGCACTTGCCTTCCTATTGAACAACCTTACACTACAATATCCATTCCCAATTTAGTTCAGTATCTGAAAATGCTCGTCAAACAAACTATAATAAATCTTTTGAGGACAATGAAGGAGTTAGCAACATGTCTCACACTGTGTATAGGGTGTAAAGTATGGCACTTCCCAAGAGTGTGGTGTGATGTGAAAAGGTTAACTGCATTTCAAATTCAGGACCAATTACTCGCAGGCTGTTTTTGTCTTTTTTTATCTACTCTTACTCATCACTTAAGCAAACAAGGAAGAAGTTTTAATATGATAAGGATCTGTGAAAATTTAAATTTACATCAGAAGACCCTTTGCTTTCATAAACATGATAATTTATTCACAAATGAAGGCAGTAGAGATTGGGAGCTGAGACCAATACAAAATGGAGGAGCGGTGTACAAACAGCGAATTCACAATTTCTTGGCTCTATATTGCTTTTATGAAACAACTCTCTAACTTAAATATGCCTAGAACATGATTGAGAATAGAATCGTCAAGAAATCCCTTAGGGTTGCCAAAGTCATGCTCTCAGATGTGGGATAGTCTGCATGCATACTCTTATAATTACTAAATTCAATTATTGTATGTTCTGTGAAAATAATGATGCATTATGCTAAAGTTAAGTGGAATATTTTTTCAACAAAGAAGAGCAGAGAAGATATTATTTTACGGACAGGAACTCTTCCAGAGGGAGATTTAGTCAAATATTTTAAATCTGGGACTTTTGCATAAGTTTTGGGGTAATTGATGGCCCTGATATCCAGCAGCTGGGCCCATATGCTGCCCACGCAGTTACAAAAAATGGATCTCCTCAATTCACTGACATGATTCAGGCAACTAATAAGCTAGGGTCAGCTCTCAAAATATATCTCCAGAGCTCTCACCAGTATGATTAGCAAGATGATGGTGGCCAGCAAAGCACTGGCAAGCAGAATGAAAATGATCAGCCAATCTGGCTCTTTCAGGATATCCTCTGACACAGCAATGCCGTTTGAGACAATGTTGGTTGGTGTGGTGGGGTAGAATGGACCAGTGGTGGTGCATTGTACATTCTGTGGCATTACGCTGATATACTGGAAAAGAAAAAACAGAAAAAATATTTAATAAAAGGGCTTGAAGGTGATGCAGGTACATGCAGGTCTAGATGGTCCACAGAATTGTGTGTCTGGGCAAAGTCTAGTAACATATGGTTGCTGATATAGCACAGGGGTATATTCACTATCCATCTCTGTGCTATGCCACAGATGTGATGCTGGTTTCAAATGTAGCTAGCTGCTGTGTCCTCTATAATATCTGTAATAAGTGATAACCGGCATCTGAAGAGAGCATCTCATCCATAGTTTATCATAGATGTGGAAGCGCTTATGCTTCTAAACCAAACTAGTGATGATATAGAGAACAAACATCAAAACACAGCAGTACATAAACAATGGTACACCATGTGGCACATTTAATGGCATAATAATTTTTACATCAGCACAGAGGATATCAAAGACACATGAGGGTAAATACCATTTTCTTGTTGATATCTGTGCTGAGATAGAATGCGTATGTTCCAGGATCAGTGAACTTGTATGCAAAAAGTGTGGTAGAAGTTGCAGTCTGAGCCTGGGCCTCTATCAAGGCCCTGAACCCTCCGTAGTCAAAGTTGGAATTGGTGTTGTAGAGGTTATTCCTGTTCAGTAGAAAGGGGAAGAGAAATGTAAACTTATATCAAGGAAGGTATGTCATCATATATAGACTTCATTAACATACGTCCATGTAAAACTTAGTACCGTACACTTATGAACTTTGCTCCTTATTTAAACATCAGCAATAAATGGGTGCTGTCAGTCAATGGACGCTGAAAGAGTTAATGGAGATAATAACACACACATGCAACAGAAGTAACAGGAGATACTTTACTTTCCTGATCCAACAACCGCCTGAACCTGAACCCTTCAGCAATATGCCATGGTATAGTTTGTGCAAGTCTTTCCCTATTCTGAGTACAGCAAGATTCGGTTTGGATGGGAGAAACTTCTGATGTAAACCATTTAGATGGGGGCAGTTGAAAAGGAAGTGTTCCACTGTTTCATATAGGCAGGCACACAGAGATCATAACTGGGGAATCTAACAGGAGATTCAAAAAAAGCAACTTACACATCATATATTGGGTAATAGGTATTGCTGACGCTGAAGAACATGATCTCTCCATATTCAAGGCAGGTTGTTGGGTTGGAGATACCCGAGAAGATGGATCCATTCACAGAGGAAGTTGCCAGCAACCTTCTTCTGCTGGAGAAGCTGTTGATGGTGTAGCTGTCCACAGTGATGTTGCCAGTGTAGTTGCCCTTTATGTTGTCCTCTATCAAAGTCAGAAGCTAGAGAGGAAAGCACACTTTGTTTACTATATATTAATTTACTAAAAAAAACAAAACTAAGGGGTTGAATTTGTTAACACTTCTGCATTTTATTTTAAAACCACCTACACTCATGAAATCTGATTTAGCACCATTTTCATCAATGCCAGGTTGCATGACAGCCTCAGTTTTGCACACAGGGTGGCATTGTATTGTTTAATACTAATTTTTTTCTGTAAAGCTTCATGTGACCGCCAATTGTTGTTTAGAATTTGTTGATAAAATAGCTGCATTGCTTCCCTTGGTTTTTGGCACACTAGCAGATAACACGTGCAACAGTCATTATCCGTAATAATTCACGCATTATCCACATAGCCAGTGAAAGGTTAGACCCGAGCAGCCTTGCATTACAAGAGTTAAAGTTCATGTTTCTGACTAGAAAATTAAAAGACCAAAGTTAATGGTTCATTTCTAACGTCAGAGTCTCAAAAAAAATACATTCCTGCCTGCTTCTAATAACTGCCCACTCCCCAGCATACCTGAGTTGGGTCTGGATTGTAGACCCCAAGGAATCCCTTGTCACTCATCTCAACCAGTCTGATGTAAGAGACAGAATCATCTCTGGTTGTGCATTGGTCCTCTGTGATAGTGTTGCGGGCATTGATCACTGACACCAGATTGGCTGCTGGGATGTCGGCCTTTGAAACAAAAAAAGGAGAAATGATTATGTTTTAACATTGGTAGTGCCAGGCACCTACAGTTCATCCAGTGTCCTTGCTGTATGACCTAGTGTTGGCCTCTTATATTTTGCCTTGTCATTATCTAGTTGTTATGCTGTATACGACACTTGTACTTAGATCATTATTATTATCCGTGTCAGGTGGTATCCCATTGCCAATGTATGTACTGTGTTGTTCATCCAAGTACCACAGCTGTGGTCTGGGTTTCCATAAAATAAACTTTGAAACTTGTTGATTTCTGCCTCCCCAACTGTGAGGCAGCTGCATCAGTTTGACCCTAACATCTCTCAAGTCATCAACAACATATGAAACGAAAGAGTAGTATATCAATAAAACTAATTTGATGCTCAGTTCACATAAGTAAAGTTTCAAAAGGTGTGGAATGTATTGGAAAATTGCATTACAACTGATATGAATCCTGTGGTGGTTGTGCTCCACAACTTGAATGGTGAGTTGTCCCAGTAATAGTCAAAATTACATTTTAAGCCACATGAAGCACAAAATTACAAATGGCTTTCAAAGAAATATGGTCATCATATCAAGCCAATTACTGGTAAGTTTTTCAAGGCATCCAAAAAAACATCCAAAACTTCACTTAAATCATAAAATTATAGACTATCTATATATTTATTTTATCCATATCCTCCACCCCTACCCCAAAAAAAAACAAAACAAAAAAAACTAGACATCATCTGTCTATTATAGAAATAAGATAGATTGACATATATAATGAATGCCAACTGGTGAAGGATGAAAATGGAAGAAAGTAACATAATAAAAAAAAAATACCACTGACATCTAGAATAGCAACAATACTTCCTAGCATGAAAGATTAGTAACTAACCATCACCAAAGCACCTGTTAGAAAGAAGCGGGAACAAATTAAAAAAAAAATTGATAAATTGTTGTCAGAAATTATGTCTCTTCATGCTACAAAAACTGTTGGATATAATCCCATTGTTCTTCAAACTTTTATGGATAATATGGATATGATGTTATACATTAACACTATGCAGTCTGCTGAGATGGATGCATCACATGAAGTTTTTTCCTAAGTCAGTATATGCAAAGGTAACTAGGCACACGTGACTCACCACAGTGTTGTTGCTTGAATCCCTGATTGTTATGTAGGGTACCAGTGGTTGTGCAGCGCATGTGAAAGTCAACTGCCACTCCTGAGCCAAGCGACACTCCAGGTTACAGATCTCTTCCAGGTCATCTGTCTTGCACTGACAGAGTCCCAGGTTTCTGTCGAAGCCTACATATACCTCACACACCTCCTGTTTATGGACATTATATCTCACATTTTAATAATTTTGTAAAAAGGTGCAAATACAGAGGGATAACAATAGCAGTGATATTGATGACAGTAATGTTTATGATGATGATCTCTTTTCTGAATTTTTCTATCATCTTCATTTCTCGTGTGTTTATTTCTGAATTTATTTCATTTAGCCTCTCCCTCTCTTCTCATGCGTTCTGAATTTTCTTGTTTCATGGGGTTCTATATTTATAAATGTTTATGATGATGATGACAATCACAATGATATTACCTATCCTGGCAAAGGGTTTATTTATAATAGAAAATGTTGCAAATAGGTTAGAAACAGCTGACGTGTTCTGTTGTACATTGTGCTTGTAATGTTTTCGCAATTTACTGATGGTAATAATGATGATAATGAATTGATTGAATATATTTACAAATGCTATCTAGCCAAGATATGACCTTATTTATTTTCACAAAAGGTTTGTAAATCATGTGTACAGCTTGTTACTTTCAGTTCCCAAACTGATGGTATGACTGATGATTATCTGGCACTGAATTATAAAGATTGGTAACACCAAATGCCTACAAACCTGACGACAGTGGGTCTCCCACTGGACGTCATTAAAGCAGCGTCCATCCTGTGTCCTGTAGTAACCTGACTCACATCGAGGGAATACTTGCTTGGAACAATCCTCGCTTTCACTGTTGTCGACTTGGATGTAGCCTGCCTTGCAGGGACAAGTCCTGTCACTCAACTGCAGAGTGGAAACAACGGCAAACCAAAGTTGAAAATGACTCAGGCATACAGAGATGAGCTTGTTTGAGTGGTACAGCCAAAGACAAATTTTTTGGACATTAAGGTCAAAATACAGGTCTTTCTCCAATATAGAACACGCTTAGTCATGTTTTTCTGCTATTTGTTTGCTTGTTAAAAATGACCTCCTCTGTTACTCTTTTCCCAGATTAGATATTTTATTTTCTGAAAATTGTTGACTTTCTGCCAGCCACCACCAATAAACTTCTTCCCATGAACTTCTTTGAACTTTATTCAATCAGGGCAAGTATGCCATGCTGGGTTAGCTGATTACAAGCTGTTACCACTTTGCTGTAAAAGTTGCCAGTCACCCGACTTGATACTAACACTTTTGTATATCTTGTGTTCCCAATCCAACAAGCAATGGTGGATGTAGAAAAGCTTTGTATTAGCTGCAGCCAGCAGTATTCATACATTTGTCATGCCACAAAGGTTCCCATGGCCCAGCAGCAGTGAAAGACTTCGCCTATTTTTCACAATGTATAAATTCCTCCTCAGTTTTGCAGTGTTCATGATAAAAAGTATTTTATATAGTGGGGCTATACTGTTTCAATATCCTAATGGCAAAGTACATGAAATACTTCAGAATTAGAAATAAAATTGCATGTGGACACAAAACAAAATATGTCAACAAGAACTGTGTTAAATCCAGTATTGCATAATTGGCACCAAGGATAAAACTGTATATGACTGAAAATACTATTAATTGAAAATATGCAGCTGGAAAGAGACATAAACAGAATAAAGGGTCAAGCATCTCTACACCCATTTAAGCTTTAAAGACAGTCTCTGTGAAATGAAAAACTGGGTCAACCCTATTCATTTCTGAATAAATTATGACTAGGGACTAAGGCACAGAAAGTAAACTAAGCCATTCAATGCACCAAATTGACCACACCACTTTCTCAATTTTGGAACATTGATTATCACAATGCCACTTCAGCATATTTACCTGATAGTCCCTTCCTGCGCCATTACAAAGACATGTAGCAGAACCAGTGGATGGCTGAGAAGCCTCCCCTCCGCACAGGTAACATTTTGTCTGGGCTATGTAGGGGTTGAATGTGTCAACAGGACAAG
Source organism: Ellobium chinense (assembly GCA_033807755.1). Classification (NCBI taxonomy): domain Eukaryota; kingdom Metazoa; phylum Mollusca; class Gastropoda; order Ellobiida; family Ellobiidae; genus Ellobium; species Ellobium chinense. The sequence goes on along the minus strand of JAWQUT010000411.1, from coordinate 656,002 downwards.
GTGTGCAGTCATCAAGGCTCATGCCTTCTTCATCTATGTTGTACCTGCCAGCAGGGCATGGTGTAGGTTCATAGCTTTTCTCTGGGCAATAATAACCTGAAAGATCACAAAAGCAATAAGGTTTTTAAGCCTCAAATTCAGGCAATTAATGCAATACGAAATTTGTGGGTTGTATAAGTTAGGGTTTTGCTGCATATCATCACAATTACAGCTATACTGCCCCTTTGTGGTTGTAAGACTAAATTACTGGGTAGAATTTTCTTACAATTTTGCTTTGACAGCAGTCACAAGGTCTACTCTTCTATGATTTTAAAATTGTCAAGAGTTTGTAAGGTGCACATCATACACACAAGATCTCCTAGTTTTTTGTCTTTATTCAAGAAGACTTGATGTCAACTCTCCTGATAGCTAGAATGTGGTTTTCTTAGGGAATTATTAATGTAATAAGAAGACTACAGTTAGAACACTTGATAAGAACTAGAAGATTAAACAGTAAATAATATAGAGAAAAACAAAGAGGAAAACCCATGAATAGATTTGCTCACTTCAAAACACAAGCACATGCCAATTTCAATTTGCTTCAGGCAGCTATATCAATATTGGGCTACTCATGAAATTGAGGCCTTTGGGTTGTTTTTTTTTGTGCAAAATATAGATTACTAAACATACCAGGTGGACAGAGATACGATTTGGTTGTGGCATATCCCAAAGCATTTGCTACAGAGCTGCTGTTGGACACTGGTTCATCAGTAGTAGCACCAGTCTTACACACCACACCAGCCCGACAAGGTGTGCATTCTGTGCGGTTGGGGTGTGCACCATAGTACCCGGGTGGACAAGGTTCACAGGTCTCCTCAAAAGTGCGGCGTAAGGATCCATCATACTCTTTGTATCCCTCAGGACACTGTCTTGGTTCAATGGCACCTATTCAGAGTTAACACAAAAACAATGGGTAAACAGTCTGCAATACAAATCACAAAGTGATGAAACTTGTGGTACTGCAGTTTCAGATTTTAACAAAGCTGTCTAAGGGATAAAGCACTAGCCTGACAAGTCTTTAACATAATACATTATCTAGCACAGATTTCTTTTCGTTTCTGTATATTCAGACAATTTCCTGGAAAGTGAACAAACTTTGCAGTTCCCACAACCAGCAGTAACACAGTCTCTGCCAAATGTAAAGGATATATCGTCACCGTCCCCTAATACTGTCGTAAATGCAAATCTAGCAAACATCAGTTACGACAGTGTTAGGAGACGGTGATGATATCATCCCCAAAGGTGCAAAATATTCTTCCTAAATGCAGTACAAGAAAGCTATACTACTTGCAAACTTCAAGCATCTCACACACTCAAAATTATGGACTGTTTTCAGATATCTGAATGTGTGAGGTCAATTGCATCTCCTCCAATCTTCCATGATCTTTTTACCTGCATCAGTCATGTTGCAGTCACAGTCATCTATGGCTCCACAATAGTGACCAACTGGACACAGGATAGGGAAGCTTGACCTCTCTGGACAGTAATAGCCTGGGGGACAAGGAGTCTGTCCCATCGACATATTGCAATAGTAACCTGAAATGAGCAGGGAGAAGTCAGGGATCTTGTAGAGGCAAAGAAAATATGCCACTGTTTGGCTTAATCAAGCTCTTGATAGGCCATGAAAGCTCAATGTTTATACTTTCGTCAGGTGAAAACATGTTTTAAATAAAGTTTATATGTTTATTTAGGTTACAGGAATGAAAATATCAAAAGAGTGTATGTAGCATTGCTTCATGAAAAGTTTGCTGCAAACATACCACTGAGACAAGTTATTTTTACTCCTGTTGCATCATACGTAATGCCAAAGTGATAGGCAGCTTGTCTAGCTCAAGATAAAAAAAAAAACATCCATCAATTGTCATAGATAAAATAAGTCACAAAGTCACCAGTTAAGTTGTCTACTACAGTTTTTTTTTCCTCTCCTGAAAAACTCACTCAAATGAAACAGGTGAACTGCCTATGACTGTAATAATAATATGATTCTAATGATAATATGATTCATTCAAGATGATCCAGGCAACAATGCAGGTTAAGAAGCACTTGCAACAGGCTTGTTCTTTCATGGTACTGTTGATAGCAAAGCTAGGTACAAATCACAATTTCCATATGCCACATAAGCTTACCAGCACTACAGATGGTTTGGTTCTGAGATCCTGCTGGACAAGCCATTCCTTGGTCACACTGTATTCCACCATACGTCATGTTTGTGTAGGGACAGTAGAAGCCAGCGGGACAAAGTTCACAGTCAGCCAATGAAGCTGCTCCGACTTCTCCTCTATTGGTGCACAAAAGAATCAGAAGAGAAAGTACAATTATCTTTTGGCACAATACCTAAAAGTTGACAGTATTTCATAAATGATATTACATTTCTGAAGTGCCTTTTTTTTTCATAAAAAAAAATTCTATGTACAAGATTCACAGTATTCCAAACCACTTAGCTTCATGATTATGGATGATTAGTACCGTGAATACTGCATTTAAAAGTATCTAAAACATGTGAGTGTAGTTTATATTACAGTCGACTCCGCTTAATCGCCCTCCGCTTAATCGCCTTTTCCGCTTAATCGCCTCTTTACCCAGGGAACCTAATTTTTTCTATATAAAAGTCACTGGATAATCGCCTCTCACTCCGGATAATCGACCACCCTTCAGCGCCCATGAATTCAAAGATCAGCGGTTGAAGGATTACAGTTGACAAACAAATAATGTACACAGACGGTTTAACTGTGCGACGGATGGCAGACCGGTTGACTGAGTGACAACTGCCACCCCGAAATAGGTGTGATAAGCCTTTCCGCTCCACTTCCCCCTCCCCTTGTCCCCCTTCGTCCCACGCTACGCATCACCGCCTTCGCCCATCCGATAATGCTAATGCGCATAAAGCCGTGGTGTGGTCTCTTCCCCCCACGCCTTGATTGGGCCTGTCTGGTGGATTTCGGTTAGATCAGAGAACGTGTCATGTGGATGAACGGTCTACCCCGACCATGTCATCCTACTCCTTATTGTCTGCTGGGCTACTGCAAGGTGGCCAATGAGAGAGACCACGGAGATCAAACATTTTGTGCGCTACAACACCGTCAAACTCGAGTTTGTCCTGAGTCTGGCGACGAGAAGGCGTCAATGCACGATATCAAACCTCGACATCAAAGAAATTTAATCTCCTTACCAAAATGATGGCCGAAATTACTTCCTCCGCTTAATCGCCGCTCCGCTTAATCGACCACTTTTTCCGTGAATCCGAGGATGGGCGATTAAGCGGAGTCGACTGTATCTGATTGAGAAGGGAATACTGCTTGCTTACAAAAAGTGTGGTTAGAACTTTTAGGTATTTCACAGAGGTGGATATTACTGTTATGTAAAATGGTCTGAGAGTTCCAGTGAGGCATGGGGTAGCCACATCAGTAGCGCTGATATATAAGGGGCCGGGTGGGAAGCATTTTATAGGGTATTAGGCGAAAAAATACTGTTTTTTCTTCACCCCAGAAATGTAGCCTTGCATTTTATGCAGTGCAGAAAGGGATTCTTACTGTAATGACAAGATACCTGCAAGTTCCCATAAGGCATGGGTTGGTAGCATTGAGACAGCAGGAGTGGAAGGACAGGGTTTCACAGAGTAATTGGCTAGGAGATACTGTATTTTCTTCACCCCAGAGATGTAGCCTGGCATTATATGAAGTGTAGCGACTGAACCTTACAGTAATGACAAAATACCTGAAAGTTCCCATGGGGCATGGGGTGGAGACGTCAGTAGCATTGATACAATAGGAGCCAGGTGGGCAGGGTTTCATAGAGTAGTTGGCTGTTCCTTCTTCATCNGGGGGGGAAACAGTAGCACTCATATAAAAGGGGCCGGGTGAGAAGCACTTCATAGAGTGTTTGGCCAAAAAAATACAGTCTTATCTTCACCCCAGATATGCAGCCTGGCATTTTATGCAGTGCAGAAAGAGAATATTACTGTAATGACAAAACATCTCAAAGTTCCCATAAGGCATTGAGACAGCATAGTAGTAAGCAAGAAGATGCTGTCTTTTCTTCACCCCAGAGATGTAGCCTGGCAGTTTATGAAGTGTAGTGACTGAATTTTACAGTAATGACAAAATACCTGAAAGTTCCCATAGGGCATGGTGTGGAGACGTCAGTAGCATTGATACAGTAGGAGCCAGGTGGGCAGGGTTTCATAGAGTAGTTGGCTGTTCCTTCTTCATCACAGATATAGCCAGCAGGGCAGGGCAGGCACCAGCTTTCATCATCAGCACCTTCCAACTCATTGTAAGTTCTAGGAGATGAAAATGAAGAGTGGTGAGGCACTCTCAATGACCATACATTAATGGCAGTTAACTAATAATCAAAACAGGGCTGGCAGCAGTTAGTGCCATTGGTGAAATTTTTGGAATCAAGATCAACATAAGGGGCTTTTTCAATATAAAAATTGCTTTGTCATTTCTTCTGCTGGTATGCATGTTAACATGCACTTATTTCATTTTGAGTTTTTGGAAAATTTCAGCATTTTTTCATCCCTGTCATGAGTTCATGTGTTCAGTCTTGCCATAGTCAGGGTGTTAATTATTAACACTTGTAAACAGTACAGGCACTGAATGCTTCCGAAGGAGGTGAAATGGAGCCTAAGTGATCTGGCTTGCTGTGATGGAAACAAACTAAACTTTAAAAAAGCTTCATGTATTTATGCAGAGAAAACTTCAGATTTTCTCAAAGGCACAGGCTTCCATAAATGCAGAAGAGTGGAAGCATCACACAATGCCCTTACCTAACAGGACATGGTGTCACTGGTTCAGATACTTTGCAGTAATATCCTGGGTAGCAAGCAATTGAAATGGTGGAGTTCTGTGGACAGATACGACCTCCAGGGCAAGGCTGACACTCACTGACATCACCTGCACCAATCTTGTCAATAAACGAAAGGGGAGGACAGGTCTGAGGAGCCGTAGTGCCTGAAACACAAAAGTAGTCAAAAACTCATAAGTGTGCCTTACTCTTCAGTTTACCCAGTAATCTTACAAGGAAGCATTCTAAACCTGCATTTAGTTATTGAGGTAATGTAAAGGAGGAAAAACCAATTTGCAAGTTACAGACCCACTATGGGGTACCTCTGGTTATCATTACAAATGGCCATGGGTCACCAGTGTATGAAATTATGTCTGTGTCATGGGTATGGAAAGTTTTTCTAACAGAGAAGGAAGGAATAAAATAAAATACTATGGAGGCACATCTGACTGCAGTCATCTATGAAACTGACTTAAGCTAGATAACACGTTCCTCCTAAGGTAAACATAATTTTTTGAAAACGCAGAAGTCTCTGAATGAGGCAACTCACTTGATGGGATCAGTTATAACAGCTACATAATCACACAAATGAAATACATTTCATTTCAGATATTTGTCCTCCAATGTCACATCTCTCTCCTATCCATTTTTTGAGAAAGAAATCTGATTAAGCTTCAGTGCATATTCTCTGCTTTCATAAATCATCTGTACTACCTCCTTTTCTGCATCTTTCACGCATCTCTCGTTCTCTTTCAGTGTCTCTACAGTCGAGCACAAATATCTCAAAAATGATAGTCAAAATCATGGTTCCCTACGACACAAATTTATTTCTCTATACTAGTGGAAGGGTATACAATCATATTTTTTTTTTTAAATTTAGCAAACCCGAAGAATTCGACTTATTTGTGCTCAAGTGTATATCTCCCTTCTTCTCTCTTCCTTCTTACCAGCTTCACAGTAGTAGCCATAAGGACAAAGTCCATTATCTCCTGTGGTGTTGCTTGGGTTGGGAGCATCATTGCCATATTTACACAGGTAGCCAGCAGCACAGTCACCAGCAATCTGGCCTCCAACACAGTATTTACCTGCAAGCAGCAAAAGAAAAACAAGTCCAGTCTCAGTTTCAGAATCATATTAACAATGGGTGAAACCCTCAAAAGCTGAATTTAAGAAAAGTAGGCTGGAGATCCAGGGAAGTGTCCCAACTGAGGTGCAAGGGTGAGGCAGCTACAAGAATTTGCATTTTTTTCATATTTAATAAGTTAAACACACAGATGCATGTAGATATATAGTGATTGTTGTATAATTTCAGTAAATTTACTCAAAATTTTCACCTGCATTAAACTTCAGCAACTTTACATTGTTTTCTCTTGGATCTTTTTCTCTGATGCCCATCTCATGAACCCATGCTTTTGTTGTACATTCTGAAGTCAGGACTCAAATTCACCAGGTGGTTGAAGCATTATTTACATATGAGTAAATGAGAAGTCTTTTTTCCTAAATATCACAATTTTTTTTTTTTTTGGTGCAATCCTATCTCTTAATCAGTAGTTTCACTTATCACTCTAAACCGTGGTTCTAGGAGCAAATAAGGGTTTGCATATGCAGTGACATGGATGTATCTCCGACACTAGGTTTACTCGATAAAAAATGGTATCTTTAGATTTACATATTAAAAGAAACATAAGTCTTTACACCCTGAAATCTCAAAGGTACTAAGTTTAAAAAAAAACAAAAACTGGCATATTTGATCCGGACATCTTACCAGCAATACAACTCCAACAGTCATCAGCATCTTCCAAGCCAGTTGTGAGAGCATCTGTGTAGGTTCCATTAGGACAGAGAATTGGATCATATGTGCCATTGGGGCAATAAGAGTATGCCGGGCAGGGCTCTGGAACGCTGGTATTCTGGACACAGTAATATCCAGCTGGACAGGTGAAACAGGTTGTCTCTCCTACATTGGGCTGGTAAGTTCCTGAAAGTATAGAAGCAGAGGTCCAGTAACCATGCATATGTAAGTTTGTGTTCTCGTCATGCGTTCTTGTCATGTAAATGTGTTCTTGTCATGTAAATGCTGTGAGGAAAAAGAGAATTCATTCTGCAACATAAATGATATTTCAAATACCTTTCATGTATTAAACATGAACATTATAAACTGACACAAACACACTGATACTGCACAACCAGGCCTCAGAAGTGTAAACTGTGCTCACTGTATATATAGCTGAACCTTAAACCCAACATCGTTAAACCTTCTTTTCCTTGAGACAGGTATACTTAAATCCAAAACTCAGATCACAGCATTAGTTGTAGCTGTTGCAGATTATACTGTGGTGAATATATATGTATGCCTCTCGCACTTTCCCATCCTCTCCTATAGGACTTGAGGATCTTGAATCACATGTATTTGAAATGTTCACCCAAGCTCATTATGTTGAGTGGCTGATTGCCAGGTTCCTTCATTTCCAAATCAAATTTTACCAATAGTTGAAAGTCTTATTGAGTAAGAATAATTATAAACTGCAAGATCTGTAGCGCTATCCACCACTACAAAGACATCTGCACAATATGTATGTAAGATAGCCATTAGCATCATGTTCTTTTATAAGTACCTGGAGGACAACCATATGGAACACCAGTCTTTTCTGGGCAGTAGAATCCAGCAGGGCAGGCATAAGATGTGGGAGCTGAGACCTCAATCTTTGCACTGTCAGGGCAGTAATAGCGCTCCTCACAAACACCTGTTGGCCCCAGCAAGCCAGTGGTGTCACAGTAGTAGCCAGGATCACAAGGCCAGCAGTCTGATTCTGCAGTTGCTCCTGTTGCATTGCGCATGGTGCCTCTGGGGCAAGGGGTGGCTGCAAGGGTTCCTGTGATAGGAGAAATTGGTTATTGGGATTTCAGATTTTATTCTGGCAGGGAACAGGATGCACATCAAATTTTGCTTCTTTTATGATTTACAAGTTCGTCAGTTTTGTATCTGAATAATATAGTCCCCATAAGAGAAATCTTCAACAAACACATGTCACCTGTTACTAGACATCAATAAGTGTCAATCATAATGCATTTCTCAAAAATCCAGAAACAAAGATAAATTTATAAAAACTGTGTCTGAATCTTTGTGAATTTGTCACACATCTTCATCTTCTCCTACCCACAAGCAAATGTTATATTATACAGTTGATTTTGCTTAATTGCAACTCCTCAGAAACATGATAAAAGGTAAAATTACAAAAAGTTGAAATTACAAAAGAGTACTTTTCTGAGACTTTTACATGGAAATTACAACATTTTGTTACCTGAAAAATTCTGCAATTGAGCAGAGGTTGCAGTTAAAGCAGACTGCTCTTAATTGGAACTGACTGAATCAAACTATGAACTGCAAAACTTACCTTCCAAGCAGTAATATCCCTCAGGGCAAGGGCCATTATTGCCATCATCAGGGGCAGCAGAGGTAGCATTGGCTACACACAGATAGCCTGCCTGGCAATTGCCACTTGGGGAACTTAGGCCTGTCTCATTACAGAACTGACCCGCTGGACATGCTAAACATTCCCAGGCATGGCTGAGTCCAGTATGAGGATTGTATGTACCTGAAATAGTGAATTGTCCAATGACATTTCCATCCATCAAACCTAACTTAAATCTTGTACAGATTAAATTTCCTGCTAGATGTTTCCATGCAAACCAGTATACGTAGAGAATAGTTGCAAAATATCTTCTTGCCAGCTATTTCCTTTCTCCCTCACCTCTTTCATTTCACTTTGCTCCCCTTTCCTAAATCTTTAACTCAGTGCAAAAACAGCCACTATTATCTCTGTTACTTTCACAGCAGCAAAGGGCTTCCCAACAAGTGGCACCCCGGCCCATTTGAAAACTGTCTTTATAAAGGTAGATATAAACAGGTAATTTTCACATAGTGAATGAGTCTGAGTCTTCTACAATTCCCTTATGACATTACACCAAATTTCATTATGATTTGACTTTTTCTTTTGCAAATGACATGATTCTACATTATGCTCAGGTGATAATTTTCAGAAAATTGAGTGCAGTCATCATCTTTGGTGGAAATTCTTCCAGGTTGGTGTTCTTTTAGCTTCTGAAAGCATTGTATGTCAGATGGAGCCATAGACATGAAAACAAGGGCATGCAGAAGAAGTTTGATTGTATAGATAACAGTTTTGGCAACTGAGGAGCTTGAATTCTTGCTTGTACTGAAAATATTCACATCTGTCTGATTTAGATTCTTGTCATTTGCAGAGAAAACATTACATCATAATAAGATTTGATGTACTGACATGGCGGACATTGTTAAAAAAAGCTGCTATATTCACTTTGTTAAAAATCAAACGTATCCTGGATGATCCACCTTAATACATTCTGTTTTGCCTCACATTCTATGTGGAACCACACCAATTGCTTTCACCACTCCATTGCCCCCAAAAATTCATAATACATACCAAGGGGACAAGGAGAACCATCATTGTCAGTGCCACTCTCACAGTAGTAGCCAGCTGGACAGGGCAGAGACTCATTCATTCCCTGACTAGGGCAAGTTTGTCCTTCTGGACAGGTCAGGCAGGCAGCTGGAATGGAACATACAGTAAAGGTTTACTTAATATGACAACGCTTTACCCGTAATCTCGGTTAACCAAAATAAATAGAAAATCCCTATCCACAGGCCCTCTTTATCCAGCCTAAAACACTTTCAGGAACCTAATACAGTAGTGAGTTTCAGAGAACCTTTGATAACATGACATTGGTTGTCTTGCCCAGAGAAGAAAAAATTATGGAATAAAGAACAAAAAAAAACTTTCGTTATACTTTTATTATACCTTAAAGCTCACTTAAGCCATTAAGATTTGGCTGGTCTCTTCGCGTTTGTGTTACAGGACTTTGCTGTAATAAATTAATAAATTCATTACCATATATTCATTGCACAATGAGATCAGCAATATAAGAGAACAAAAATTTGCAGAATTCAAAACTTAACATTTAGAGTTAAAATAAAACTGAGATAGAATTAATAGATATATTAATAGACATATCTGATCTATAATTGTTAAAAGTGTCGTTGATCCAGTAGATGTACTTTTGCCACAGCAAAAAGAAAGGACAACAAGGGTCAAAAATGTCTTGCCAGGGTCATGCATGCTATTGTTAGACATGTGTTTTTTTTTGTTTTTTCAATGGTTGTACTGTGATATAACCATAGCATCTAAGTACTTGAAATCTGCAACATCAGCAGCCAATAAGCATCTGCTTATATGTACCAAATTTCAGCTGGTTAACCATTTCACAAGTATCACACAATTCACCCACACTTACACAGTCCAGTGGAAGGGCCATAGGTTCCCTTATCACAAGGTGTCTCCACAACTGCCCCTGACAAGCAATAGTATCCGGCTGGACAGATGTAGCCTTGGACATTGTCTGTTGGGTTAGCTACACTGGAGCCAGTCAGACAGATGTAGCCTGCATCACAAGGGAGGCTGATACCTGTAAGGATACAAATTTATTTAATTAAAGTTATATCATATTTCATTGTCACATGTAATCATACAACTCACACCAAGACACATACACACATACTTCGCATACAGACAAATAACCTTGTAAAATGAGTGTCAGATAAAGTCTGTTTCATACTCAACCCCTTTGAATCAACTGGTGAAACGTTTGCATGTCAGTGGCAACCCACAAGATGCTTACATTGCTTTGTATGTTAATCAGGGGAATGAGAAACTGGCCTTGTCCTTAATAGTATCCATGTAAACTTTTGCCTAACACAACATATACAGTATAAAAAGAAAACTAATACACAGTACAAAAAGAAAACAGCAACACTGTCTTTGAAATTTACCATTCATTGAGCTGTTCGGTGTGCAGTATCGTCCAGGATTACAAGGCTCACAGTCTGAGGCATTGCTGTTGCCTGTGCTTGAGGCAAGTGTTCCCTGTGGGCAAGGAGTAGGCTGGTAGCTACCCTCTGGGCAATAGTTGCCCACTGGGCAAATGGTTTCACTTGGAATGGGGCTGGTGTTGTTGCCAATACAGTAGTAACTGTGATGAGAGAGAGGGAATAACCAATGAATGTAAGGAACAGACAGGATAACTTCAGAGTAACCACTGATAATGTCATTTATCAGGCTTGTCTCTGATTATATAGTATGTCTCCATGGAATACATCTCATTAAGTTTCATTTGCACATTACTTTCATAAATCCATGATTCCTTTATCTTTGTTTCTATAACTGGCACTACAGGAATGTGCTATTGGTTTTGTTTGAGAGTAGCACTGCTCAGAATGAAGTGATACCATTAATTAAACAGCATGCAGAGATGCTTAAGAAAATACTGTCTCTCAGATTCTGCAAGCCCATTGGTCTAACAACGGTATCTTAGAAAATATTCACAGATTAGCTTGACATCTAATCATGGACAAGCACATAAGTCATCCATCTCTGCACTGTACCATTAATGCTGCTGTGCTTAAGAGGACAGACCACTCTTCCAAGTAGACTAAAGTGCATTATTGTGGTGCATACTGCTTCTTTCTAATTCAGTATATGTTGCATGCAAAATATTATGCACCAAAGTGCTAGGCTGTGCTTTTTTTCAGATTGTGGGTGTTGATCTTAGAAAAACTTTATCTGAAAAAAAACAACAGTCTCACCATCAAAATTCACAAATGTATCTAAGACATATTAATGCTCAAACAAACATAGCTGTTTTCAATTTTTGTATCTCAAGAACATGTTACATGGAACTAGGGGAAAGGACTGTCTCTCAGAGAGATGTAACCTGAACTGAATTTAGCAAAATATAATGTCTTTCTGTGAGTATGTGCATTAATTTGTCTCAGTTAAAAACATAAAATCTGGCAGTGAAATAACGACTGCATTTTCAGATAAAGCTTTCTTAAGATAACCATCCACAGTGGGAAGAAAAAACCCACTTTTATAGCACTTTCATGTACAATTTTGCTTAAAAAATGTCCTGAATAAGAAAAAAGCAATACGCACCACAGTAATGCACTAAAATCTAAAAAAAAGGATTGTCAACCCCTTTAAATGCCAACCAGGTGAGCCTACCCTGGATAACACAGTCCCTCAGGTTCGGCCAACCCAGTGCTCTGGCAGTAAAATCCTGGCAGACATTCCTGGCAGTCTGCCTCCTCTGTCCTATGGGTTTTGTTGTTGAAGGTGCCAGTGGGACATGGGTACTGGTTGTAGTACTCGGTCTTAGGTGGGCAGTAGTAGCCTTCTGGACAATAGAAGTTGGTAAGACTGCCCACTGCTGACAGGCTGTTGTCACAGTAGTAACCTGGGGAATGGACATCAAAAGTTCATTAGGGCATCAGCCTGAATGTTCACCTCTAACTTCTAGCTATCAAAGAATCATTTACAAGTGGTACATATAAATGGAACCAAGGTTTTTATTTCTTCAACAAGAATTTTCATACCCATAGGTCAGAAATGTAAAAAATCCCGCAAATATGTATATTTATGTATATATAAGTGTAAAAATCCCCCAAATATATATCTAAACATCTGCTCTGGCCAAAATCAAATTTTAGAGAATGTAGTATCATACTATCTAGGAATAGACACGTTTCAATCTTTCTTCTCAGAATTGATCTTACACAATGGTACCTAAAACTCCCTGGTGCCAACTTTTCCAGATAATGCGTAACAGCTTAATTATTAAATGATTGTGCACATTTCCTCCTCCTCTTTAATGTTATAAGGTTTTGATCTGGTTACATACAGTACAATAAGAAGGGTCCTATCTACAAGCCACAACACAAAGCCAGTCATTCTTACCTTGTGGGCAATCCTTGCAAGTCCATTTCCCCACCTCATTCTGATACTCCCCCGAGGGACATCTGGTAGGTGTGGCAGTGTTGGCCAAACAGTAGTGACCAACTGGACACAGATAGTCATAGGGGTTGGGCACAGACTGACCCGCTGGACAGTAATAGCCTGATGTGGTCAGAAGGAGATGAAATGAGATTATTATACACTGAGTGAATGCATTAGAGCCCTTGATAAATCTTGGCAAGCCTACATTATTTTAGTATCAGCATTTCAGTGTGTAGAAAGACATTATATTTTATGCTTCTTTATTCACTAAACTAGCATGTGCTACCGCTCAGTGAATGGAACACTGCTACTCACAGTGAGTGCTTTAATGAAACCTCAACTGGGATTAGTGCATCAAACAAAAACAGTGATGAGGATTCCCATGCCTTTTATGCAAAAGTTAACTCACAAATTCAAGGCTATGTTCCGATCCTCTAAACTCTGCATTCTAGGGGTCCTTTTTCACTAGTCTAGGATTCTCGGAAAATATAGATTAAAAAAAAATTAAAAGACTGAGAAACAACAGACCCCATTCCGAAGTACCAATATTTTGGCCCATGGCCTTCATCATGAGTTTAATCACATACTGATAAATCTCACGGAGAGTGAGTCAAATATACAGTACAACAGTCGCTCGCCATTCAAATCACCACATTAACCAGTATGAGTTAACAACAGCTACATTTCTATAAAGGTTTTTCTTGATAGTGTCCGGCTGCACTTAATGCCCACCTGGGTCACATTCCCCACTGACAGCACTCAAGCCAGTGCCATTACAATAGTAGCCTCCATCACAAGGTGTGCATTCTCCCTCTGAGGCCAGGTTAGTGGTAGGGGCATACGTTCCATTCCTGCACGGCTCAGGAACATCACTACCGATTATGCAGTAATGGCCAATCGGACACACAATCTGAGGAGAATAGCATAAATAAATGCATATGGTGTATATATGATGTGCAAGACAGAAAGTGATCAAAAGATGTTCAACTTTAGGTGTGGACACTACACAACACTACACTACACTACACTACACTACACTACACTACACTACACTACNTGGTACTGCATTTCCTAATAGTCCTTGCATGGTAGACGGCAAGTGCAGCAAGGAGTTTCCAAAGAACTATGCAGAAAGTACTTCATTCACAAGTTCGTCGTACCCAAAATACAAACGGCCATGCAATGGACTCTCAGTCTCAGTGGACAAAAAAGGTGTCTCTTTAGACAACAAGTGGGTGGTGCCTTACAATCCATACCTCACCATGTTGCTGTATCATAACAACCCCCTCTGCTGTCTGCTCACCACTCCCGTTCATTTGAACGGGTATCATACTAGTTATATTATATTATGATGGCCCTATTCATACCTGTGTAGGTGAGGTAGATCCCAGTGGACAATACCATCCAGCATTGCATAGACCTGTTGGCATTTCCAGCCCTGCAGTTTGACAGTAGCTGCCTGGTGTGCATTCCTCCATAGCCGCTGAGCCTTCAAGACAGAAGTATCCCGGCTGGCATTCGCCTCCATTAGATGTAGGCTAGAGGATCAGAAAATAATACTTTATTTATTAGTGGCACAGAATAGATGAGCACACTCTGTGAAATGGTAATACTGATGAACATCATTTCAAAGTGACTGCATTTTACTAGCATGTTTCTTTACACTGTCCCTTAGGCATTTGGCTTCATCAGAAGGTCCCTATATACAGGCTTTGACATAATTACAGCAAGGGATAGTTTGGTAAAATGTCAAACTTTGGCCATTTTTGAATAAGGGTACCATGTTTTTTATGAGATCAAAGCCCATGTTAACATGTTAAAGGTAAATTAGCATGCAACACTATCTGCCCATCCAAACTGTGGTTGCAAAGATATACTTTGATTCTTTTTTGCTTTACCATAAAAACATTTCCCTTGTAATCTCTCAGAAGTGTGAATAGTTACTGGGGGCATTTTCCTTGCACAGTGATGGTGTGTTGACTGAAGCTTCTTAGAATACAGAAATCTTTTGTAACAGGTGCAGTATTTCAAATTGGGCCATTTTACAAGAACCATCAACATATGCTGTTCAATTTTGCCAGAGACGTCTGGTATTTTTCAAACAAATATAAATGCAGAAAATCTCATGACATACGTATTGAAGTTTTGACAGGAAAATCATTCTTCAGAACCCAGTACTTGTATCTATAATACTATAAAAGATGACTGTTATCTCAATGGAATGATGAGATTTTTTACAAGTTAGATTTCTAAGTCTTTATCTGAGGATATTTTGTCTTGCAGCCATTCAAAATAAGGTTTATGTCACCAGACTAGGAAGTGACATATCAGATTCTATGTCACCAGACTAGGAAGTGACATATCAGACTCTATGTCACCAGACTAGGAAGTGACATATTAGACTCTATGTCACCAGACTAGGAAGTGACATATTAGACTCTATGTCACCAGACTAGGAAGTGACATATCAGATTCTACAGATGATTGTGGCCACCTGATATCAAATTTTACTCGTTTGTTGAAAAATCAGGGATAATTTAGTTTCTCTAAATAAAAACACTGATACTATAGACAAATGGTCAGTAATTGGGGATAAATTTGAAGTTTTGTGAAGCACAATAGATAAATTACATAGTATAAAGTTGTTTTTCAATTACGAGTTTCTCTGAATTATTTTCCCATTGCAACTTTATTGTAAACTACAATGATGTTAAGTAAATATTTGTTCACTTCATGAAAGTATATACATTAAGCTGTCATGTTGTATCAGTAATCTGATTTACACAAAGTGCACCCTGACCTTATGTTGACTGGTTGCAAGACATTTAGAGGCATGAAGTATCCAACATAATAATATTACAACACCTTGCAGATCTATGACTTACCTGAGCCTGAGATGATCCATTGGTGCAGTACCAGCCTGCAGAGCAATTACCAGTTGGAGCCCCATTTCCAACACCCTGGCAGTACATGCCTGGTGTACATGGTAAGCAGTTATCCAGTGACACTTGCTGGGTGAGTGGGTTGAATGTCCCAGCAGGGCATGGGTAGTCATACTGGTCTGTTGTGTTAACCTTGTAAGGAGATCATGAAAAAGCGTCATCAGTCCTTAAATTGAGAAGTAGGAGAACACCACTGAGATGTGAACCAGCCATTTAACATGAATTCTGTGCTGGCTTGATGTTGCTTTAAAGATGTGAAATAGCTTAAAGATCTGATTGGCTTATCCGGTACTTTGGTGTCTGAATTTCAAGTCTTGAATAAAAAAACATTAATAGTACACCAACTGGTATCTTTTTTCTTACATTGGATGAGAAGGAGGGGTGAAGAGGGGTATTTATAACACTTGTGGTGCAGGGGTCAGTCTGGTCACTCTATTAACTATCAACGCATGTTGTAGCCATTGATTTAACAACACTCCCTGCCCAAGCAAGAAAAATACAAGTTGGTCTAGCTTAGTTAGTATCAGAGCAGTCAGTAGCAACAAAAACAGCCAGGCAGTAACATTGCATAATCTGCTGATGTGGCCTCTAAGCTGGAGAGGTAGCGTTACAAGTGTTAAATCTTCACATTACAGCAACAGGAAATGCAAAATGCCACAAATTTTTAGAAAAAAACAAATTAAAATGAAAAAAAAAAACAACAACAGTGATTTGAAACAGAAAGAATGACAATGTGTTTGAACAGCGACCTCTCTAGCACCCAAAAATTCTGCCAGGAGCTACTGACATTCCTGTATATTTTGCACTCTACAACAGATCTTGCTTGTACCAAATATCACGGAAGTAACTCTATCAGGACTGAAAACAAAACCAAATATTATAATTTTACCTCACAATAATAACCACTTGGACAAATATTTGTGGAATAATCCGAAGTGTTGGAGGGGCAGAAGTAGCCAGCAGGGCAGCTTTTACAGCCATCCTGATTGGTTAGATCCTGATAGGAACCAGCAGGGCAAGCAATGGGGAAGTCTGTACCACCAGGACAGTAGTGGCCTGCTGGGCAGATGTGACCAATGATAGGATGGACAGAATCTGTGGGGCACTGAGTGTCATTCAACATCACAGGGTTGGCTTTGTCCACCCCTGACACACAGTAGTAGCCTGGGTCACACTGGCCAGAGGGAGATGTCAAGTTCACTCCTGAAATGAGACAGTTGAAAATACACCAAAACATATAATCACTTTGCCTTGAAAGTGACCCAAGACAGACTAAGACCATTTTTAATTAGGACACCATGTCATTAAATTTATGACATAAAAACTCATGTTGACATGTTAGAAAAATTAAAATCCACCAGTATTTTCTCAGTAAAATAGCAGGTGCAAAGATACCACTGACTGATTTTTGTATTGCCATAAAAATGGTTCCTGTGCAATTTCTCAGAGGTGTGAAAAATGACCTATGACTATTTTCAAGGCACACTCATGATGTAGTCATTACTTACTGAATCAACTTCAAACATGAGTGAAAGCACCTCCTTTTCCTTTGGGCATCATGTCAAATAGCATAAGCAATGAGAGTCTTTCACTTCTGCCTATCAGCCATCAGTCTTAACCATCTTTCAGACTGCTATGTATCCATCCGAAAATTTCTCTGTCTGTCTTCTTCTGCTTCATTAACCACTGAATTTTCCAGCTGCTACCAAGTGTTCTAGCTTCACACTTAACAGACCTATTTAATGGTGTTATTCTAAGCAATAAATCACATACAGCTTTGTGGCTGACAGATATGAAAAAAACTCACTGAAATTAAAAATGGTGTTAATGAAAAATTAGTCATTAAGTATTATTTCCTTTGTGTCTGATGTCTCAATAATTGTAACTGTTTTATTCCTTTTTATTATATTTATTTTTCTAACATTTCACAGATAAATTGGCATGTCTTGTTGTTGAGTCATTATATAAGTAAGTTAACAAGTATGCAACTTGCCAGGTGATTTGTGTGTTGTACTCAGAAACTGAAGACTGTCAAGGTTTGTGTGTTCATCTCTTTGGCTGAGTGATCTTCATTGTTCATTGTTCATTGTTCAGGGTTTGCAACATCACTGCACTCCGGGCAACCCCATAGGTGCTCCGGTCCCCGATCCAGGATCCAGCGAAGAGTCCATCTACTGATAGTTCCCACAGTTATTTGATTGCGGGCCTTTCGCTCCCTTCCAGACAGTTTGCATTGTCTGCCTTCCCCTTTCTTTATTCCCATTGCTATCATCCGTTGTAGGTGGAGGTAATCTTCCCATTCCCTCTCATCATCCTCCGTCAACTTCCTCATCTGATCTTTCAAAATGTCCTCTTTGTCGTGTTTGATCTGGCCAGAGATCCTGGCATTCCCAGCCAGTCTGTCTGCTAGTTCGTTCCCTCTAACCCCAGAATGACCAGGTGAATAAATCCAGGTCACCGATCTGACCTCTGTTGCTTTCAGGCTCTGAACCCATTCCTTTCTTAGGCGGCGAGTTTCTACTCTGCGCAGAATGCTCTGAGAGTCAGTCACAACCACGACATGTGTGCTTTGTGCTTTATTCCTCTCCAACCATTTCATTGCCGCTATAATAGCCTCTACCTCCATTCTCATACTGGAAGTAGTGAAACTGTATGCTCCAGCTTCTGTGTGTGTGACTCTGTTTCTCACACACACCAGGAAACCCCAACCACTCTTCTTGTTTCTTTGAACGGACCCATCAGTATAGATGACAGGGTCTCCTGGCTTGGAATTCGCCTCTATGAGCTCCCGGACGCAAGTTTCTGCCATGCCTACCGGAGCCTCCCTGTACTCTCTGCCCATTGTGATCAAAACCCTGGTGAGGTCCCTGCTGGCGACATCCATTTCAACCCATTCTTTTCCCCGTGCAATGTCTCCAATATCACATACCAGTTTCAATGAGTCTTCAGCTTCAGCCATCCATGATCGGCCTCGTTTGATACGTGCTCCCCTGTCATCATTCAGTGCCTGATACAGAGGATGATCTTCCTTTTCCAAGACTCCCAGATACATTTTTGCTTGAGCCAGCTTGTGTCTTACTTTTATACTGGGCAGACCTAACAAATATCTCATGCATATAGTAGGGGTATCTCGTGTGCATCCCAACACCACTCTCATTGCCTCATTCTGGACACGCTCCAACTTTTCAATCTGTGCCGTGGCCAGAGTTAGACACCCCAGGCCATAGTCAATCCTGGACAGGACGACAAGCTGCATTAGTAGGAAGAGGACACTCTGTTGTATGAACGCATTCGCCATTGCCTTTACAGCATTCACGCCTTTCTTGGCTTTGCTGACATGCGGCCCACATGCCTGCCATAGGACAGTGATCTATCAAGAGTCACTCCAAGATATTTGAGTTCTGACCCTCTCTCAATTATCTCATAATCCATTGTGATCGGAGGAACCACATCGTTGACAATCCTGTTGTTCAGTGAACACCACAAGACCTGCGCCTTTGATGGATTGGTAACTGCCTTGTTTTCCTGGCACCACTTGGCGATGTCATCCAGCCTGGTTTATAGTCCTCGTGCCATCATGTTTCTGTCCTTGCCACGTACATACGCAGTAACGTCATCTGCAAAGGTTAGTGTTCTCCCAGGACCATTAGTATCTGCTGCAGCCACCTTTGCGGTGTAAATATTGAACAGAACAGGTGATTGAGTGATCTGTGTTTCGGTGTCCTTGCTAATACACTTCATTCCCCTTTTCCCACTTCCCTCAGGTGTAAATGAGTATCTGGCTTAAAGCTGGGGGGGGGNGGGGGGGGGGGGGGGGGGGGGACCAGGACGTTGCAATGCTGACAACCAGCAATGACTTTGGCATGTGTTTCATTTTGAATATCATGCATTTACATGCATGACAAATATATTGTTAAATGTGCTTGTATTATGAATGAGATGTACAACAATGTTTGGCATTGTAAACCAATTTCTCTATGACATAAAGAAAATCCCGTTTTCATTTTCTCTTTTTTTTTCATCATTAACAGTCATATTAATATCCTACCTTGACAAAACTCGCCACCAAGACATGGTGTACACTCATCAGCTGCCCTGAGACCAGTAACAGCACTAAAGGTGCCAGCAGGACATGGCTGCCAATCATGACCTGTTCCATTTGGGCAAAAGAATCCCTCAGGACACAAGTGTTTAGAAGATGAGGCATCTCCAGCTACTGTCAAACTTGGTATGCAATAATAGCCTTAAAATTAGAAAGAACAAAAAGTGGATAGTTTAGTAAAAGTCCTGTCAACTGCACACCTGTGAATTAAGCAAACATAAGAAATGATGACCACAAAAATCGCTGAGAGTGCAGGATTCCATGGAAGCCTGGAGGAGTTCAAACCACTATGTACACATAAAAGGAAGTTTGAAGAACCAGTATTGGATAAGTCATATAGAAGAAGGTTTTGAAGAGCAAAATAATAATGATTGGCTTTTCAAGAGAAGATAGTTTGTCCCTCCCAAATTTTACATGTCAATACTCTCAAGGAACAAGCTCATGATTCATGCGTGAATGAAAAATATAATGACAAATAAATAGTATATCATCACTGTGCTTCAGAGATGGCTTAATTCAGACTCAGGCCATTTTTTAATAAGGGCACTATGTTGTTTATGAGATGAGACTCATGTTGACATGTTTAATAAAACAAGTATGTCAATATTTTCCCACTAAAATTGCAGTTACAGAGATACATGCCAACTCTTTTCTTGCTATCTGAAAAAACAATGTTTTTCCCATTGTCTCAGAAGTGTTAAAAATGACTTAAGTCATTTTAAGCACACTGACCATATGTGGTGAGCTGTGAAAAGACACTTTTTTGTCAACATGCCTATTTCAAAATTGCAGTTATGAAAATTGCAGAGTCTCACCATGATTTCACAACTTATCCTCAGAATAGAGGCCACTTTACAACAGACCAGAGCTCTATTATCGATGACAGATAAGAGTACTGACATTTTATACCCTTTTGTGATGCTGGTGCATCTCCAAAAGGTCTTTTCAAAGTTTAAAAAGATTTAAGCCACATATCACTCAACCATTATCAGATAGCTGCAAACCATGTACAGTCGACTCAGCTTAATCGCCCATCCTCGGGATCACGGAAAAAGTGGTCGATTAAGCGGAGCGGCGATTAAGCGGAGGAAGTAATTTCGGCCATATTTTTGGTAAGGAGATTAAATTTCTTTGATGTCGTGGTTTGATATCGTGCATTGACACCTTCTTGTCGCCAGACTCAGGACAAACTTGAGTTTGACGGTGTCGCAGCACACAAAATGTTTGATCGCCGCGGTCTCTCTCATTGGCCACCTTGCAGTAGCCCAGCAGACAATAAGGAATAGGATGGCATGGTCGGGGTAAACCGTTCATCCACATGACACGTTCTCTGATCTAACCGAAATCCACCAGACAGTCCCAATCAAGGATGGGGGGAGGAGACTATACCACGGCTTTCGGCGCATTAGCATTTTTGGACCGGCGAAGGTGATGATGCGTAGCGTAGGGGGAAGGGGGACAAGGGGAGGGGGAGGTGGAGAGGAAAGGCTTATCACACCTATTTCGGGGCGTCAGTTGTCACTCAGTCAACCGGTCTGCCATCCGTCGCGTAGTTAAACCGTCTGTGTACATTATTTTGTTTGTCGACTGTAACCCTTCAACGGCTGATCTTTGAATTCATGGGCGCTGAAGAGTGGTCGATTATCCGGAGTGAGCGGCGATTATCCAGTGACTTTTATATAGAAAAAATTTGGTTCCCTGGGAAACGAGGCGATTAAGCGGAATAGGCGATTAAGCGGAATAGGCGATTAAGCGGAGTCGACTGTACTATCAGAACAGTACGATGAAATAAATGGAATTATTACCCTCTGGACAGGTCAAACACTCAGCAGCACCATCAAAGTCAACATAGTAGCCTGCGGGACAGTCTTGTGGCTGTGAACTGCCCTGTGGGCAATGTTTGGCGGCAGGACAGATGACCTCAGTGTCCACACTAGATCCACTGGGACAGTAATAGCCTGTGAATGGTAAATGTTGAATTGGCACATATTTCATGGTTTAAAAGACCCTTTATGTACATAGGTTATATTAACAGTTCATGACATCTATGAATAGACAAAAACATACCTTCCAACACAGGCTTTTAGGCTTATATTTATCTACATTGGAGCTCTGAACATCCTTCAGATGATTTCACACTCAGATATATCACCGAATTCTAAAGAATCTTGCTTACTCTGAATGAATAGCTCTATTCTAACAATGAACACACCAATTCCATATTTGCACAATTAATGGTTTCCATGTAACTCCAGATAGAAATTTGTGCACACTGTTACTGATCAGTCCTACCCACCTTCTTTACAAGGCCCACTGACTTCAGTCAAGCCCAGTCCGTTACAATAGTAGCCTGGCATACATGGTGTACACTCTGAGGCTTGGGATAGGCCAGTTTGGTTAGAGAAGGTTCCATTAGGACAGCCAGTAGGGGTGGCAGACTGCAGACCACAGTAGGACCCTTCCGTACACACCACTTCTGTTGATTGGACACTTCCTGCAGGACAGTAGAAGCCCTCATCACAGGGTCCTTTGACAGAAGTCAGCCCTGGAAGATAAACAAATACAAAGGCATAGTACAACTGTGTATGATATGCTGGAAAATGCAATCCTAATGTCAGTATGATGTGATTCTCTTTCTTCTTCTGCATTCCTCACCATGCCTTGAAATTTCCTGTGTGTCTGAGTTTGACTGTCCTCTGGCGGCAAAACAGCGGATCTTTGGAGGATACCGCTATTATCAAATGAGCGTTTCACACCTTCACTTCCTGACAATGTATAGTGGAATGACAGATGGCATTATAGCGTGTTGTTTGGCTACTTTGCCTTCCCTTACCTGTTTCATTGCAGAAGAATCCAGCAGTGCAGTTAAGACATTCCCCAACTTGTGTGAGACCATAAGTAGGGCTGTAAGTTCCTTGTGGACATGGGATGGGTTCAGCTGTTTGCTCTGGGCAGTAAGAGCCAGCAGGACACTCATCAGCATTGACTCCTGGGGAAAGAAAACAATAATGATGAGGATACAGAGACCTACATGGCCCATGATAAAAGTACCGAAAACTGTGAAGACAGTGTTCATGCCACTTTTACATGCAAAAAATTAAATATTTTTTAAGGACCCTTTTCAGCAAATCTACTTGCCACTGAACACAGTGTGAAAGAGCAGTATACCACTTCCAATTGCTGTAAACAAGAAATGATGGAATGTCACTTGTTTATCTCTCTAGACTTTTTGTTTCAGTTTACCTTACATTTGTAAAATTAAAGAAATTGCAACTTCTTCATATCCGTTACTGATAGCAACATAGTTTATTGACTCTTTCTTCAAAATGTTTAAAGACAATTTAAGGATCAAGGACCATTCTTGCAAAAATTAGAGCACTTATTAAGGACCTTCATATTTTAAGGACCATTAAAAACCCTTAAAGATCCATATGAACCCTGAAAGAATTAATGAAATAGCTGATCAAGCCACCATGGACAAGTGTCCTAATTACATTCACTACATTCTTATCAGACCTTGATTTGGTGTTGTACTGCCAGCAGAGCTTTTGCAGAAATAACCAGCAGCACATGGCCTGATGGGATATGCCAGACCATCTTGGTCACAAGCCATGCCTCCCACACAATCTGTGCACTCCAGTGACATGGTAAGACCTGTCAGAGACAATTTACATCAGTGTCTTGATTAGTTGTTGTTGTAGTTGTTGTTGTTATGGTTGTTGTTGTTGTTGTTGTGTGATCCTCCACTGTCAAGTTTTTCACTCTTCAACAGCCAATGCCAGATGTATGAGAGCACTGGTGTTTTTCAGTTGTTCCAGCATGCCTGATGTAATAGGATGTTGTGGAATTTGTATTTAAAACTGTCAGGTGAGAAGAGTGACATAGTGAGAGACAGAGAGAGAGAGAGAGAGACAGAGAAAGATGAGCAGACAGAGAGAAAGAGACAGAGATTAAGAGCGTGTGAGAAAAGGAGAGAGAAGGACACAATGTGAAAGAGAGGGACATAAATTAATAAAGGTAAATGCACTTATGGACATGTTTTTTGCCTCTCATTCTTTTCCTTTTCTCCATTCTTTCTGAATTGTTGTATATATTGTCATGCCTTTGGCTTTGGCCTAAATAAATGAACTAAAATGAAACTTGTGACATCAACAATACATAGGCAAGCTGACCTGTCCTGTTGTTAAATGTTGTGACTGGACATGGATACTCCTGAGCATGCTGAGTGCCATTAGGACAGTAGTAACCCTCAGGGCACACATAAGGGTCATAAGTCACAACAGGACCAAAGGTGGCATTGCAGTAGAATCCAGCTGGACAGAGATCACATGATGACATGCCAGGAAGTTTCTGGGGACGGTGGAAATGAGATATAATATAAATTCTGTGTTTGTCAAGGGACAACATGCACACTGATTCACACTACACAGTACAGCCCAGTGGGGAGAATATATAGATAATGATTTATCTTATAGTAAAAGGACCTTCCATAAACAATGCCACTTTCTTTTCTTCTTTCTTCTCAGTACTGTCATCTGTGTGTAAGTCTCTCTTCTCATACCATTAATGAATCTGGAGTTGGAAACACCATACATGCTTCTGTCCAGTACTGAGGTCATAGTAATACAGATTTCCAACACTGTAAGAGCTAATGTCAATTTAAGACAAAATGCAGAACTAGTTTCAAACACTCATGGAAATATTTACCTGGTAGTAGCCAGAGGGACAGGATTCAGGTGCCTCCAGACCACCCACACAGAAATAGCCCTCTGGACAGGTAGTGTTGCCAGGTGTGGCTGAGGTAGACATGGCTGGGCAGTAATAGCCAGGGTCACAGTCTCCACTTGGAGTTTCTAACCCTGCTGCATCACAGTATTTTCCTGAAACATAATGCATATATTTATAAAGGAATCTGCTGGAGAGAGCAAACCATCAGAAGATTCTCAAAGGGAAAGTCCCCTTCCCATTAAGTCAAAGTTCTGATCAGCACTTTCCATTCTTATGTCTCCTGACAGTTCAATAAGGACTGGAACAAACCTTGATTATCATCCTATCTGTTCTTGCTATTTTGGAAAGGAACTTACTGGATGGTTCAACCCACAGAATTTCGTGTTGTGCTACATAGCTGAGGAAAATGATATCTAACTAGTCTCAACCATACTGGTCTCTATAGTCCTATATTTTGAGTTTGTGGTATGAGGTGTTCAAGTTTATGAGTGAATTTTCATAGTGAAACATGAGGCATTCAAAATCAGTTCATCAAAATACAACTATAGGTTTTCAAGTACACATGGCTGTATGTATTGACATTCTAACCATTAAGAATAAAACAGTCATTACTCAGATCAGAAACTACCAACAAAAATATAACGATGATGGCAGCAACATCCAAAACAGCAGATGATCAAAAAATCAAGACCCACCAGGAGTGCAGATCTTGCAGGCAGACAACACTGTGTTCCTTTCAGTGTCCAGGTAATATCCAATAGGGCATGGGATGCCATAAGTGCTGCCTTGAGGACAATAGTGTCCCACTGGACATGGTCCGCCTGTGTCGTCAACTATCATTGGGGTCGGTAGTATTGCTCCCAATGTACAGTAGTAGCCTAGAAAGGGTCATAAGAAAACAAATGCATGACCATCACTATTTTCATCACAAAGATAGCATCAACTGCTTACTCTCAATTCCCCTCAATCACACTTTCTGCCTAATGACAACGGTTTTCTTGCACAACGGTAAATACTTTTTCTCCCATTTAAAAAGAACATTCACTGAATAATTACAATCCCCTATGCCTGCCACCTTTTTCAAGCTTCTGAGGAATGACCAGTAAGTAAAGCTGACTATACCCTCATCTTAAAATCACACTGGTAGTTAATCATGCATCAGCACCTCTGGACAGCATGTTGTTTGCTCACTGTTGTAATATGACAAGATGATAAACCTGAGTATACACACTACGTCATCTCCTGTTCTCAAGGAATAGTCATATTTTCATAAGAGTTTCATGCTAGGAAGGATTCCCTGCGACTCCATGAAGATATTATTATGATTTGCTTGAGCAAAAAACAAACAGCACTTACCTTGACTACAGTCCCCAGAAGTTGTGGATAAGCCAGCCTGGTTGCAGTACTGTCCTCCATCACACAGAGTGTAGTTGTCACTACCAGCTGGGCAGTATTGACCAAATGTACATCTCCCTCCCATAGTGGGGTCCAATGGCATTGCTTGAGAGGACCCCTCATAGCAATACCTGAAGATGTGGAGGAAAAAAGATATCATATGAATTACTTCATGGTGTAAAGTGTTTGGAAGAGTGCAGTGGGGTATCTAAGGCTTTGTGTCCTAGAGATTGATTTCCATTTCATTGATGCGGAAATGAAAGCCTTACCTAAAACTTTCTCAGAAGATGGGTTCAGTATAAGAAATGAACAGTTATTTAGAAACTCTCTCAGAAGATGGGTTAAGTATAAGGAATGAATGGTTATTAGTTAGAAAGTGGTCTATAATAATATATGTAATTTCAAAAGTATGTTGTGAATAGTTAATGGCGTGAATCTATTAGTTATAATGCTTTGAATGCTGTTCATGTACTGGCCTATCGTATAGCATATTGTTTGCTTGTGTACCACAGTTGGTCTGGGTTTATATTAATAAACTTGTTAAAACTTGTTAGACAGTTAAATATGATCCTTTCAAGAACCTATATAACAGACAACCGCTGTGAATTTCTTGAGCTTACATAAATTTTATGAAATTTCTGACTGAAAATTGACAGAAAAATGCTCCCAAGAACAGTGAAGTAACCAAGTCAAGAGGAGACAACAGGAATTTGGAGCTGCTGCAGGAATAATCTTTGTGGAAATACATAGACTTAAAACATATATTATGTGAATCGGCTAGCAGAACACCGCAATTTCTATATGTACACACAACAATCCCACCATCCCCCCATCTGTGTATTTTTAAATAGGGAAAGTAACTGCTCTTCACACATATATTCTTATTTGCTATTAAATGATGCAAAACTTTAGGGAGTGCAAACTTAAAAGCTCAAGCCTGTTTTGAATCAATCAAAACAAAAATTAATCTCTAACTATACTCCTAACTCATTTTTCAACCAAAGTATCTTTACTGAGTTTAGACAAATGTACTTCAACTTCTTCAGACACTACTAGTACATACCAGCCAGGGCTACAGTAACCAGAAGGTGCAGACAATCCAGAGCTTTGACAGTACATTCCACCTGTGCATGGAGTGCATGCAGATATGTTGGTCTGTGCGCTTGCATTGTTGAAGGTGCCAGCAGCACAAGGATACTGGTTAGAATACTCAGTGGACTGAGGGCAGTAATGACCAGAGGGACATGGCTTGTCTGAGAAGTCAGTTGAGTTGACGGGGCAGTAGTAGCCTGTAAAACAAGTTTCAAATATCATATTTGGGCACCATACTGTGATTATTATAACTGTCAACACGGGCTTTGACCTTATGAACGTCATGGACCCTTACTAAAAATGGTCTACGTCTGACTTTGGCCATTTTAGTAATGATATAGTCTATTCTTTCTTTCTTATTCTGTTATGCTCTACTTCTTTCTCAACCGTAATACCAACCTTGCCAAGTTTACAAACAGGCCATATTCACTTCAGCCATTTCTGAAGCACAACAACAATATGACCAGCATACATGTGATATGTTATCAGCGATCAAAAGATGCATAACATGGATGAGAACAGATCCTGGAAAGTACCTGCAGGACAATCCTTGCATGATCCTTGACCTTCTTCATCCTGGTAGGACCCTGCATCACAACCCAGTGGTTGCTCACTTCCAAGTGGACAATAATATCCTCTAGGACAAATGTCCCCATAACCTGCATAAATGTGAATGAATACCATTAGTTCTTGTTTAGTGCTCGCAACATTTTAGTAATATTTTAGAACTGTTCACCCACTTCTTTTAAGTGATCATTTTCCTGCATCTTATGAAGTCTTTTATCTCACACTCCATTAGATATAGTTTTGCCATATTTTCTAATGTCGCATTCCACCATCCTCTTTCCCCCAAAGTATTTCCTCCTTGCCTCTGAACCATCTATTTCATAACTTAATTAATTGTGATATGTATTTCAATTACTGACAGTGCCAAATACAGGCAACTCCGCATATCGCAATGCCTGAAAAGCATGGAAAAAGGTTGCAACTAAATGGTGCCGTGATTAGTCAGTGACTTTGAAATAGAACTATACCATTTTATTATGTATAAAATGTTGCGTCAGCTATATCTCTCAAAATATGAAGTGTACTCCATATGATGAAACATGATGATCTGGTGCCTTGCTTTCCTACTGACCTGTGTGCCCTCCTATCAGAGGACAGTCTGGTGGATAAGAGCTGTTTGTGGCACTGTTATCTGGGTTGGGTCGATCCACTCCTGACTGACAGTAATAACCCACAGCACAAGGTCCTGTCACATTGGTGGCTCCATCCACTGAGCAATAGTAACCTCCATCACAGTCTGTACATTGGGTTACCTGTAACATGAAAACAAAACATGAAGATCAGGCTTTTACCTACCCCGTTCAATCTGATTTATTATGCTACAAAATATCATATATCACCTTCATAACACACAGAGAACAATATGGGTCATATGTACTCATACACAATATCCCAAAGGCAATAGATAAAATAGTTATTGCTAGCTGCTAAGGTGCAACCCTCTGGTTCCCCTATATTTCCTCAGTTCTAAAGCTAGATACTCATTTACACCTGAGTTGAGTGAGGACTAAAACTTAGGTGTCTTTCCCAAGGAAACTACAATGTAAAATCCCCACTCCGAGGGCAAAATTCCAAACTAAAAACCTGACATCAAGTCATTATAAGAACGACTCACAACACACACATCTATGTTTTTCCCAATGGTTGTAGATCACTCATTCTTTGTACATCCATATCTGTGTCCAGCATTATTAAAAGATAGGGATATTTTGTCTGGACAGCAAGACTACCCTATGAAGAGCATTTTGTCTGGACAGTCAGATGGTAAGATTTTCTATCGTATGTGACAAAGCTCTGCAACAGGCTTCTTATCCATCTAAGAAAATGAGGGTACAGAAATTATTTATAAACCAGTTCATGTGAAGACCGAGTCTTTGTTTAGTTTATATTTTGAGTCAGCATGATAATCCACTGAGCTAGAGAATAGGCTGCCAGTATTAACGAATTTTAGTGCATAAACTTAGGATGAAAAACCTGGCAGTTGAATAGAGGAGATAACGAGCAAAAAATGTTTGTTTCAGTTAAAATTACAGCTCGGTCAGAATACTCTGTACTTATAAAGACTAAAAGACGATGCAGAAATCTACAAATGGCCAGGAGGAGAAAACAGTGCAGAATACTAACCGCTCATTACACTTCTGAATGGCATCAGCTAAAAATTCATCGTTACATAAGCCAGTTGCAAAGTTTCAACATGTCAGGGCCCACATATAATGTGAAAAGAGGTGAATCAGACCACAATAATAGACTACCTTATACAGGTTTGTCTGCTGGCTGTAGGTTCCCTGAGGGCAAGCCTGCCAATCCAAGCCAGTACCATTGGAGCAATAGTATCCAGCTGGACAGTCGAAATAGCCTGAGGTTGGGTCACCTGCAGTCACATTAGTTGGCAGGCAGTAGTATCTTGAAAGAAAAAAAAGAAAGCAAAATATTGGACATGAAGTGATGGGTGGGTCAATAGGTGGATGGATTAATTGATGCCCTCATAGAAAATAAACAGTACAGCTTATGCTAGACACACAAATGTTTTCATGTATCAAATGAGTGAATATATGGTTGAAGATTTGAGGACCCTGGTGGATCACAACATCAAGGATCATCTACAGCTCTCATAGACAGGAATAGATACAGCCTGGGCACAAGAAGAGTGTGGAGCTCTCCCTTCATACTATAAGACAACAATGCTTATGGTAAACTGTGCCAAAGCAGCAGGTTTAGCAATAGGAACAAATATTTATCCAACTCCTTTCCACTTTCTCCCCCTCTCTTTCCCTTTCATGTCCTCTTTTTCTCTCCATGAAATTTTCTTCTCTTCCAAAGAGGGACCCCCAGTGTCCTTACCTAACTCGACCACTGCTCATAGACAGGCACCTCCCAATGCATGTACAAACCTTTCACTGCGGCCTAAGAGACAATCATGTGAAGACAATCAGTACTGAAATTTCATGTCATATTCAGCCATTTTCATCTGGAACCTTCCAGGACTTCTTGTACCCCTTCACTGTATCAAAATTACTCTCACTTAATACTAACTACCATTATGAGATACCTCTGAACATCAGCATGCAGCATAGTCCCAGAAAAATGTCCCTCACTTCCCCTTTGAACATATTATGTACGCTAATAAAGAGCTTACTCTGCTTAAATGCAGTCCAGACAATTGCAACTTCTACTTTGTTGGAATTCCTTTCACGAAACAAAATACCTTTCAATGTAAAGGTTCTTTTCCTTTCGACAGCAATTTTTCCATGCTCCTGAGAAACTGCAATTAAATGGATTTGATTGAATAAAGTTGCACACCCCATGACTTGGAGAGAAGTATGTGACTTTATATGTCACTAAAGACAATATTTACACCCAGATTGAAAACCTTTGAGCAAAACTTACCCATCAGGACATATGTCACAATCCCACATCCCTGTCCTGTTAGTGAAGTAACCTGGTGCGCAAGATCTGGGCTCATCTGCACCAGTGGGGCAGTACAATCCTATTGGGCATATCTCAGCAGTTTGGACAGTTGAACCTGCAATCACAAGAACACAGCTGAAGATGTTTGAATCTGGACAAAACTAGAATTCTAATAGTTCCATTAGATTTTGTCACTCAAGTACAAAGTGTGGTGCTGTTGCTAAGTTCATAAGGTTATCCTGTTTATTGTGTGAAAAGGCCTAAAATCTTAAGTTGTCTCATTTGTTATTAAAGTTTTCAAACTCTAATTAATCTTGGGGTGTATTTTTATATGTTAAAATTTGGATAAAGAGCTAAATAATACATGGTCAATATTATGGCTCAGGACATCTTGATAAGTCAGTGAGGGGTCTAAATGCTTACAGCCGACACAGAAAAAAACATCACTGGCATCTTCATACATACAAACTCTGAAAGGAAATGGTTCACCTGTAGGACAGTAATATCCCTGCTGACAAAGTCCCTCTTCTGATGTAAGCCCAGTGTTCTGACAATAAAATCCAGCTGTACAGTCAGTGCAATTCTCCACAGCCGAGAGCCTCGTGGCATTCGAAAATGTCCCGCTGGGACAGCGGACAGGTGTGTGGGTGCCTTCAGGACAATAACGTCCTGCTGGGCAGATCTCAGGAGCAGAGTTGGAGGACCCCTCCACACAGAAGAAACCTGGGCTACACAGCCCTGCAGGTTCTATCAAAGCGAGGCTGTCACAGTAATAGCCTGTCGAAGAAATGAAGTACAAGTCAAGATGAAATCATGAACATAATGCAAGAGGGATAATCAAAGACTAATTTGAGTATCTGTAAGTAAAAATTTCGCATAGGAAACTGAAACACTGGGTCAGAAATACTATCTAATTTATTTAATATGCCCCACAAACTGTTTGGAAATGTTAAATTAAAAAAAGAGAAAACAGGACTTTTATTTATCCCACAGGAGATTACATTTACAATGTTATACATCTTATTCATAATACATAATATAAAGATATAGAACACTACACAACATACATGTAAATACATAATATTACAAATGGAATACACAACAAAGTCACTGCTGGGGGGACCAGCAGTGTAGCACCCTGGTCCCCCTAGCTCTAAAGCCAGGTACTCATTTACACCCGAGTCATGTGAGGAAATGGAAGTGAAGTGTCTTTCCCAAGGACGCTAAAATGTAAACCCCCAGTGTATGAGTCAAACACACGTTTGCCCATGGAATCAATTTTTTAGGGTAGCAAAATAATTTTAGTCTTGATTTCTGCAACAAACAAAAACTTGATATCAAATGATCTCAGTCATCTTTAGAGTCTGTTCTTTCGGTGCCTAGTTTAGCAACATATTTTCACTAGCTGCAAGTAAATAAACTGGTGCAAGACATGTTATCTAACACCCATATCTTCACAGAATTCTTTCAAAGTTAGAATACAGAACTTGTCTTTACCTTTGGTGCATGAAGTACAATCTGTCTCATTCCTCAGACCTGTTGTATTTGAGAATGTTCCTATGGGGCAGGCAATGGGCTCTGTGGTCATCTCTGGGCAATAGTATCCCACAGGACATATGTCAGCATCAACACCTTGGGCAGGGGCAGAAGTCTGGGCAGCTGTGCGGCAGTAGTATCCTGCACTACAGGGCAGAGTGGGATAGTTTGTCCCGCCAGGGCAATAGAGACCACCTGGACAAAGACGGAAAAATGTAATGATAGCAATAGAACACAATGGCCAAACATGAGCACTAAAAATAGTATGAGGAAATTAACAATGAAGCTCTCCTGACCACAGAATGTAATTCAAGCATCATGATAATGGCAGAAGCATCAAAGTTTGCATGAAATTCCCATTGAAAAGTATTCCTGCTCTTAGAACCACACACTCGCTGACTGTGGACCTTTCTCAATTTTCCAGCTAGGATACAGTCTGGAAACTTAACAAACAATGTGTCTGGAAGAGTTGAATCCTTTTCTTCTCAAGGAAAACAAAAGGCTGACAAGTCTGACGTTAGACCAGTAGAAAGTAAGAATGCATTTATGTGAAACTAGCTTGTACACCCATTCCATGAACAGAACACCGGATGACTGGATTATAGGTTAAACCACTGATATGGCGCTTGATGGCTTTATATTGGATAGCATCATCAATGAATGGACAATGGAATTCAAAAGTTTAAATGTCCTTGAAACAGACAAAATTGGGGAATGGGCACAAACTTGCTCATACATTATAAATGAAATCTTGTATTTT
This sequence comes from Ellobium chinense, assembly GCA_033807755.1. Taxonomy (NCBI): domain Eukaryota; kingdom Metazoa; phylum Mollusca; class Gastropoda; order Ellobiida; family Ellobiidae; genus Ellobium; species Ellobium chinense. The sequence goes on along the minus strand of JAWQUT010000411.1, from coordinate 623,281 downwards.
CATGAGCGCATATTGACCTTAAACCCTCTCCTAATCATTTGCTGAAGACTGGTAGTACTGACAGAATATTTACATCTGACTATTTTGGCATTTATCACAACAGAAAACAGCATGAACAACCCAGTCCATTCTTATAATATAAATGTGAATAAATTAGTTATCCACAAAGGAATACTATCCATGGCATAGCATAATATAGCATAGCAGAGCAAAACAACAGTAATACAATCCTGGATTAGGAGTTCAAGAGGAAAATTAAAGCACTGCCCTGGAATGCGTTAAATACATGTGCAGAAAACCAAAGGTAAAAGAATAGAGAAGAAAAGTTGAAATAAAAGGGGAGGTAATGTCCTAGGGCAGCAGTCATTTTCGCTACACATGAAATCCCAAGTCTCATCTTACCTAGGCAATCGAAACAATCTGAGGAATCCTCCAATCCAGTGATGTTGTTGAAAGTTCCAGCTGGACAGGGAAATTCTGAGCTGTATCGTGTTCCATTAGGGCAGTAATGACCTGCAGAAATAGAATTGCCAATTTCAGTTTCTGAAGTTTATCACAAGATCTTCTTAAATTTACTTCCAGAACTCAAAACATAATTATGATGAGTCTTCCTGCTAGCTTTATCTAGTCATAGAGGGATAAGTAAAAGACCACAACAAAAGACAAAAAAAAAAAAGAACAAGCCAAAAAATTATATAATTCAAAGGCTTTAGCTATTTGAATCACAACATATAATTCAAATACATAATGCATAAGCAACAAGTTTGGCTGAAAACGTTATGACAGTAACTGAAAAACATGTGTTTACTTGCATTCATGGGCTGTGATGATCTAAATTTTCAAAATTCCTTCCATTATTTAAGGAAAAAAATAACAACCAATGCATCACTACATCCCTCCAACTATCCAGAAGTGGACTAATTATGAGATACATTCTCCACTGACCCCATACCATTTTTCCTTTACAAAGGAGCCCCACAGCATTTATCATCTGCATTCATCCATTCCCACAAGTATCTCTACTAACCTTCAGGACAGATGTAGGATGCTGGGACTGTGATAGGACCAAACGAGTTATCACAGTAGTATCCAGCAGGACATGTCTTGCAAGCCGCTTGGCCACTCAGGTCCTGATACTGGCCACTGGGACACAGAGTTTGTATGCTTGACCCTTGAGTGCAATAGTAACCTGGCTGACATTCATATGGGCTGGGATTTCTGACAGTTTGTCCCTCAGGGCAGTAATAACCTGTGAATAAAGGCATGAATCATAACAAATCTCTACATATTATATAAGGAAGAACACTTCAAATCATGACCCAAGTGTGGCCTATCTTGTTGCAATATCAGGAAGTCAAAAGGTTGAAACACTTCTAGACACCTGAAACACTTCTAGACAGTGGTGTCATCTTGTAAGATCTTCTATTGCCTAACTCTGCAAGTAGTTTCCTATCTTTAAAGGTGATCTTGGGAGACCCCCTTCTCCACTGGTGTGAATCATACATGAATCACATTTTCAAGGCAAGTTAAGATTTAGTTGAATCAGATCATACTTTGCGTATACTTTGTGTCACGTTTTTTTACTTTTAATCATTTCGGGTAGGGTGATTCTGATCACCTGCCGGGTCCAGTTTTTTTCATGATGTCTAACGAATTTGTGTACAATGCGCTTCAGTGTGTCAGACATCTTCTTGCCCCTTATGTGTTGTCTGGCTCTCGTGCCTTGATAATGGGACCTCTTGCTAATGGAACCTGCAAACCACTGTAAGTAGTCTATGGCCTGTGAATTCACCTCTCAGTCATGTATATTATTATTTATAAGCTTCAAGTTACCTACAAATGCCATGTGACCCACCTTCATCGCAATCTCCATCAGGGGCAGATAATCCACTGGAGTTACAGAACTTGCCAGCAGTACACAGTATACACCAAGTGACATTCTGAGCTCCTAGGCTGGGCTGATAGTAACCTGGGTCACAGGGACTGGGTGAAGAGGAACCAGCAATACAGTAGTGACCACTTGGGCATCTGTCACCTGTTAATAAAGGCCAAATGTGATGGTGTGTGCATGACAGAAAGTTCACTCAACAATGCACATTTGACAACAAAACATCCTAATTCATCACTGTACTTCCATATTGGCCTGCTTGATTTTTCACATATCTGAGAAAATGCAAGCAAACCATTTCAGTGGCAAATTAAAAACAGCTGGCTCCTATGAGTGTAACTGCGATTTTGGAATAAATTATTGGCACGTTATCATTTTTTTTTTTACTGTGACAATATGGGCTATAATTTCAGAAAGAACATGATATCCTTATTCCATTGGCCCTAAGTCTGACTTATTGTGGCTTAAGTCTGCCTAAGGTCATTATGGCAGCACAGTGACACAATGCCCTGAGATTGTCACAAGTTCCCTGGATCATCTTTTATCTGATGTATGAACTTTTCACTGGAATGATGATGACTTTTGAAAAATATCATCACAGTCAAAACAGAAACTAGAGGGGCACAGCAGACATTCCACACACAGCATGAAGATGTAGACTTTGTCTAATTACTAAAAATATTCTCTATGGGGTGGTCAGAATTTTAAATAAACAATACATTACAGCATCACTATTATCTGAAGTAGTTGTCTCCTGTCTGATCTCATATGAAAGGAGTTGAAAGAATTACATCAATTTACTGCTGTAAGTTAGTTCTTGATGTTGAAATGCCCATTTACAACTTTACAAAAGAGTGAAACAGGGATGATTGCACTTATAGAGCACCTACATATAAAATCCAGCGAGCCAATTTAAACAAATCCTTTCTTTGGCTGGACTATATACCTGACAGTTACATTCAAAACTATGCACAGACTTACCTCCACTGCCAGTTGGCATCAAGGTAGTGGAGTTCCCATCACAGTAATAACCTGCCAGACAGTCTCCTGCTGGGAGGGACATCATGTCTGTATCACAGTACTGGCCAGGAGTGCAGCCAATGGGGGCAGCTGAGCCTTGAGGGCAGTAGGTGCCTGGGAAAAGACATTTGAAGAAACCATCAGTCAGTGTCTTTTGCTTTTTACATAATCATGACAAAAGCAATGAAGATCTTGTTTTACTGGAGGTGTCTAGCAAGCACTGATTATGGTTCCGCAACAAGTACTTAAGTAAAGATGCCATTTCCAAGCATTCAGTACAACAGATGGGTCAGGAAAAGGAAAAAAACAGACTCCTTTGACTAAGCTATTCTCATTTCTTTCCAACGTGCCAAATGCTTAGCACTTAATATCTACAGCCTTACACTCGTTATCAGACTGAAAGTTTTGATGAAATGACATTTAGAATGAATAACGCAAGTCACATGTACTGACCTGCTAAACATTTTCCACCCTCTGGAGAAGTTGGAGTGGGGATACTAGCAGAGAGAGTGCAGTACCAGCCAGCATCACAGTCCCCTGTGGGAGAGCTCAGACCAGGCGAGCCACAGTACTGCCCAGGGGTACAGGGTTCACATCCTGAGATGTTGTGTTGACCTGAGGAAATGAAAAAAAAAAAGTATATCAAATATAGATGCAGAAAAGGCAAGATGATAATAATGCAGTTTATTAGTCTTCTGTTTAGGCTAAGCCCTTTCATGCAACTCCCTGGGAAACATTTGTGCCACTACCATTCACAGGTGCTGATAACTAGCATTCTGACATCTTCTACTGCCTATCTTCAGGTACCCACTTAACAAAGCTGACTGAAGAAAATGTGAATAAAATGCTATTCTAAGGCACTTACAACATGACTGTGATTGGGAATCGAACCCACAGCTATTAAGTCTTGAGTGCAATGCTATAACCATTTGGCCACACTGCTTCAACATCATCTAAGTTTTCAAAGATATCTTGGAAAACATTTCCAATACAGTAACATAAATATCTCTGCAACCCAAAATACAAGAGGAAAATGGGCAGGACTCGGCACACTTGATGCTGAAACTAGTGAGACTAGGCACTTCTGAGGTCAACATGAGAGATTGGCAATGAACAAAGAACACTTGATGGTGGTCCATATCCCATGTTTATGTCTTCCGTAAGATGGAAATTTGGCTTTGTTGCAGTACACATGTAGTAATAAAAGTATGGTACTAGTAAGAGATTATGACAGAATAAAAGAAGATGTCTAGAAACACAACATACAGAAAAGTTCACAGTCATAGTCACAACAAAAACCACCCATATGTCCCACGCACCCAACCTTACCCCTCTCCTCACCCAGTCACCCAGTAAAGAAAGTAGTAGGTGTAAATAGGTATGCAAGAACAGAAATATGCAGACTTCATATTATTTGCTAACCTTTCAGTACATAGATCTGTCACAGCTGACATAACACATGCAAAAATCCACAACATGTCTACTAAAGCTAGTGAGACAGAAGAAACGTCTTTGTTATATTACAAAAGAATATAAACACTCCCAAAAGACACTAACATAATCAGAGGCAAAATAAACTCACCTGTCAGATTGTTGAACGTTCCTGCTGGACAAGGGAACTGGGTATCACTTTCTGTTCCTGATAGACAGTAGTGTCCACTGGGGCAAATCTTGTCAGAGTATGTTGTACTGTTAGATGTACAGTAGTAGCCACCTGGGCACTGCTCACAGTCTGGCTGACCACTCTGATCCTGGAGAGAGAATGGAGGCCAAGAGGAAGAAAATTTTAGTCAATGTAGACAAAGGTGTATCATCACTGTGCTTCAAATATGGACTTAAGTCCTTTTTGAATTAGGGTACCATGTTATATCTATGGATCAAAGCCCATGTTGAAATGTTACAAAAATTTAATGGCCAATATTTTCCCACCAAAATTGCAGTTGCAAAGATACATGCTGACTTTTTTTTTCGAGGGGGCGGGGGGCATAATATACAACTCAGGCCATTTTTGAAGCACTGTGACAATTTGGTGCTCAATACATCGTATAAGGAAATCAAATCCTGGTATTGTGAGAAATAGAGTTGAAATACATTTCCAAACCATGTACTGTACCGCAGACTCAAGAATGACAAACTGGCCTTTAAAATAGCAGTCCATCAAACAAATGATACTGATCATTTCAAATATGGCCACTGGTTAAATTAGTTCAAAAACCCATAACTTAGGTTCATACCCTATACATGATTTGACAATTTCCTAGGGGTACTAAGTAAATGAAAGTCCATGATCACCTAAACCAGTCAGCATGATACCTTATAAAGAACAACCACACCTTATACTCCATCTTAGGTAGAGTGACACATGGATTCTTTAATATCAGTATGCCAGCCTGTATATAATTCTCATGAAAGCGCTTTATATTGTATCCCACCTGATCACTCGTGTTTCACCTAAGCTGCCATGGCACAGCATGAAAGAATAAATTTGTATATCTTTGTCATTTTGACCACAACTAGGTGGATGACTGGTTTGGCACAAGTTCATATACATACTAAAACACATGACCTGTACCTGGTAAGTGCCTGCATCACAGCCTTCTGGCATGACAGTTGCCCCAGGACATTTGAAACCAGGGGGACAAATTCCTCCATCACCTGTATGGTTACCAGCAGGAGCTGCTACATCCACTCCCAGGGTGCAGTAGTAACCTTACAAAATAGAAACACGGTGTTGAATACATGCTCACCACTGACCTGAGACTCCTTCTCTCTCTCTGCTTCAGTGTATGCATGTGTCTGTGTGGGTGTGTGGGTGTAGGCGCGGGGTGGATGTAGGTGGGTGTGGGTGTAGGTGGGTGTGGTTGTGAGTATTGGGTTGCATCCACATGTGTGCCCACATGCATATTCGTGTGTGTGCATATGCATATCTGTCATAATCATCTTTGTATAGGTGTGTCACATTTTTGTGACCTAAATTCCCTGTGAAAGATCTATAAAATATATTATAAATAGTGCCAATAAGTCCATTATCCTTCCAACTCTTTCTTGTTCATCAGTAACTAGCTGGCTGCTTGACAGTGAGCAATTATGTTATATGATTTAAAATTCAGGGATGTCTTCAAACACCTTTATCTCTCCTTCTCCTTCTTTCCTTTTCCTCTTTATACACAACTAACTTTTTCATCCTCACTGTCTTCCTTTCTCCATTATGAACTATCTGAGCTCTTCCCTCTGCTCTGTTATTGTGTTGCCTTACAGACACAAACTATACTTCCACTGTAGCATTGTCTTTATTCCATTCAGCTATGCAAGTGATATACACTTATGACTTGTTTACTTATCCAAATGGCTGACTTCACAGGTACAGTGGACAAGTCCATAAGTGATCCATCCCCTTTCACACAAGCCAAGCCAGGGGTCTCTCTGTTATGTGAAAAATATACAGCTGATTTCTTCTGCATCTTTCCTCTCCCTGCCACATTGACATACACTGTGATGACCCAATTTACAAGTGCATTCTTGTGACGCTCTCTTATTTTTCTACTCAAACTGTTCTCTATCACCTTGTTCTCTACTTCACTTCTTCCCTCCCCTCACCCCAGCTGTCCTTCCCAGCATACCTGGATCACAATCACCAGCTGGAGCTGTCAAGTTAGCCCTGTCACAGTACTGTCCTCCCAGACAAAGTTGACACTCAGAGATGTCCTGCAGGCCCAGCTCATTGCTGAAGGTGCCCATTGGGCAGGCCGTCCAGTTCATACCAGTGCCTGCTCCACAGTAAAACCCTCTTGGGCACTGGCGGTGACCAGATGAGGAATTTCCTACGTAGAAGTTTACATCCATGTTTAGTCATCTCAAGACTTTGGTCTCAAGAGTTTCATCAGCTTATGTTTTAAAAAACATATCAACATTCAAAACTTAATAATCTAAAATAAACAATAAAAACATGATATCAGTTCATGATGTAAGCACATGTGAAATACAAATAAAAGCTCAGAGTTTAAAACAAATGCAATGTTACACTCAATAAGAAAGTACAGTCCTTTATAGAAATCAACAGATACACCAAAATAATAGCTACTGTACGGTTTGCCCCAAGACTATTCAGTTTTAACATTTAGTATTGGTCATGATATACAATATAGGAGGTAACCATTGATGTTTTAAAAGGTAAAGTGACAGAGGTAGATATCTACTTCATGGCCTTAAAAAATATCGACTTTATTTTTTTTTCAAAAACTTAATACCGCGTACATTTTCCCTCCGCCTGACCGTTGGTATGAGAAAATTCCCTGGAATGCCAAGATTTTCACTGGTTTGGGGTATATAAAAACTTGTAACGGTGTACATTTTCCCTCTGCCTGACCGTTGGTAAGAGAAAATTCCCTGGAATGTCAAGATTTTCACTGGTTTTGGGTATATAAGGCAAGAGAATTCACACAGACCACAGAATTTGCTAAATTTCCTACCTTCAATAACCTCCTCTGGGACACAATAGTACCCTTCTGGACATATAAGGCAAGAGTCTGCTTGAGTGAAGTTGGCATAGGAACCAGCAGGGCAAGGTACTGGCAAGCTGCTGCCGCCTGGGCAATGCAGACCAATTGGACAAGGTGTGGCAACTGGGTTAGGCACATCATCTCCACCAGGGCAGTAGAAGCCTGGATCACAGTCAGCTACAGGACTGGACAAACCTGGGCATTTGAAAGATACAGTATATTCTCCATTATAATCATGCCTGGTTAAAGTGTGCTTAATATAAATGTCCACGAGACTAATGAAATAACAGAACTATAATGATGCTGTCCATGTGAAATTTATACCTAATAACAAGGTATAATTACTAAGTGAGGGCTTAATATCAAGGTTCCACTGCAGCACCATTATGTCAATCACAAAATATATACACATATATTGGCTCGTCATAATAGACATGTTTGACTGTAATCCATAAGCTCATTTACTCACCAGTGTCATTGCAGTATTTGCCAGGATCACAGTCTGTGCACTGTGTCACATTAACCAGGCCTTGTGTATTGGTGTAGGTGCCAGATGGACAGGGTGAAGGAGTTGAAGACCCTTGGGGACAGTAATGACCCACTGGGCAAATCTCTGGCTGGGATGAGTTGGAACCCAGTTCACAATAAAATCTGGATGTAAACAGACAAAAAAAAATCAGGCAATCTGTTGATATCACATAATGATATCACTATTAGATACTTTGTTTCATAATCAAGTCCTTAATCCTAAGTCAAGCTCAAACAAGAGCATTCTACAATACTAAGTATGAAGGAAGTCAAACAGTCAGATGTATGCAGTGCCAGCATTGAGCAGCCTATGTATATAGTGACTTAGATTTAGATTTATGCATGAGGGCAATATCACTGGATTCTTCAAAGGGCCTATACTTATGATTGAGAGGAAGAGTCAAAACCCAGAAGTAAAGCAATTTTCGTGAAACAAGTTGAGAAGCTGACATGCTACCAGATTTAGGCTCACTAACTGGCAGAATGGATAGCACATCCGCTACATACACAACCCTCTATTGTGAAGACCTGAGTGAAATGAATACTATTAGACAAAGATGATGGTGGGAGATCACTGTTTGTGGAGAAAGGTTGTTCCAATATTTCAGTGACATAGAAGGAACCAAGGCCTATGGTAGGGCAAGCACTCCAAATCTGCCAACTGTCGACGCTTACCCAGCATCACAAGGCCCGCTGACATCAACCAGGCCTGTAGCCTCACAGTAGAAGCCAGGAGTACACAGTACACAGTCTGCCTCTGCCTCTAGTCCTGTCTGGTTGTTAAATGTTCCCTTTGGACACTGGATGGGGTTGGTGGTTCCCACTGGACAGTAATGACCCACTGGACAGATGTTGGCATCAACACCTGAGGATGATATGAAATCTATATTAACTCTAGTAGCACTTGACACAAGCAGTCCATGCAACACTTTTGCCACATGACCAAGTGCTGACCATCTTATTGTTTCACCCTGAAGATTGTCTCTTCCTGACCATGAGGACCTGCACAGATTTGATGTTAGTGTCTCCTAGGTTCCCACCAACATGAGAAAAAAAAATTTGGCACTCACTTTTAAATGTCTAGCGTATCAGAGAGAAACTATTCGGCTAACTATTTTCTGATGGCCTGAAGTTGTACAAAAGAGTCATTCCAAGGGACCAGCTAGCTACATTTCAACTCAACAACAGTAGAAATTCACCTAAGAAACTATCTCAGGATGAAAAACACACTAAACCTGAAGCACTTATGCCATATCCCATCTGCACAAATACTGGTACACTTAAGCAGTATGTACTTCCAGAAAACCTAATACTACTACACCATAATGACTATTTCATCTATGTTGATAATGTTTTGAAATACATGTGCATGCTTTCTAAAAAGTGACTTTATTACTTTGTTTCTTTCAGTCGGACCATTTTACATAACAGGATAGGCCCCAATGTAAACATCACTAATCATTATGTTTCAGGTACTTCATGAAGATTTTTTGTTATTTTAACCCTAGATTCCACAGCAAGAAGTCAGCTTCTTAATTACATGATCAAGTTTTATATTTCTTTTTTCAGATCAAATCAATTCATTTAGCTGGGCAATTTCAAGCTCAACTGAAAAGGAATGACCATTTCAGAAGTTTTACTTTCGGCCACAATGTAACATGAACACACATCAAACAAGCCCTACCTTGGTCAGGTGTGGAGATGTTAGCATACTGTCTGCAGAAGTAGCCAGCATCACAGAGGTCAACTGGAGTGACCATTCCAGGCAGAGGACAGTAGTAGCCTCCCATGCAAGGTGTGCAGTCAGCTTCTGTCTGGAGACCTGTGAAGTATTGTTGAAGGATGAAGAATTAGTTCATACTTTGTTAGGCATTGTTCAGTTACAGTGTCAAAAATGTACATTTTTTTCATGAAACTACACTGCTGATTATTTATAAACTTTAGACCACCCCATCTGATTCATCATAAAATTTCTTGAAATAACATGGTTGTTCTCTAAACTCATAACACTGGTGCATCACTTCCAAAGAGATAGAGGCATTCAAAAAAATTACTCCTGGCACTGTGATCTAACATTCTCCTCCTTGCTCAAACAAATCAGCAGCAGAGGACAGACAGAAAAAGTAACCAATCAGATGCAAAAGTCTTCTTTGAGAACCTTCTTATCACAATAGGAAACATGTCTGCACTAAAAATGCAGGAATTCCAGCCACTTCCATGATTAAATATAGAATACTTCACCATTGTTAAATATATAATACTTCACTATCACACATTCTGGTATCATAGGGAATAACATTGCTGACAGATTGGCCAGGTGTGCTCAGGTATCTGGGACTATAAAATATGACAAGGCTGCTGTATTGAAAGAACTGACACTGACATTGAGGGTGGAGGAGGAAAAGGAATGAAAAGATCATGACAATTTACAAAATATGTCAGTAATGGACAGATGGAGGGAAGAGAAGAGAAGACACAAGTATACAGGAAGCTCATGAAGAATACACAATCAGATAATTAAAGGAACTGTCAGTAAGGAGACTCCTCGCTGGATTTGAATCGGGGAATGGAGCATATATGGATCTGTTCAAGGTGCAATGATGTTGTTTCATAAACAAGTAAGACTGTCACACAAGAGGCATTAATGCCTACCTGTCCTGTTATTAAAAGTGCCAATGGGACAGAGGAACTCATTGCTGAATCGTGTACTCTCAGGGCAGAAGCTGCCCATAGGACATACAGTTGTGGAGTTATCCAGCACCACAATATCCATTGTGTTGTCACAGAAATACCCAGAAGGACATGGATCACACACAGACTGGGTCTCCAAAGGTTGGTGTGTACCATTAGCACAGCGCGCTGGTGCGTCAGTGCCTTCAACACAATAGTGGCCAACAGGACAGCTGTATGATTATAGGTAACAAAACGTCAGAACATTGTCAAGTGTCTTTACAAAGTAGCGAAGAACGTCCACCTTCTTTGATGCAAGAATTATTAGTTTTAGAAATTCTCAGTGTTTTGCACATGGAAGAGGCTGATCTGCAGATCTAAATCAAGCATGCACCATCACAATAATATGACATAATGTCTGAGAACACAGAATAACATTAAAAAGAAAAAGAAAGGGTGAAAACAAAAAGCATGGGAGGATAAGGAGGAGAATGGAGTTTTATTCCCTACTGAATGCAGTTTTAACAAATATGTTGGTTAATGTTCAAATACTGAACCAACCTAGATTAAGAAGAATACAAAGAAAAGAAGGTGGGTGAGAATGGAGGATAAGAGAGATAAAGAAAGAAAATCAAAGAAAAGGAGAAGCAAGGTGAGTCAAGTATGGGAGTGAAGAGTGGGTGAACAACTGAGACACGTAAAACCAATAGGATGACAGATGAAGAGAATGAAGAAAAAAAGCAAATGAAAAATATACAACAGACAGCAATTTGAAGAAAAATTATAGTTTACATCTCTAAATCCCAAACTGGGTAATTGTAGCCTCCGCTTAATTACAACATGTCCACGTAAAAAAGTGCCCCATTATAAGTCGCTGAATAATCACAGATCTTCTTCATGGCAACTAATTATGTGCTCCCGATGAGTTGTCACCAAGCCAGGCTGATTGTACTGAGAATAAATGCATTAACACTCACTTGTATTCATGTGGTGTGGATGTATTCTGACCACCAGGACAATAGTACCCAGCACTGCAGTTGCCTATTGGTGTCTCTTGCCCAACGCCAGGACAATACTGACCAGCTGTGCAAAGTTTGCAGTCAGACTCCTCATCTTGCTGTTCGACATCCAAATAAAAGCCAACCGGGCATGGGGTCTGGGCACTGCTAGCAACAGGACAGTAGTGACCAACTGGACAGATGTTACCAGTGACCCCATCAGTTGGAGTGGAGGTGTTGGCTTGGAGAGTGCAGTAGTAGCCTGTCAAAAGACAAAACAAAATTGGTTGACCATGAAGAGGAAGGTTCTATATGTGGGAATGGACAACACAGATATAACCCTCAACAGTTATTTAGTACCAGAACAAGCATACAAGTTGCTATGTGGCCAATAATCAAGGCAGGAAATCAGACCTGCAGCAATACAGGCCATTCCATTGATCATTTTATACTAGCTCAAGTGTCCTCCATCATCATATTTGGTCAATGTTTTTGTTACTTTCTTCTTCTTGTAAGCTCCAATGTCACAAAATTTTGATTACCAGTATTAATCTCATTCCCTATGTGATATATATTTTTTTCAGGATTTTGGTAATGATTTCTAAGTTGCCCTTTTAACAAGAACCAACTGCAATGATTGGGACTATATATATATATGTTATATTATCTGTCCCTTTTTTTTTTTTTTNGTCCTTTTTTTTTTTTTTTTTTAATCTGTCCCATTGTTATATTATCTGTCCCATGAGGTGTTCATTATAGAATGTCCTGAAATGCTATGAGGTCCTTTAGCAAGTTGTTAGCAAGTATTAGTCCATTACAGAGTCTGTGCTTACCAGCAGAACAGTTCCCTGTTGGTTCACTGAGCCCATCAGTAAGACAATATGTCCCAGGGTCACAGGGTGTTGGTGCACTGGAGCCAAGAGGGCAATAGAAGCCTGCAGAGCATTGTCCGCCCTCAGGGAAGGATGGGGTGGCAGAGGAAGAGTTGGAAGTGCAGTACCAGCCTAAAGGTTTGGAGTAAAATTAATTTTCAAATTAAAACTACTTCATTGGAAATTGAGACTATTATTATTATGAAAAATATATTTATAAATACGCACACACGCTGTCTACTAGTCAAAAATCAACTTCAAAGCACTTTAACAATTACCATCTGAAAATACTACAGTAAGTTCTTGAATGACTTATAGGATCTAGGACAGTATTATTTTCACAGTATTATTTCTGTGCAGCAAAATATACACTATCAAAGATAAAAATCCAGCATGTAAAAATTTCCAAATGAGAGTAGCATAGGCCTAATATTCATACTTGTGACGTTCTTCAGGGCTAGCTGAAATAAATGAGACTATATCTACATACACTGTGAAGTGGTGTCCTTGAATAGTGTAAACCCATATATTATAGTTTAGTAGTGAGCAAATTTTGAAAACAAAAAAAATGGTTATTTTGTCGTGATGAAACATACCTGCTGAGCAATATCCAGTAGGGAAGCTAAGTCCGTCTGTCTCGCAATATTCTCCCCCTGGACAAGGGAGACAATCAATTACATCTCTTGCCTGAGTAAGGTTATAATAGGTCTGGGCTGGACAAGGGTATTGGTAGGGGCTTGAGGTGCCAGCTGGGCAGTAGTGACCGCTTGGACAGGGGTTGTCCAGGAAAGTCTCCATGCCTGAAAGAACAAAAGTGCCACACTTCAGTCCAGTAATAGAAAGCATGAGGTTCAGTGAACATGTACAGAGGTTCATTGAACAGGTAAAGCCTATGGGCATATGACCAAAAACAATTCTGTGACTGATACATCAATGACCACACAAAGAAACCTGTTTTGCTTTCCAGCTATGGAGGAGGTAGGCTGAATCTGACAAAAATTTCATACATTACAGTTTGATATTTCTTGGTAAGTAAGCAACATGCAGCCACAAAAAGATGCTCATAAGGCTGGGCAGTAGTTCAATTATTTTTTTCTTAAATGTTTGCCGCCTTATCCTGATGAAACAACAACATAGTTAAACAGTCCTTGAATAATAACAATACAACAGACAGCTACTCATGAAAAATAGAGCATAAAATTATTCTACAAGCAGTATCTACTACCCATTCACTGTTTGAAAGACAGTGCAAACTGAAGACATCAGCAAAGGAAAGATTGTGCTTCAAAGTCAACAAAGAACAGCTGGAAATTATGACCTAAATGTGGCTCAGCCCTATACAGTGTCATGAAGTCTAAGGGCCAAAACACCTCCTGGACAAGAGTATTTTCCTCGGAAGACTTCTGTTGCCTCGCTCGCTGAGTGACAGAGTTTCTTATTTGTATAGACACACTATTGCCTTACCATTGTATCACCACAAGACACCACTATCAGCAACCACTATCAACTCAAACAAAATTATATGACTTTAGAAGATCATTCTACTCACCATCCAAGCAATAGAAACCAGCAGGACAGGTCAGACAAACAGCCAGTCCAGTGACATTTGCATAGCTTCCAGCACCACAAGGCAGTGGGTGGGCACTTCCCTCAGGACAGTAATGACTGACAGGACAGATTCCACCAACTCCTGTCTCTCCACCTGTTTGACATTGTGAAGTTGCTAATTAAGCTGGAACTCTTTAAACTTTTAACAACAGATAACTAAATAGTCACAACTCAGCAGTGCGACTGTTATTCTGCAGTGCGACTGTTACCTTATAGGAAATGCATCATTTAACAAAGAATATAAATAAATTGATTTGATGATATATGAAATCATAAATGCCACTTTCAAATAAACTAACCCCTCTCCTTTTAATTTAAAACAAATTTCTTTCTTTCTGACATTGCTGATAAATTACTTACACGGTGGATATGGAAGTATCATAACAATATATAATAAATCAGTATAGAACATTACCATCCTGCATCAACTGCTGATTATTTGGTATGGCATTGGTTTTTTTGTGATATGCTACACAGCATACAAACCTGGCATCTGACAAGTTCCGTTGACCAGTGTAGCATTCTCTCCTGTTGGCTGAGCTCTGTCCACTCCATATTCACAGTAATGGCCCTCTTGACATTTGCCAGTAGGGTATGATAATCCCTCACTACAAGAGAGATGAGCAACAAGAATTCATGCCAAAATTTCATTCAGTTCTTTAGATGCAGAGGCTAGACTATTGAGAATTTTAGGTTAGTGTCTTAGAATATTCAGCCATGCCCCTGAGATTAGTGATGGGCTGATCCCTCATTCTGAAAAGTCAACTTGGCTTGATCTTTTTATGGCAAGGATCGCAAACATCAACTAAAGCTTGATCTTCTCTGACTCAAGCTTTTTCAGCTCATGAGGGAAACAAAGTATGCAGTAAAGGCTGGTATGAGTCAACAGATTACATTAAGAACCGTGAACTTGCACCAGCGATCTCTTTATACAACGCTGCTATGAATCATCTTCCTTGTAGCTGGTGGCAATGTTCTGTTGTCACCCCTTGAGAACCATTTCATTTGGATGTTTTTTTTTAATATTTCACATATTGTTCTCATTTTATTTAAAAGAAGAAAGAAGCAATAAAATACTTGTGATAAATTCATGTGGAACATATAATAAAAAGTACTTTATAAAAACTGACTGATCGCTAGGATTATCTCAATCCTCATGTCCTCACCCATCACAATAGTAACCCCCAGTACAGGGTGTGCACTGATCCAATGAACTAAGTCCAGTCTGGTTGTTGAAGGTTCCTCTTGGACACATGATCCAGTCTTGTCCAGTACCTGCTGGACAGTAGTAGCCCTCAGGACACTGAGTGATCAGGTCTCCACTTAGACAGTACCTGTTGAGTACAGAAGAGAGGCAGATCAGAAAAAATTCACTCGCTGGTAACTGGAAATCTTGTACAACTGACCTGTAATAAAGGGCCAATCTCTCATTTTGGAAAGTCTATTCCGCTTGATCCTTTTGTGGCAGGGATCACAATGAATGCTACACCCACAGCTTCACAACTATAATTGGAGAGGGGAGGGTAGGGGGAGAGAGCAGGAGAAAGAAACTTGGCACAGTGGGATATACTTGCTACAACAGCTAAATCAGAAAAGATTTATTATTTTATGACAAAATTTTAAATTAGATATGAAAACAAATAAAAATGAGACCTGTCTTCTTGTTCCAAGGCCATCTTATGTGTCCCACAGGGACGCATTTGTGAAGTTTGAATTCATCTTAATTCAAACTAAGTTCTGACAAAATTAAGGTTTAAATACTGCTTGCTCTACACCTAGAGTACAATGTTGTCTACACATCAATGGAACAACTGAGCCTAGACATAGCTCCATATCTACAGGTAGCAATGCTTCTAACACAAAATGAGCAATTCAGTACTATCTCTATCCCTACATGCTTCTTACGACAAAGGAACACTGATGTTCTTACCATCCAGCAGGACAGGTATAACACTGATCTCCCATAGTGTGGTTCATGTAAGTTCCATTAGCACAAGGTACTGGTTCAGTTGAGTTCAGTGGACAGTAGTGGCTTATAGTACAGGGGTAGTCAGCAGGTCGAGAAGAGTTTTGTCCCCCTGGACAGTAGTAACCAGGCTCACAAGGTCCTGCAGGATATCCAGACAGTTGTGTCATCTCATGGATCGGTCAGTGATAAACATTTCAAGTTAGGTATTTTTTTCTGACATGCTTTTTCTTTTGTTTGAGAGCCTGTTTTTCCCTTCCCACACTAATCCACAGTTTTTGTTACAGTCTTAATATCTTTATAAACTTCCCTCTTAAATTCATGAGTTTATAATAGCTTCAGTATCTTTAAATACCATAAGTACCAAAATCAGGCACAGTAATTTGCTTGAAAAGTATATACAAACAGCCACAGCTCTCTCCCTCAACCATCTCCCCCTCTCAAATCACAAATAATCAGTTATGCTAAGTCAAAATGCCATTATGTTATGGGTCATATCAGTTCTAGGTTATTAAAATTCAATCATACTGTATATTAAGCTGCAGAATACTTTCACATAACTCATATCTTTGCTCATATTGGAAGATGAGACTCAACAACCATCAAATCAGTTTTGTCAAGTCTAGGACATATCCATTGCTATTTTAAAGTAACAGTCACGATTCCATCAGTCTCCAGACTTGAATCAGTAAGTTCAATGTGACTGTCAGTAAACTTTGAAACATGAAACAACCGTAATTAAAATTTGGCATTGAGTCAAAGACATCAGACCTGGTATTCTCTGCAAGACAACTCTTTATGTGGCAATAACTGTTGGGGGGAATAACTCTCCAAACAATGTTAAAGTATAAAGCAAACCTGTTGTGGCATTGAGTCCCTCAGTTTCACAGTATTGTCCAGGAGTACACTCAGTGCACTGGGATACAGCACCCAGGCCAGTGTAAGGGTTAAAAGTTCCCTGAAATGTACCATGATTACAAGTTACTAGTAGAATCAGCTTCACACCGACTGCTCAACTCTATGTCTTTAGCAGGGTTGAGTGTACTACAAGTCAAGGCAAAGTACAAAAGCATTCCTTGTTTCTTAGAGACAAGATAAGTTCAATGAATATCCATAAATGGAAGCCATGCTCTGTTCTGTTACTGAAGGTTACAATTATTTTTAGGTCAGGCAAACATTTGCTTGCTGCAAATTAGAGGTCCTTCTCAGTGCCATTCATGGCAAGAGCAGCCAAAGCCATTTCAAATTTATCAGATAGAGGAATTTTAGACCTCTCTTTTCATAATCTATTTCTGAAGAAAAATAATCTGCTCTAAATAGTATTGTCTCCATAAAGGATACAAAATTAATCCTTTCACATCTGCCTGATCACAAACTTTACCTGTGGACATCTTTCTGGAACAGCAGTGCCAACTGGACAGTAATGACCACTAGGACAGATCTCACTGGTTGCTGAACTGGATCCTTCCACACAGAAGTACTGAACAGTACACTGACCTGAAAACATGAAATGCTGCATTTTAACATAAATTATCTTTCAGATAATTTTCCGATTCCTCATTCACTCACTTACTCAAACATCCTCCCAACTCCCAACTTCTCCAAAACAGAGAGTGAACAGACATCAAAAGAAGTCTGTAACAGCCAAGATAAGGGAAGCCTCTTGTCACGAGTATGGCACAGAGGCATAATTGACCTCCGCCTCTACACTCCTGAGAATGAGCTGCACCTACATCACTTACCATTGAATGACTCACTACTAATACTAATACAACTATCAGACCTGAAATCAAGAGACCAATGAAACACCAGAAATCTCAAGAAATACAATGTTTACATCCCTCATAATAACAGAGAGCACGCATCATTGGTGGATGCAATACCTGATAAATGCCATGCTGTCCGAAATTCAGGCTATAACACCTTTTGACTCTCTTTAACTTTGTGCATGTTGTGTCAAAACCTCAGGCCTCTAGCTTCAGTAGTTTTGTGGTATAATATGAAACGCTGAAATATTCCTTCATATAATTCACTGATAAGGGCTCATATTGAAATATTGCACGCACTTGTACAGCACCTCACAAAATGTCACTATTGAAAATGCCAGTGCTCTTTCCCAACATGAGCCAATGTTGGAGTTTTGCACGAAACACTGTCAGTGACAGAAACTGATAAGGTTCTATTTTTTTACTGTAACTCAGTACGTTCTAACTCATCACATTGAACTCTTATTATTCCTTACACCTTCTTCATCAGTAAAGCTTACTTTCAAAGAATCACTCTGCTAAGAGCAATTTCAAGAGAAGAAAATAGTTTTTGGCTTCTCTTGTAAAATTTGCATTTTGGCATTTATTGGGATACTGCACTCAAGCAACAATATAATACATTCATGTAATATGGTACCTTCAACACTGGTTCGACCAGGTGTCTGGCAGTAATATCCTGGAGTACAAGATGTGCACTCTGTTACATTGCCAAGACCCTCAGTAGATCCAAAAGTGCCTGCTGGACATGGAGTGGGATCAGCTGATCCCTCTGGACAATAGGAGCCTAAAGACACAAGAATAAAGAATTCATTAATTTGATAGTTCATTTGAATTCTTGCACACAATTATTAAAAGCATGCATATTTGACTCTAACTAATCACATTGTCACTTGTAACTAAGCATCTGAAAACTGCAGAAGAAATTAAACAACCATCACATCATCAAAACAAGCAGTGATAAAAAAGAATAGAAGACTAATAGATCCCTGTCTTGGTAATAACTATTCTTGTAACTTAACATTATTACCCTGGAGGACCCAGCCACACAATAATGCTTTTAGATCCCTGGTCAGCACATGATTTTGCTGCCTAGAAAAAAGAAAAAAAAAATTCTGCCTGCAGTCAGGCAGTCATTTTACAGAAAGGCAGACAGAAGAGTAATGGATGAACTGCTTTGCTACAAGATATCAATGGTGAGGATTGAATCCACAAATCTTTAATTTGGAGTCTAACATCATAACAATTCTGCCAATCTGCTAACTTTCTTAGTTTTATTTACTGTTTATTGGGTAAATACATGGTTGTCTAGCAAGCAGATGTTCTTGCAAGATACACCAGCTCACCTTGAGGACAGATGTCAGCATCCAGGGTCTGATTGGGTGTAAACATCTCAGCATATCTTTTGCAGAAGTAGCCCTCACTACAAGGTCCAGTGGGAGCAGTCAGTCCTACTGACCCACAGTACTGACCACCACTGCAGGGGGTACAATCATTGCTGGCATTGAGTCCAGTGATGTTGCTGAAAGTCCCAAGAGGACAAGGATACTGGTCTGCTCTCTGTGTGCCTGGGATTGAGAGACAGCATAATAATAATAACCATAATAATGAGGTTTGTAAGTCTTGTATCCAGGCCACTCGAACAGCTTCATTTTATTACTATCCCAGCAGGCCGGATCATTCAAGAATGTTCTCAACTCCCTTGATAGTAAACACTGCCACTGCCATTCACAAACACTGACTACTGGCATTCTGAAAATATCTTTTATTGCCTATACCCTACAGCCACATAGCTTTTTACAGGCAAAAGACTGAGAAATTTTGGGAATGAAATACTGTACTTTCCCAGGACACCTATAACATGACCATGGCAGAAGGCAGACCCATCACCTTAAGATCCTGAGTCCAATGCCTTTACTATTCAGCCACACAACTCCATGTATATAACTTTGCACTTAATAGAATGTATGAAAATCCTGGGATATCACAGATGGCATGAAATTCTAGAAAGTCATATACCAGGTTTTACATGCATTACATTAACAAACTGAGATTTGAAATCAAGACACAACACATTTAATTATATAAGATAAGATATGACCACCCCCCCCNCCCCTAAAAAATGTATCACAATTACGGTTTTAAGAATATGATATGTGAGAGAAAAACAGAACACTGGACATGACATGGATGTAAATTTTTTAAACCCTGGATGGGAAATCCAGTGACCAAATACTGAGATATAATAACCTTAACTTCCTAGCTGGTAGCAAACATTATAAATACTTTTCAGTTACATGACACATGTTGAAGAGAAAAACAGCTTACATTCATATTCATTAAAAACAACATTAAGATTGTCATAATGTTGCTATCTGGCTCCACCACTGATCAGTGATGTATGGATGTAAAACACAGTAAATCACCAACAGCAAGTGCTGACACAAGGATGAGAAGTATAGTCTTGGCATTTTGGATTAACAGATGTGGTACTGAAGCTGGAGATGTTAACACACTGAAATCGTGGAAAGCGATAAGGAGTGTGAAACTTCTGAGATGTAAATGAGGATAGTGACATGATAAGATTGTCCATATCAGAAAAGCTTACCATCTGGACAATAGTATCCTTCTGGACATTTGATTGTGTCATTGACAACTACCACCCCCATGGAGTTGTCACAATAGTATCCTGATGGACAGAGCTTGCAAACCCATTGGCTGATCTCATCCTGGTAGAAACCACTTGGGCAGAGTATAGGAGTAGAAGTATGCTCAGGACAGTAATGGCCAACAGTGCATTGGAAGGCTGTGGGAGTGATATCCCCTGAAGGACAGTAGTAGCCTTGGCTGCAGTTGCCTGATGTTGCTGTGAGGTTGTAGTCTCCACAGTATTCACCATATGTACAAGCCAGACAGTCAGAGGGCTGAAGAGAATGAACAGCAAAAAAACAGACAGTCTTGTAGAGTGAAATATTGTAACAAATAGTGACAACAGACATGTGATACCATTATTGCTAGGTGGATACATTTTACATTCTTGTAATGGATAACGAAAAGAAACTGCCTGATTCTAAGACTTAACTTTTATTTTACGAGATGTCGACTGCACTTCTGAATAAAAAGTACCAACAGTATTAACAGACTTGTGGCAGAGTATATGAAGTGACTTCTTTTTGAAAGACCTGATATAGAAGATAGATGTGCCAGAATGATTCAAAATGATACCTGAAATCTCAAAATTAAAGCTGTTATGACAAATAAATTTCAATGGTCCATTCCCCTGGCTGAAACTATCTCACACAAATAGACTGTATGTATGTAACAAAATTGTATAAGTATGTGAAGAAACAAGTAGAGATGCATGTTTTTTTCTTATTCATATCTCAAACAATTTTGGCTGAGCACTGTCTCTGGAATACGCTCTAAGCCATGCCTTCTTCCTCCTCCTTCCCACTCCACCCCACTTTATTCTGGTAAGCTGTAAACTTGATTACCTGAGTATTTCCATTACTTGGACTATAAGAGCCTGGACTACAAGGCACAGGGGAGGCCACCCCACTTTCACAATAGTGGCCGGCTGGACAGCGATCACCAGTGCTGCCATCTGTTGGGGTCTGAGTGACTGCTCTGAGTGCACAGTAGTAACCAGCAGAGCAGTTGCCTGTTGGCTCAGCAAGACCTTCTGTCAAACAGTACTGACCACCAGGACATGGTATGGGATCAGAAGAGCCTGAAATTTACGAAGAATGAATGGGTTTGAAATATATTTGTTGTTTAACCCTTCCAGGCATTCATTATTGGTTACCTTAGGAGGCTTTTGTGGGGCACTATGTTCCCACACTTCTTGCTTACTAGATAAAATGTGGTGCAAATAAATACTTACTAATGCCTTGGTGAATGTTTCAGTAAATCGGTAGTATATTTACATGAAAAGTATAGGTCCTTTTCTTACTCATGAAAGCCTTACAATGAAGGGTGTAACTCAGATACCCACAAATGCCTCTGTTTCCTAAAGTGCTGGTTTTATTTCTCTATTCGTGGTGGAGAAACAAAGCCAATAATATTAATAGTGTTGCTAAGAATTTTGACATTCCATTTTCTAGAGATATTTGAAAATGAAAAACAAATGCATAAAAGTATCTAGCAATGCCTGAGAGGGTACACTGATACAATGATGAAGTGACCAAGTGACAGAGTATAGTGGAGTAAATGAAAAACAAATCTTACAATATTTCTCAGAGTAACAAAAATGGTAAGACTTTGCTAAATTCCCTGTTGAAAGTGTATCAGAACTGTTTGAACACACTGACAAAATACTGAAAGTTGGACATATCCTGAGAATCTGCAGCTCTGAATAAAATGTGTGATCTGCATCACTTTTCCATCAAACAACGAAAGAATGCCAAACACTGAAGAAGCATGAAGAAGATGAATTAACATAGTTGAAGTTTATGCATATCAATATCAGCAGCACATCAGCACCACACACTACTAACGTTAAAATTCAATGTTCATAAAAATGTCCATCCTAATGGCACAGGATCATGCCAGAGCTAGGACCAACTGGTAAATGTGTTGCTTAAGTATGAAATACAAGACTCTAAAATACACATAATTAGTTTGAATCTCACCTTCTGGACAATAGTAGCCAGGCTGACATTTCCCACCATTTGTTGTTGTGTTGGGACTATCAGCTCCACCAGAGCAGTACCATCCTTCACTGCAGTTGCCTACATGACAATATTTGATGAAATTGGAATTATATTTCCTTATTCTCTGCAGAGTGCATAGGATCATATATTTACAAGAATAATAATAGAACCACATTATTATGATATACATTGTGTTAAGCTATATATGGGTGTTCAAATTAGGAGCTGAAAATGTCTCATTACTACCATCATTCACATCATGATACTTTAGTACAGAATCACTGGATAGCAAATTAAGATTCATGTCAATTTTTCATTTGACACACTTGAAACTAAAATGAGATAATTAAAACTTTTAAGTAAACAAACGTGAACAGACTAAAAAAGTAGACACCTACTCCTTCAAGCAGACAGGAGGAGAGACAGGCAGATATACATCCATCCACATAACTGTGTATATATATACACTCCAGAGCATGGAAGCATGTGCAGACACTTCCATCCTCTTTTATGAAACAACTGGCCACATCCTTTTCGAATGCCCAAACCTCCTTGAGTAAAGTAAATGTCTGCTGCCCAAGCAAGTGACCATTCTAAATACCCTTTTCAGGGCACTATACCAATTGAAGATAACCTCAAAATAATTAAGACTGGCACTGGCTAACAAGCATGAATAACTCACAGCACAGGTTAACAACAACAATAGCAATTCTGCATTTGCCTATGTACCACAGCTGTAGTCTGGATTTTTCAATACTAAACTTGTTAGATTTGTTCCAGGCAAGAACACATAATAAATGACAAGTAGCAACTAACCTGTAGGCTGTACATTTGCAAATCCTTCACAATATTCTCCGCCTGGGCAAGCCAAACAGACACTGGTGGATGTTCCCAGTGTGCTGGGATTGTATGTGCCAGGATCACATCGAAACTGTGTACCATATTCTGTACCATTTGGACAGTAGTGTCCTGCAAAAGAGCAAGAAATTCCAAAATACTGTATCCCTCTTAACAATATCAGTGCAACCATGGAAATAAAATAGTTCAATATTTTGTATCCAGTACTCTGTGCCACTGGGACAGGAATATCCTACAAGATTAAGAGAAACTTTGAAAAACTTGCAATACATTAACTTTGTCAGTGTAACCTTGCCTGTGTAAATTTGAGTAACTGTTTGGTGTACCATATTCTTTGCACAGTAGTATCCCTCATAACAGTGAAAATATTCAAACTCTTATTCTTGAACTAGTAATATCATTTTAGCAATGCAAGTAAACTGCAAGTCATCAGCAGCCTATTCCATTCAATATTTTGGTTCTTTCTCCCCCCCTCCCCNCAACACACCCCCCTTTTACTCTCGTCTCTAACACAATTGTAATGCATATTAATGGTTTTTACTCTTGCCTTCAAAGACATGATGTTAGGAAAAAACAACTCCAAGTATTCCACCTCCCCCACTCACCTGCTGGACATGGCATACTGAGAAACTCTGTGGAATTGGTCAGGCAGTAATAGCCTGCTGGACACTCTTTACATATCTCAAGGCCTTCCTCATCACTGTAAGACCCTGCCAGACAGGCCACAGGGAGATCTGAGCCTGATGGACAGTAGTGACCCAGAGGACACACACCTCCCACACCAGTGAAGAAAGAGTTACTGGGACATGAGCAATTGGTGCCACTGGTATCGTTAGATGCACCTGGCCTTGGTCGATCCACTCCAGATGTACAGTAGAAGCCTGCAATACCACACATATGATAGTCGGGTGAAGCCAAAATTACAGACACTATCTGCCTTGGCATTATACCATAAACTGATGCTCACCTAAGGCGCAGACAATTGCTTGTTCATGTCATTATAGAAACTGTTTGCACATGAGGTGATTATCATATCTTTAGTATAGCTTAGTGGCAGATAACTCTTACACCGCTGTGTCATATCAGTGATTACATGTACTTATGTTTTCCAAGCAGATATCAAAATAATATGTATGGAATACAATGGTAAAAAAATAAACTGTATTTTTTTAAACTCTATCCAGAAGTCCACCTGCAAGCCGTGTTACACAATGGAGATTGCTAACCTTCTCTGACTTGATGTCAGGGACACATTCTGTGTATCCCATTTCTTCTCAAACATTGACATGTGAACCTGCTAATTACTCACTGTCAGAGTTCTCCACTATAAACCCCTAATTCAGCTTTTGTTGTGATGGTGGTCAGACCTGGTGCTCATGGATCTAAGAAATGTTTTGCGGTACCTTTACATTTCACACACAGGTAATAACTATAACTTTAATTTGTAACAGAAAGTTCAAATTTTTTATCTTATCCATGCTCTGAATAATGTATTTATGATGCTGTGCAAGAAGGTTATTGATTTTGACCAATCATGACATGTGCTATACAATTATGTCATGTTTTCATGTAATAATAAATTCATTTTCACATAAGTACAGAATGATGTATGTCTTAATATACTTTGCATTGTTTCTTGTATTGGTCTAAACATCAGAGTATTCAAAACACTTTGTCCAACATCACATTCCCCACAGAGATATAAACAGTGTTGTCAAAATTTTGTTCAGCCCAAGAACGTCATGAAAAAGTATTTATCAATCAAGGCAAGGACTACGATTAAAATTTAAATTTATTAAGTGACATGTTTGTTATAGCAAAAAACATGAAACATATATGACGTGTATGATGATAAGAAAAAATCAACAATGCATAGTCTCATATCTAAACTGTGTTATAACCAGATCCTATAATATTAGGCTTCATCAGCAATGCCATGCTGTAGCAACTAGGACAACTAACCTGCATTGCACTCTGCAGTTTCAGCAGTCAGGTGTTCTCCCTGGCAGTATTTGCCTGCACTACATGGTAAACACTGTGAGACCTCATACAGCCCTGTGGTATTACTGAATGTGCCACTTGGGCAGGACCACCAATCTTCACCTGTGCCTGAATGAACACAAGAAATAAGTGTGACATGAGATTCAACTCTTGTGGTGCACAAAATGCATCTGTATGATCAAACCAATCCCCATTGCTAATATAAGGTCTGTGTAAATCCAACACTTCCTGCCCAAACAGGGAAATGCAAGCTAGGTCAGACATGGACCATTCTTAATTAATTTCCATGAAGCAAAACAATAATGTTTTTACGCCATCAACTTCCCATCAGAAAGTGAAAGATCCATCAGCCATTAAAGTCAATGCAACAGACCATATCAGCTATATCTCTAACAATGGAAAAGTAGAAAGTGGCAATAATGATTGCTGGAGTCATGGCTTGCTGTGCCCAGATGACTACGTCTGCATAAATAAGTGACAGTGGGTTGTTGCCAGGGATGCTGATACCAATGGAAGCACCAAATATGTTCAGGAAACAGAAGGACAACAATGGCACCAACTGTCTATCCTCCCCTCCTCTTAGAAATCAATAGCTATTATCCACTGGCTAAGGACAGAGAGACCATAGTGACCACTCCCCTCAGTCACTTATTTGATACAAATATTATTATTTGATCTGATAGCCCTCAGATGTTTTATTCTCTGGGTAAACAATTTCCTACCCCAAATACCTACCTAGATAGAAAACTGTGTTACTCAGAGAATGAGGCAACACTTCCTTACACTACTTGCTAAAGACTGGACAGTTTTTGAAAAATGGAAATATCATTCTAAAACTACACAATTTCTGAGAATAGTCTATGACATAAAGCATGAGAAAGTTTGACAGGCCTAATGATGTACACGCCATCTTATTACATTGTAGAAGAAAGATGACTTCAAAGTATGCTATCAGTTCTAAGCTTGAATGAATATGTCTTCAGTGGATCACGCAATGGGCAAATCAACTTAGGTCATGACTCCCACATGTCCATCTCTTGACTTTTATAACTGCTGCTGTACTTTCTAAAACTAAGCAGAAATGTTTGGATTTCACCGTTACCTTCAGGACAGTAGTAACCAGCAGGGCAGTCTTGAGTGCTGAGAGAAACATTGCTGGGCTGAACTGGCAGACAGAAGTACCCTTGTGGACATGGGTCACATGAAGACTGACCACTGGTGCTTGTGTATGTGCCAGCCATGCACTCCTGATGTGTAGGGCAATGAAAAGAAACAAGCAAGTAAGAGATTGCTCAGAAGAGGCCTATTTTGAGTTATTTTATTTTGAACCATGTATTAATCTAGTGACAAGCCATGAAAGTGCATATCTTTATTTAATACTCTCTTGACCGAAGAATAACTCTAAAGCTATGAGAATTCAAATTCCATCTGAGTGCATTTTTTGAAACTGAATTTTGATCAAAAACAGAACCTCAGAATCTCAAATTCCAGGGGACCTTAAGAACTCTGGTTTGCGATATATTTGACATCTGTTAAATTTAGCCTAGAAATACAGAGCTCAGGATTAGAGCTTTTGTAACAAGGTTAAGGAGAATTTGAAATTGTAGGGTCCAAGTTTGTGAGGTTCTATCGCATTTGGAATATTTTTAATATAAAACATGTGACTAGGGCTAAAGAATATTTCTAGATGCTCTACTAAGGTTCTGTTAGTCCTTCACAAACACTACTTATTCTTGGAAGACAAAGACTGTAAATTTTCAATAAATCATTGCAATCTAAGTTGCCTCTGGTCTTCTCAGACAATTGTCGTGCTCTTTTCTTCCAGCCGTGTTAATGCATACTTAGTCAAAATATATTCTTAAACTGTTGAAAAGAATGGGGCAGAAATGTGAGAATTACAACTGTCATATTTTAGGAAAATGAAATCTGGAAAAAAGTGGACTGCAACAAAATTTAAAACGGGTTTTAATGATTCTGATTTTCTTTTATCCCAGTCGGTTCCAGTATCAGATCATCTGGAATGAATCAAGTCTTAAATTTATTCCAGTCTACAGTTAAAAGATACAGATGCAAATCTGATAAAAGCAACCCAAAAAAATGTCGTAAAGATTGCGAAAAACAAATAAACATGAAGAAACATACAAACCACTGAAAGATTTCTGAAACGTTTTAGCTACAATTACATAGTTCACTGCTGGTATGGCATTGGGCTGTAAATACCAACCACCATTATGCTATGCTATAGATGTGACACTTGATCCCTCTCAGCAGTAGATGGTCACTTTATCTCTATAATATAACAGGTGACAATCTGCATCTGAAGTGAGTATCACATTAATCACATTAGGTACAGCACAGAGAGAGAAAGCGCTTATGCCTCTAAACATACTAGACACAATTTAGTGGACTAATATGATGTAATACACTGAATCATAATAATGAGAGTGAATGCAATTAGTGCAAATCTGACCAACCTTGTAGATTTCACTGCCATTTGGACAGTGCATGCCTTGTGGGCAGAGGTATTCTGGAGGGTTAGGAACTCCTATTCCACTGGGACAGTAGTATCCTCCCCAACATAGATCTGTGGCGGCTGTCATGCCTGAGAAATAAAACAACACAGTTGAGAATAATCAGATGCAGATCGTTGTTTGGATGCAACAGTCTGGTTAAAGTCAGCCAGATTGAAATTCAGGTTTTGATGCCCTTGACCTGACAACAACATCATGCATACTGTGTCAAACCTCAGATTCCTAGCTTCAATAGTTTCATGACACAATAGGATATTGTCAGTAGGAGAACATATTGGAATATTGATCACCCATGATCAGACACTTCACATGATGTTACTAATGAGAATGTTAAAGCTTTTTCCTGATATAAGCCAGTGATTGGAGTTTTGCAGCAAGAAATGTCAATGACAGAAACTGATAATGCTTTACATTTGAACTATTATAGGTTTATCCGTTCATATAGTCTTGATGGCTTCATACTGCACAGTGCCATTAAAGAAAGGATGGTAGAATTCAAAATTTTACCTTCATCTTTGAAAATAACAATAGGGGTACAAGCAGCACCAATTTACCCATAAATTCTTAATAGAACCTTGCGTCTGCCTTCTGTACATACTGATGGTAAACCTTCTCCTGTCTATTTGATTGAGATTGTAAGTACTGGCAGAAATTTATGGACAACATTTATTCCAATGAGGAGCAGTGTGCTACTGCCACCATCCAATCTTATAATTTAGCTTGCCTCAAGTGTCCATCACAAAGATGGAAAAACTCTCCTTCCACTTACCTGGATCAGGGCAGTAAAATCCACCTGTACAGTTTGTGCACTGAGATTCATTTGCAAGGCCAGTCATATTAGAGAATGTCCCCACAGGACATGCAGAGGGGGAAGAGCTTTCTTCAGGACAATATGAGCCAGCAGGACACAGGATGAAGTTTGATACATGTGCTCTGGATGGGCAGTAGTAGCCTGAAATAGGACGAATGTTTTAAGTAGGAGCATATTAAAGGATACTAAAGCATATAAAGAGATCAGATAATCCTACGGAATCTGTACTAATAAAGATACAAAGCATTCGATCTTCCTAGTACTGCACGGCAAGTTATGGCAAATTATGGGTTACTGTCAGATAGTGGGAAAAATACAGTGCACCTATCAATTATGGTGTAGTTGAGATATAAATGTTGCCGTATTAGAGTATGACATTATATTTATCAGAGTGAATATTTGTCACTACTTTGAGTCTTGGTTCTGAATACATGGGCTTGTATTAGAGGATGTTATATCAAGAGATTTTTCAATGTGGAAAGTTGTTGCCCTTGAACCAGACACAAAAGTGCGAATTATTCTTCCTCACAGAGCAAGTTTGTACACCTGATTGGATGCTATGACCCACTATGTGGAGTTTTTCAGGCACTGATACAATATGCTAATGTAACACAAATGATAGGAAATTCTTACCCTCCTGACACTGTGGACCAGGCTGTGACATGTTGTAGTAAGGACAGTACCTTCCACCACTGCAGTCTGTACACTCACTCTCATTCCTCCTGCCCACTGCTGAGTTGTAAGTTCCTGAAAGAAGAGAGATACCAAATTCATTACCAAATTCATTTTATTTCTGCTGAAGTTTAGTTATGTCATCACTTTGTTTTGAAAATGGCGTAATTCAGACCTGAGCTATTTCTAAACAAGGGTACCAAATTGTTTATGAGATCAAGGTCCATGTTGATGTATTTAAAAAAGTAAAACACACAAATAATTTTTTTGCCAAAATTGCTGTTACAAAGATATATGCTGATTCTTTTTTGCTTTGCCATTAAAATGTCACCCCTGGGTTCTCTCAGATGTGTCAAAATTGATATAGGCCATTTCCCAAACACAGTGACAATGTGCAGGTTCAGAAAGCCAATTAAACTAAGTCCTCTTAACACTCATTGTGGTCAACCTTCCGCTGGCTTTGTGATCGATGTTATGGAAAATAACTGTTACACATGTTGTCTGCCGGCTGACCAGCTGCCACTGGGGTCCAAATTCTACCACAGCACCCATTGTTTTACAAGGAGATGGGTACATATTCTGTTGCTACTTTCAAACATAGCAAGTGGCCAGTAGAATATATTCTATCACAGCATCACATGAGATAGCAGCTTGTTGCCACCCTTTCTTTTAGAGGCTGAGAACCCTTAATTTATTCACAGAAGCATTATTATAAGAAAGTTTCCTCCTACCTGGTGGACAAGACACTGGTGATGCACTCCCCTCAGGGCAGTAGAACCCTTCCGGACAAATATCTGCATCAGAGCCTTGGGATGGTGTGGAGCTGTTGGCACCAATAGTGCAGTAGTAACCGGCTGAGCACAGGCCAGCTGGTGTGGCTAGACCCTCTTGGTCACAATACTGGCCTGAGGATTAAACCACGGTCAGTTATCATGGTACTGGTTCTAGGTTTCAAGGTACAATTCATTACCAGTATGGCATAGGGGTATAAGCATTTTACCTCTATGCTATACTACATTGTGAGTCATGCCTTAAAAGCAGATGGTCCCTCATTACAACAAGGTGATTGTCTGTACTTGAGCCGAGCATGGTGTGGCATAGAAAAGGACACCACATATGCCAGTAAATAAATGCAATTCGCTGCCTACTAATTAAGAAGTCAGTGTCCTTAGACCTTACTGACGCCATTAAAATAATTATTTAATATACAGTGAACCTATCTAAGAACTCAGTCCTAAAGAAGAAATATATCTTCAAATATGTTCCATAGCCACAATGTTGGAAAGGCACACCACTGTCACAAATATAATATTGTCTAATTTGATCTGTCATGAATACAGTAATACATTTCAACATGTAGAAAATGTGTCTCATGGACAATCAAAAATAATCAGGAAAGTCTTCAAACATCATAAGACCGGCACAGATGGTATAGATAAGTATTACCTCCGATGGGAAGCAGTTTCTTATTGACTGGATGATGTTAGAAAGAATTTCAAGGAAAACAAAAAACTTAATGGCATTATGCACAATTCACAAAAGAATATGCCCTGTCTTAGCCTGACCCTATCATCTCTTAACAGCTGGGAGATCATGGGAGCATGTTTCAGGAAAGACATGCTAAATCTTATTTAGAATCTTGATTGAATAGCCTTACCTCCTGAACACAGTTGACAGTCAGATAAGGATGTCCTATGGGTGAGATTGTTGAAAGTTCCTGCTGGGCATGGATACTCATTTGCTCTGGTTGTATTTTCAGGACAGTAAAATCCTTGTGGGCAATACGAGTCATTGTAGAGGACAACAGGATCCATTGTATTGTCACAGAAATATCCAGCTGGACATGATTTACAAAATGACTGTCCAGTTTCATCTTGATAGGAACCTGATGGACATCGAACTGGGGCTGGGGAGGCTTCTTCACAGTAGTGACCCAGAGTGCAGTTGAGGTCTGGAGAGTTCGGTGAACTCTGACCTCCAGGGCAGTAGTAACCTGCATAACAGTTCCCATCTGGCTCAGCATTACCGGCACCATTGCAGTACATGCCTGCAATGCAGGTGAGACAGTCTGAGAGGTCTGCATTTCCTGTAGAATTCAGGTATGTTCCAGCAGGACACAGAGTTGGAGCAACACTAGCAGCCGGACAGTATGCACCAACAGGACAAATGTCACCTGAAACAAAGAATGAAAATAAAGTTATTGCACATCTTGTGGAAC
>JAWQUT010000411.1:560453-591599 GCA_033807755.1 Ellobium chinense | reverse complement strand
TGCCGCCGTAATTAAAAGAGAGGAAAAAAACAACTGATCACAACAAGGTCGGCCGCTACTAGTCTAATTCGTAACTGCAATGTTCTCGAATCATGAAGGACCGGAGCCGCGTGCGGTCCAGGGCCGTATAACAAAGGAAGGGGGGGCACTAGCCTAAACAAACAACAAGCATCACAAATGTTACAATTCTGTTGCTACATTCAAACATAGTAAGTGGCCAGTAGAATATATTCTATCACAGCATCACATGAGATAACAATTGTTGCCACCCTTTCTTTTAGAGGCTGAAAACCCTTAATTTATTCACAGATGCATTATTATAACAAAGTTAACTCCTCCTACCTGGTGGACAAGACACTGGTGATGCACTCCCCTCAGGGCAGTAGAACCCTTCCGGACAAATATCTGCATCAGAGCCCTGGGATGGTGTGGAACTGTTGGCACCAATAGTGCAGTAGTAACCGGCTGAGCACAGGCCAGCGGGGGTGGCTAGACCCTCTTGGTCACAATACTGGCCTGAGGATTGAACCACGGTCAGTTATCATGGTACTGGTTCAAGGTTTCATGGTACAATTCATCACCAGTATGGCATAGGGATATAAGCATTTTTTGCCTCTATGCCATACCACATAAGTGAGGCTTGCCTTAAAAGTAGGTGGTCCCTCATTACAAATGTCACTGAGAACAAAGTGACTGTCTGTATTTGAGATGAGCATCACATCTGTGATATGGCATAGAAGAGGTTAACACTGATGCCAGTAATAAATGCAATTCTGTCCCCACTACTTAAGAAGTCAGTGTGCCTTAGACCTTACTGATGCCATTAAATAATTTTTTTTAATATACAATATACCTGTCTAAGAACTCAGTCCTAAAGAAGAAACTATCTTCAGATATATTCCAAGCCAAGATGAATAGCAACACCACTATGTTGGAAAGGCACACCATTGTCACAAAACAAATCAACACTGTTGACAAATAGTATTGTCTACTTCCCTCTATCATGAATACAATAAATCGTTTCCACATGTAGACAATGTGTCTCATGGACAATCAAATATAACCAGGAAATTCTTCAAACATCAGAAGACCAGCACAGATGAGTTAGATTAGTATAAGCTCTAATGGGAAGCAGTTTGGGATTGGTTGGATGATGTTAGAAAAAATTTCAAGGAAAACAAAAGACTTACTGGTTTTATGCACAATTCACAAAAGAATATGCTCTGTCTTAGAGCCTGACTCTATCATCACTCAACAACTGGGAGATCATGGGAGTATGTTTCTGAAAAGACATGCCAAATCCTATTTAGAACATGTGACTGGATAGCCTTACCTCCTGAACACAGTTGACAGTCAGATAAGGATGTCCTGTGGGTGAGATTGTTGAAAGTTCCTGCTGGGCATGGATACTCATTTGCTCTGGTTGTATTTTCAGGACAGTAAAATCCTTGTGGGCAATACGAGTCATTGTAGAGGACAACAGGATCCATTGTATTGTCACAGAAATATCCAGCTGGACATGATTTACAAAATGACTGTCCAGTTTCATCTTGATAGGAACCTGATGGACATCGAACTGGGGCTGGGGAGGCTTCTTCACAGTAGTGACCCAGAGTGCAGTTGAGGTCTGGAGAGTTCGGTGAACTCTGACCTCCAGGGCAGTAGTAACCTGCATAACAGTTCCCATCTGGCTCAGCATTACCGGCACCATTGCAGTACATGCCTGCAATGCAGGTGAGACAGTCTGAGAGGTCTGCATTTCCTGTAGAATTCAGGTATGTTCCAGCAGGACACAGAGTTGGAGCAACACTAGCAGCCGGACAGTATGCACCAACAGGACAAATGTCACCTGAAACAAAGAATGAAAATAAAGTTATTGCACATCTTGTGGAACCGATTTTCAGCTCTTCAGAAGACCCAACATTCAACTGTTCTCTTTCATAAAAAAATCCATCATTCATGATGTCTTATGTTGAATTTTTCAATATGATACTGTGCCTCACAAAACTGATCACTTATCATCAAGTGATCACTTTTCCCAAAATCACATATTCGGTTTACTGGAGACAATGTTATTTAGGAGAAGACTTGCTCAAATGTACTTCTTTATAATTATAAAGCACTATGATAAGAATTCATGTCTATCCTATTTAAAAGGCTTGGCCTCTTGTCAAATACATACACACATCCAGCCCAGTGCTACCTGTGACATTTCCATCTTGTGGATTTGCAACAGTTGCCATCTTGGTACAATAGTATCCTTGCTGGCAATCTCCTGAGGTGTCATTTAGTCTACTGGTGGCACAGAACTTGCCAGGATCACATTCTGAAAATAACAATATTAACAAATGACAATGAAATTCAAAATGTTAAAACCTCATTCTTGAAAAGGACGACATGGAGGAAGCGGCACAAACGTACCTGTATGTTCTTAATGGAATCCTGCATGTCCAGCGAGTACTTACAGACCATAAATTTTTTCCTATTTAGGTAAGGTTGGTGGCACTTCCAGAATTTTACGGACAAATATTCCAGCATTTATTGCAAAGGAAAATAATTTGCCAAGCCCAACCCATTCTTATAATATAAATTTGAGCATGACAACATTGCTCAAATTGGTCTGTTTCCATTCTAGAAACATGACTCACAAAATTCTTACCTATTGGTTGACTAGCTCCTTGTGGACAGTAGTAGCCAGGCACACACTCATCTCCTCCTGTACCATTGGGTCTGGCCTCACTTGATCCACCACTGCAGTAGAAACCAGCATCACACAGACCACTTGGTTCAGTCAAGCCAGACTGTGCACAGTAGGAGCCACCTGTAAATATATGATTCAGAGTGTGAAAACAGGTAAATTTTTAATCCTTAAAAAGCGAGTGCTGAATCTCTTCTGATAAGCTACTACTTTAAAGAGAGTGTAGAATTTTTCTGCATATTACTGGCATCCCAGGAGCTGTCTCACAGGTAGCACAGTTTTTGTACACTCTTGCAGGGTTTTTCCGCAGTGCAGAACCCATAATCCTATAAAAAGCTCAGCATCTTAGCATGTGGGTCTCCCCACATAGCTGTGCCAAGTTCTAAAATCAATATGAGTGATAAATTAGGCAAGGCTTACTGATACACTCTGGCTCATATGTATAATCAAATTGTTTCTTTTGCTGAATGCTAACATTTCAGTGCAGAGGAAATTGTTGTGTAACACATTAACTTTTGTTAATGAAATGGCTGTGTTCCTACCAGTGCAATCCAAGCAGTCAGCAAGAGAAGTCCGCAGGGTCATGTTGCTAATTGTGCCTGCTGGGCATGGGAACTCATTCCACCACTCTGTGGAAGCTGGACAATAGTGACCAGTTGGACAGGGGAAATCTGTGAAGTTGGATGTGGTGGTGGGGCAATAGTAACCTGGAAGAGAGAAAATTGCAAACATGAAATATATATGCCAGAGTTAGATTCTAAGATTTTGGATATTGATTGCATAGTTGAGCATGGATAATTCAAAATTTTACACCACCTGATGTTATTCAGATTTGCAAATTTTGAGGAATACATGAAGAACAGACACTGAAATACATTCAGGTCTCAAGAGGTTGTTGGAGAGAACAGTGACTTCAACTTAGGTGTGTTTAAGGTATTTATGCTAGACTGTATTTGGTCTCCGCCATTGAGTTTATCACTCTATCCCAATAAAAGACTCAGATTCTCAAATATGTGATGCTGAAATGCTTATAAAGATAGAATGATGGTTCCATTCACAATGGTTTTCAAATCTGTGATGCCAGAAAGATATAGGAGCTTTCCCATGTTACAAAAATAAAGCGGGCTACCCCTGTCCCTTGCTGGGAAAACTAACAAGCCAAATTTCTGACAGTGGTGTGATAAAAGAAGCATGAGATGAAATGATACCCTCATTTGCCCTTTAACTCTTCCAGTATTTCCACTGTTTCTGATAAACAAAACCATTCATTTCTAAATATTTGATACACTTGACTTCTAGCAGCTTCTTTGTATGTGGAGTATAGTGCAGGCGGCTAGAAGAAATGAAACAACATCAGATCACTTACAACTTGTCTTGTCAAAGCACCCACAAATTTGCAGGCAGTTGTGTGAAGCAAACTACAAAACTACATCTATACACATTTACACTGCTCCTCTTTAGTGATAACTGTGACTAAATGTGTCATTGTAGGTTAACATGTGGTTCAGCTTTAGAAGAGACAAAAACTGAAATGCCAAATAATTTTTCTTGACACCAATCCCATTTCACCAAACCACCAGATTTGGAGAATTTGACCTAATTACACTAACTTGGCTACAGACTGCACAATAGATAGTGAAGCCATGGACACCAATTTAATAAAAAAAGAAAAGATGGAAAAGTTATTGCTGCCCAACCTATCTGGAATAGGCCACCTTTGTGGCAGAAGGATCTTGCATACAAAATTTCACCAAATGGGTAGGAGAGTTTTACAACAATAGATAAAAGAAACATTACAGAAGCATTGGTAGGCCTACTATGCGGTCGTTGCACCATAAATATCATCATACTGCGTTTACACTTTAAACACACTGGCCTGTGTACCAATCCATGAACACTGCATCTGGGTCAGCCAGTGAGAGAACATGGTCATCGACATGGCTAGTGAGGAGAGTTTCACAACAATATTATTTTTGGTTGGGTTTAGATAAGATTTTCCAATGCATTCTGCTTTCTCATACGGTGGTGAAGATTGAATATAAGGAAGCATTCAACAACCCACACAACTGGTATAAGGCTAAATATTCCCTTAAATACAATTATCAGTGCTTCACCTGCTGGACAAACTTTGCATAAAGACAAGCCTTCAACGTCAGCGTATGTCCCATTGTCACACGATACGGGCAGATAGCTGGCCACACCTCCAGGACAATAGTGACCCACTGGACATACACCACCTGTCCCGACCAGGCGGTCATCATAGCATGTGTTGTTGAGAGGCGAGGTCTGATTGTCTCCACCAGGATAGGCTCGATCAATGCCAGAGAGACACCAGTGACCAGCCGCACAGTCACCTGATTGGAAAGAGAAAACACGAATATTTATAGATTTGCCATCTTTCAGAAAAGATTGTACACATACACCAAATTTAGTAAAATACACCTTTTGGTACCATTATAATAAGTCTCACCTTCTCTGTCTTTCCACCTATGTCATTTTCTCAAGGCTAATATAGATTCTGAGATAGCTAAGTCAGACTTAAACTATTTTTTTAAAAAGGATATCATATTGTTTATGAGATCAAGGTCCATGTTGACATATTAAAAAAAAATGAAATAATATACCATTACTTTTCAGCCAAATTTTTAGTTGTAGTTACTCTCCTTTGCTTTGCTATANATAAGGCTAAATATTCCCTGGTATACAATTATCAGTGCTTCACCTGCTGGACAAGCTTTGCATAAAGACAAGCCTTCAACGTCAGCGTATGTCCCATTGTCACACGGTACGGGCAGATAGCTGGCCACACCTCCAGGACAATAGTGACCCACTGGACATACACCACCTGTCCCGACCAGACGGTCATCATAGCATGTGTTGTTGAGAGGCGAGGTCTGATTGTCTCCACCAGGATAGGCTCGATCAATGCCAGAGAGACACCAGTGACCAGCCGCACAGTCACCTGATTCGAAAGAGAAAACATAAATATTTACAGATTTGCCATCTTTCGGAAAAGATTGTACACATACACCAAATTTGGTAAAATTCACCTTTTGGTACTGTTATAATAAGTGTCACCTTCTCTGTCTTTCCACCTGTCATTTTCTCAAGGCTAATATAGATTCTGAGATAGCTAAGTCAGACTTAAACTCCTTTTTTTTTTAGAGAGGATATCGTATTGTTTATGAGATCAAGGCCCATGTTGACATGTTAAAAAAATTGAAATGTGCCATTACTTTTCAGCCAAATTTTTAGTTGTAGTGACTCTTCTTTGCTTTGCCATAAAAGTATCCCTCCCCCCTCCATGTTCTCACAGAAGTATGAATATAATGACTCAGGCAATTTCATATCACAGTCACACAAAGTCCCACTGACTAATTAATGAAAAAAGGAAAGGACATGTAATTCTGCTGTCTCTCATACAAGTATGGTTTTGGCACAT
Source organism: Ellobium chinense (assembly GCA_033807755.1). Taxonomy (NCBI): domain Eukaryota; kingdom Metazoa; phylum Mollusca; class Gastropoda; order Ellobiida; family Ellobiidae; genus Ellobium; species Ellobium chinense. Next base: position 585,459 of record JAWQUT010000411.1, on the reverse strand, counting down.
GCAGTCTTTTTTCCAAAGATAATGTACATGTATGAAGTTTAACCTAACATTAACACAACTCTGATGATGTGTTTTTGTCCACAGTTCACTTTTTTGTCAGTGACTGAATGTTTTGACTCTTAAAAAAAATAGACAGGTTCATTCTACACTTACTTTTGTAACAGAAATGCATGCACAGCCCTTCTCACAAGGTTTTTTGGGGGAGATAGGGCCCACACATTGCATTTGCTTTTTTGTGCACTTTGTATCTGTTTTCCCCTCTTTACTCTGTCCTCAGATCACAGTCTTTGCTGGGATTTCCCATACATTCTTCACCCTGGCATTCCACTTTCTATATTTTATGTTCTGCACTTTACATGAAACAGTAGTCAGACTGAACACAAGCAACCTTTCAACAATCCCCACAGCTGACAACAGATTAGATGCTTCTTGATTTTACAATTATCAGTGATTTACCTGCTGGACAAGCTTTGCTTTATCACAGTATTTCCCTACAGGGCAAGGTTTGCACTGGACTTTTCACATACCTATGTGGCATCACAGTGCTTTTGTTGCAACTTCTCATACTGTCTTAATGTTATAGTCAGTATTCATTCACAATGACATTCTGTTCTTTAACCTTTTACTTTGCCATTTTACCACAGACTCAGCCGGATGCTCCGCATGACACTATTTTCCAGATGACACTATTTTCCAGTATGACATGGCTTGCACTGTGGCTCCTCCTTAAATCTTTTGGCACTTTTGCTACACTGTGCTTTTCTTGCAACCTCTTATACACTCTTCTTTGTTATATTTAATATTCTGGCACACTGCTATTCTACTTTCTCAAACACTTCCTTCAATATTTTACCTCGGACAGCAGCCAGATGCTGTCCATCAAATTTTCCAGCCCGTGACATAGCTGTGCTTTTTTTTACATTTAATATTCATGCACACAGACATTTTGTTCTCTAAAATTCTTCCTCTACTATTTTATCTGAGATGGCACTCAGAAACTCTCCATCACAGTACTTTCAAGCATGACAATGCTTGCACTATGCTCTTCACACAACTTTGTGGCATCATTGTACTTTTGTTGGAACTTCCACATTTTTGATATTATATTTAATTTTCATTCACACTGATATTCTATTCTCTAAAACTCTTGCTACGTCATTTTACCTGAGACAGCAGTCAGATGCTCTCCATCGCAGTATTTTCCAGCAGGACAAGGCTTGCACTGTGACTCTTCATACAAGCCTTTGACATCACTGTATGTGCCTCGAGGACAGGCCTGCCAGTCTAAACCAGTGCCAGCTGGACAGAAATAGCCAGCAGGACAGATAATGGACTGTCCTGCCAACTCACAGTAATAGCCAGCTGGGCAATCGTAACATTCAATGGCATGAGTGTGATTAACCTACAGTGAGAGAAAGGAAAGAAGCTTTTTAGTTATCTTTACAACAAAATTACACAGTTCAGATTAACCCCTTTACTACATCATGTTTTTGGAGTGCTGATGTCACCAAATTATCATGGGTTCATGAGTGCGCAGGTAGGTTTGTTTGTGTTAGGATTTTATGATGCTTTAGCATGATCACAACTACACTGCAACTCTGTATGAAGGAAAAGCACATTATATAGAAATAAGTCACCGGGATACTTTGGATACAACATGGGAATTGCGGCTTATGGAACACAGATGTACAGCCAGATGTTGTACAAATGTGTAGATATACACCATAAATAGCAAATGGAATAAATCTGACCACACCAATTCCAACATGGTGGAAGATGCCGAATCTTGACATATGAAGATCTCTATCACTTTGCACCAGTAATTTCAAATTCACAATGTGTCATGACAGCCTTGGTGCCATCAGAATCTTCTGATTAACAATGAAGAAGAGAGGATATAGAAATGTCTAAGTGAAATAAAGTGATGCGTCAGATCTGGCGGTATCATTTGACACTCTGCATAATTTTCTATCTGTGCTCATGTCTTACTGCCTATTCTTATTGACTCAGATCTGTGTGCAGTCTCTTAAATATACTGAAATAAATATATCTTGCACTTGCAGCACTTGCCCATTCGCATTTCTGATCTTCAAGCCCCTACTATTTCCTTCTTCATAGAGATTCTAAAATGAAATGCATTTTAAGAAAGAAGGCAAAACTCACATGGCTGTTGTTTCGGCAGGGCAAAGCAGCTGCATTGCCACCCGGGCAGTAGTGACCAACAGGACATTCATTACCAAGAGCATCCTTGTATACAGATCCCTCGGGACAAAAGTAACCTGAGAGGGAAAAAAAAAAATTATTTTAGTTTTGTCTACAGGTGCCTGCCGGAAATTTGGCACTATTGTGGTGTTCATTTCATATTTCATTTCATCAGCTATGGAAAAGAGTAGGGCATTGCTGCAGGCTCCTGAATAAGGTAAAGAAAAATTAATTTCATTTCAGAGCTTTGACATAAAGCTACAAACAGAGCAATAGATCTCACAAGCAAGTCAGACAAATGTGAGAGAGGTGAACCAGCCGCACTAGGGCCCCACACTTCAATGACTCAGGAAGATCCCACATCTCTCAGGAATCTATGGGCTCCATAAAATTTTTCTGTCCTACAGGACCACCATGGCATCTGTTATTCCAAGGCCTGCACCACACTGATCACATATTGATCCTATCTACTGCTGTGTATATATGAGATGTGTGTGCATAGGTGAAAGTTGTGAAAGGAATGGATGAGACTGGTGTACCTGTATTATGAATCATTATGTATATATGTCATTTGTGACATAAGACAGATCTATGTACAATCTTTCTTTTTTTTACCTGTAAAGCCTTTTGAGCTTGCTCTGCAGAGGAAAAGCATTATTATTATTATTATTTTTATCATTACCCATCACTTAGTAACCAAGAACAACAGCCATACCTGGTTCACATTCACCAGTAGGTGAGGTAAGTCCATCAGTCTCACAGTAGTAACCTCCTGGGCAAAGGTCACAGTCAGCAACTGATTCAACATTGGTCTGGTTGGAATAGGTGCCTGTACCAAAATAAAACAAAATAATGTAAGTGATTATCAAGTACTCAAGGTACACCATAACCTGTAAAGCAATGAATCAAACATGAATACTCACCTTAAAACATTTTAAAAACGCAACATCTAGTATAAGGCAAATTGTGAGGAATACACGAAGCATCTATACAGAAAATCAAAACTGTGTCTTACGTGTTTGTAGGAGGGAGTCATGATTTCAACGTACATGTGTTTAGAGTACTCATGCTAAGAGATAAACTATGCAATACAAATATGCTGATCACTAAGTATTGCACAGACACCACCATCTTTCAGCCTATCAGGCACAAGACCATCAATGTTATTTATAATGTAAAAACAAAATGAATAAACAAGAATGCACCACAATAAATACAGTAACCACTAACGCTTATATCAAGTTACCTTTGGGACAAGGAGTGGGCACATCACTACTGGCATTGCAGTAGTAACCAGCTGGACAGTCCACCTCTGTTGCTGAAGATGAGGCCTCTGGACAGTAATATCCAGCCAGGCATGGACCAGAAGGATCTGTGAGATTCAGCTCTCCACAGTAGAATCCTGTGATAATGATGCCAAGTTAAGAGTACGCAATCATTGTGATTTGGAAATATCTAAACTTTTACCTAATTAAAATGCACACACATACTTTAAGATTTCCTGTCATACCATTAACTTGATTTAGCAAAAAAAAAAGTAAATTAAGCCTCATTTTGACATAGACTAAGACATAGCTGGTCAAACTTTTCATGCCGAGGCCACCTTTTCCCTGAAACTTTCCTGTTACATACCCGCAGTGCAGTTAAGACACTCAGATTGTGCTGCGAGTCTGGTATCATTGGAAAAAGTTCCCAGTGGGCACTTCTGAGGCTCAGAAGTCTGAACAGGGCAGTAGTGACCACGGGGACATTCATCTGCATCAGCACCTTGGCTTGGGGTTCCTGATGTAGCTCCTTGGCGACAGTAATAGCTGTGAAAATATAAGACAAACTAAAAACTAAAATACTGGATTAGTCTGGGTTTCTTTTGAGAAGATTACTGACTTATAATGGACAATATCTTGTTGTTAATATTCAGTAATAGATGCGTAAGTTTTTGACATTCTTTTCAATGTTTTCCTTTCCCCTACATTTGCCCATTGCTGTCATTCTCTGTAGATAGCAGTGTTCTATTTATTCTTTCTCCTCATCCTCCCTCAGGTTGTGATTAAAAGAGCTGCAATTATCCAGTGACTTTTATTGTGGAAATATAGCAATTAATTATATGGAAGTTGCATTTATCCAGATTAAGCTGAGTTAACTGTACCAGCAAAGGTGAAATGAGATGCAGTAACAAAATAAATACTAAGTTTCATACCCAGCACTGCATATTTTGCTGTAGTCCACCTGAGCCTCCTGGTCACAGTAGTATCCGCCTGGACAGAGGGTACAGTCGTCCACGACCTGCAGGCCGGTGTGGTTGCTGTAGGTACCCAGTGGGCAACGGAACTCTGTGGCATAGCTAGTACCATTGGGACAGTAATGACCTAACAGAAAATAAAAAGTATTGATTAAATAAGTGTTCTAAGGCTCCAAACTAACTACTAACACCTTTAGCGAATTGTTCTGCATGCTTGTGGTGATCCACAATTTATTCACATATTAGTAATGCTCCAGGGAGCTCTAGTGTCGAACTAGTATGCTGCCTCATGGTCGGAGAGTGACAAATTTCAAGGCAAAGCAATAAGATGGTGACACTAGGTCGTGGTGAGGGCACTGCATGGACCACATTTGCTTAGCGCTACTGGAGTTCAACAATAACTTATTTGTTACTGTACCATCCAAAATAGATAAACTCATGCAGTTTATGCTGGAGTGCAAACAGTCAAAATGACACTTATGATGCTAGGACCAGGAACTGGGATATCAGACTCTGTAGGTGATTTGGGCTATCCAATGTGNCAAACAGCTGTAACCCCACCCACAATAGTGTAGGTCAAAGCTTTTCCACCTAAGAGTTATTGTTATTATTGTTGTTATTGTTAACCATTTAACAAAGAGTACAAACATTAAACTTTCGTACCATCCTGATAGCTTGACAAGGCTAAAAAGCATATTAAACCTCATTTTGACTGGCTGCAAGGCACATGAAGTTCTGTATCATATTTTACTCTTGAATTTGAAAACACCTCGCAAAAAAGTCAAAGGAAGAAAATTGAGTAATCATCATTCAAATGTGACTCAGCCCTTTGAGAGTATCAAAAGTCAGCAGGACAAACTACTTGCAAGACAAGGGTATCTTCTTGTAAAGATCTTCTACAGTTTCGCTCTGAGAGTAAGTGAGTGTACTATCTATAATTTCTTTAAATTTGCGTTTATGAGATCGTACTGTATTTCTGTAGAGAGTGGTAGGTGTTAATTATTTCTTACATTGACAGCTTGCAATTCCTCATCATTTTTGCAACATTCTCTCATTACCATTACTACTAACACTTTTCCAATAGGCAATGCTGTAAGCAAGTTGCTTACCAACATGGCAGATAGTATCATTGTACAATACAACTGGATCCATGGTACTGTCACAGAAGAAACCAGCAGGACATGTTTTACATGATCCTTGTCCTGTTTCATCCTGATATGTTCCTCCGGGACATCGAATGGCCTCGTGGCTACCACTGGGACACTTGTGACCTGTAAAATTATCAGAACATACTGAAAGTTAATACTGAAGTGATATAAAGTTTCTGAAAAAGTTTCTGAACTCAACACTTCAAGTATGCTTTACACATTATCCATAATAGTTGTGCTTCATTTACAATCCAACTTTTTCCATTCTCCAAAAGTACTCGTCAAGTACAGAATGCATATAAGGACATAAGAAAGTGATAATGGGGCACTGATGATAAAAAACAAACTGACAAAGCAAAAGAACATTACGTTCCAAATGTTGGCAATAGAATGACCCTCAAGGTAAGCAATATCCTAGCATTTCAACCATTAAGCAGCAACGGACATTATTTCCAAAGGGAGGAGAAACATGCAATTACGACAGAAGAATTACTGACTCTGAGGTAAGTTGAAGTGCCAAACAGGCACAACAGTTTATGAAACGAAAAGGAAGAACAAAGGGACAGCAACCAATGGGGCACTGATCACCCCCTTTTCTATATTGATACCCCATTTAGTTATTTTTCTTCGATACAACTGCGGGAATAAAAAAACAAACAAAGAAACTAAGGTACCGAACCAAAAAGTAGAGATCACCCTTTACCTTGAGGACAGGTATACTCTGCAGGGGTGGAAATATTCATTCCAGATGGACAGTAGTAGCCTGCATCACATGGTCCAGATACAGCACTGTTCCCAGTACCAGCACAGTAATAGCCTTGTGTGCAAGCACCACACTCTGCCTCACTCTGTGCTCCTGTTGTGCTCAGATATGTCCCAGCTGGACATGGCACACCTGCTGAGCTACCCTCTGGACAGTAGTGACCAGCAGGACATCTGTCACCTAAAGACAAAACAAAGAGAGCTTTATGCAAGTATTACACAGCTTGACTGATAATCATCCTATTCATATGCCACATTAAAAAATGAATCAAATATGATAAAATACGTTATTATATATGATTCATGTCTTTCCTTCTCAGCCTTCTTGCAGATTTCAAATGTCAGGCTATTTAACAAGCTGAGAGTGGTCTTAATTTAAAGTGTAATACTTTTCTTCAAATCAGTTAAAAGATTGTTAAAATAAAACCAAACAAGAAACTATGCTCAATATATTTTCCAGTTTCAAGGCCTTCATTCTTGGTCTCTGTTCTCAGAATTTAGAAGCTACATTTGATGTAACCTTTTGAGTGTGGTATAAAATGTTTGTTGTTCTGAAAATGTATAGAGATGAAAAAAAAAACAGACCTTCGCATATTATAATGACCAAACTGCACCCATACATGGCTACACACAATCAAGAGGTTAAATGTATTTAGACAATTCAAATATGCAAACAAATGTACAAACACTCAAGAGCCCATCCATACATTCACTTAGAAAGTATACAATTTGATTTCATGCACATACATGGGAGACAAGGATACAAATGAGTTGTTAAAAAAATGCACTCACAGACATGCCAAAACAGGTAAACAGCAATATCCACAAACAGACACATTATCTGATAAGCAACAAAACTTTACCATATGACTGGGACACTGGCGAATGAGTTGGTGAGCCAGCCAAGCAGTAATAGCCTGCACTGCAGTTGCCTGTAGGTGCAGATAGTTCTGGAAGACAGTATAAAATACTTTAATTAAAACTTCTGATAACAATAACAATAAAAGTAACAATAAGTTTATTGATCTCAGAGAACATCCAGATGCAAATGATCAAATAATAATATAACAAAAAAAGTTCCTAACAATTAATTCATTCACTCATTCATCCAAACCAATCTGCCAACATTCACAGACATAGATCATCTATCTCTCTGTCTCTCTGTCTCTCTCTCTCCTTCTCTTCCCTTATGTGTTTATGTCTTAAAAGTTCATGCGTTTAAAGGTTCTATCATAACCCCAAAATCTCTCACTGTCTATTAACACTTCCACATTAAATTTACCTCATGCTCTGCCTGTACTTCTATTTCAAGTTTACTTAATTAATAAGTTTGAATTTCAGGGTCAGTCCCTTAAAATTTGAATTTCTGATGTTCTACTGTATTTCTGTGTCATCACAAATGCAAGTTATTGATCAATCTTATTGCATTACCTAGTGCAGTTTATTGTGCTTAACTGCGATTCAGATAATCACATATTATGCCTAATTGCAACATTTTTCACTTAACAAACTGAATAATTGCGACTCCTTTTAATCACCACTTTTTCGTTGCTCCCGAGAAGTCGCAATTAAATAGTCTTGACTTTACCTACAAAAAGGGTTCAAAATGAACAGATGTAGAGGAGAGGGAAGAAGGTACAAGGTCACAGGAACCTCTAGAAGAAAATACAATCAGACAACAACAGAGACTAATAGCAGAGAGACTCTTTACTTCGTTTTGAATCTGGGAACTGAGCTAATATGGAGCTATGCTATTCAGAGTATAACGATGTTGTTCCCATCAACAAGAAAAGAAGGAGAGTGACTAAAATCTGGTGTGTCATTGTAAGACAGGGATACCCAGGATTGCTAGTAACCCCAAGGTGTCTGCCAACCAAAACATTTTGGAAACCCCTGACCTATAGACCGATAGCTTTCAATGTCCACAATCCTGGCATACGCATGTCATACATCAGTCGCATCCACAGTTCAGACATCAAGCATCTGATCATCTCCTACCACACTAACAGAGAAACACTATAGGTCAATAAAGGACCTGGGAAGTACTACATCTTTCATACAGGCCTATGGCCAGCTGATCAGACAACCATTAGAAGACAGAAAGAAGAAAAAGAGAAGAATCCACAGGAATTACTAACCAACATCCTGGCAGTACATTCCTGGAGTGCATGGCAGTTGGGCTGAACTTCCCTCTGGACAGAAGTAGCCAGCAGCACACTGTCCTCCCTGGGCAGGATCACTTGGCTGGGCAGCAACGGCACCACCTACACAGTACCAGCCTGGGCCACAGAGGTCACTTGGGATGTCAATACCTTGAGACCCACAGTAATACCTAGAAGACAAAAGAATAAGAACAAGGTCAATTAGGATATGAAACTGATGAAGTAGTGTTACTAAGGCTACTTAGATGTGAGATTTACATCAAGGCATGTTGGGCAACCTCATGTGTACTCCATCTACCCTGGTAGATAACGCAACATGTGAAGACTGATTTGTTCCTGTCATGTGCTGATTCCACACTCGCCTGTCTTTACCCTGTCTTTGCCTACGTGATCTGTGTTTGATATTCCAGAGTTTGAACCTAGCCACTTGTCATTCATCAAGCTGCAGTTGCTCAGCCTGGAGATAGTCCAGGTTAAGCTCACCATCAATCATGGATCAAATGATGTAAAAATGTTTAGACAAAGAAAAATAGTGTTTTGTTGTATTGTAATAACAACCTGTATGGTTCCAACTAGCAGCAGCTTAACAAATCTCAATATTAGGTGCCAAAATAATCTAGGTGGAGGTCTATACTGAGATCTTTGTATAATGAGAAAGAGGAGGACTCCAAAAGTAAGGTCTCTGCCAAATGCAGAATTTCTAAAAATGGCTGGAAAATGTTTTAATGTGGAGGACTGGAAGCACCGGTTATCAGAATCCTGACATGGCTGGACAGACCAAGGACAAATTATCAAAATGGTGAGAGAGCCATGCATGGAGGGAGGGGCAAAACCAGATGCTTCCAGTAATGTCAAAAGAATGAAGGATATTGGACCAGTGAGAGGAAGACTCTGAAGGAACAGTCAGGTGTTTCAGGCCCACCTGAGAAGTAAATGGAGAAAACTAATTTGAATTCAAAAGCATGGTTCACATTGGGAAGCGTTTATTTTCTTATTTTTCAGAGGGTCACAGATAAAATATTTCATACTGCTTTGAAACTTTGCTGATTGCAAATTTATGGTCCTTCCGAATGTTATGTTAAAGACAATTCAGACAAACACATCTAATTTTTGAAGTACCAAGCAAATCTACCTGAGTCTAGGCAGCGTCCATTGTCATTTGGAAACTGGATTTGCCTTTGATGGCAAGAATCATATGGTGCAGTTTTAAGCAACATTAAATGGGTTATGTCAGTAAATGGACCCTGAAAAAGCTAATGAAGCAAGGTGTTGAATTACAAGGAAATCAACTTGCAGGCAACAACCACATGACAGGAATAACAAAAATCACACACTGACCCAGGCCAGCAGTCGAGGCAATCGTCCACAATGTCCATGCCTGTCTCATTGTTGTAAGTCCCCACAGGGCAAGGGTTAGAGGTGGCAATGGAGGTACTAGCTCCACAGTAATAGCCTGCTGGACATGGGATGGGTTCACTGGTGTTCAATGGGCAGTAATGGCCAACTGGGCAGTTTGAGCAGGTAGTACTGCGAGTTTTGTTGGTGTATTTACCAGCAGCACATGGCACAGGAGCTGATGATCCAGATGGGCAATAGTAGCCTGAGAAACAAAAGAGTTTAGAGATTTAACCCCAACCTATTACAAAAGTTCATCAAAAACTGATATTTGTCTTGACTAGCAAAATCACAAGAAGACAGTTATGGGAATCTTTTAAGTATTTCTAACCCATGTCTTATCTACAGTCTCAGATCTAAGTTACAGGTCGGGAATACTAGCACAGCTCAAGCTACAAAGTTTTCTCTACAAAGTACAGGAATTTTAGCAGCTGATGGCAAAATTTCTGGTCACCATGATTAACACATAGGTATCTGCAAAATTGGAAGCCATTTCATAAGTCTTTCTCTTTGCATCTTTATGTGCTATATTTCTCACTTAATTTTGGTTTTCTAAAAAATTTCCACATTGTTTTCCCTGCAAGTATCTGTGAACAAAACTTGAATCTGCCAAGCTGCAAGGCAGATTTTATCCTTTTCTTTTAACAGTGCACACCTCTAAATATCTGAAATTTCATGTGATTGTCCTATAGACCAGCGTGATAAGAAAATATTAAACTTATGCTGTAAAATATATTATGTTGCTAAAAGCCACATTTCTTTAAAACAAGGGATCAAGTACCATGTATCTTTACGGCATTAAACAAGTCAAATGCTTGAAACAATAAATTTGTTACAGTCTCCAAGAGACCAGACATTAGAAACACTTCATATGCTGATGATATGCAACCACAAAAGGCCTACACCTTTTACACCATGGCATCAGGCCAAAGGGCTCAAGCTCAAGTGACCACTGAATCTGGAGAGTAAAGAACTGATATAGTTACCAGGTGGACATTCATCTCCATAAGCTTGACCAACAGGTGCTGCCTCACTGGACCCTCCAGAACAGTAGTAGCCTGCAGTACAGTCACTGCCAGAATCCGTCATGTTTTGGTATGGGCAGTATTTACCTCCAGGGCAGGATATGCAGTCGGTTAAGGAGTCATACTGGACAGCAAAGCTGAAATAACAGGGAATGAGGTACAAGCTTGCCAAATTCTTCGAAGACAGTATATATGCATGTAGATATGAAAGGGGAGGTTTGTTTTATTAGATCTTTCCACAAATATTAATGTTTGTATATTGCCTGAAAGGTTTCATTTTAAGCACGGATAGAAATGGATGAGTGCAGACAGATACAACATGGATGGGTGCTCACAGACAGCCACTGGCGGACACTGACTGACATGTGTGGATGGACATGGACAGACACAGACGGGTGACCAATGACAGATGATGATGGGTGATAATAAATAATACGGACAATGACATATACAGGTGGAAGGAGAGGCATGAACTGACATGGATGGGCCTGGATGGACATAACTGGGCAGAGCTGGATGCATACAGAAAAGGACATGCAGACACAGGCAGATTGTAGATTTAGTTGTTCCTGTATCTTCCTGTTCCCAGGCAGCACTGGGTCACCTTGACCAATTACAAATAATAATCAACTATCAATGGCAAAGCATATATAACAGAAGAGAATTTGAAAGTTATACAAAGACTAGCACTATAAATTTACCCATAAGTTCCTGCTGGACAGGGCACGGGATAAGTACTACCCTCCACACAATAGTATCCTTTGGGACAGATGCCATGATCATCATTGTCGGTATCAGCTGGGGTGGCCACAGTGGAGCCCCGCAGAGACCAGTAACCTGCACTGATTGGTCCAGTCACATTGGTTTGGCCTGAGAAGAACAAAGAAGTGAGGTTTAAATATACACTCTATTCTGATTAATTGCAATTTTTCAATGTATGGGTGAAGTTCCACTTAAAGGGAGCTATGATAATCCAGCAAATTTTATACAATATATTATACACAATAATTATTCTGTTATCTGAGAAATACTGTGATTTGTGAAAGCTGAGATTATATAACTTGCAATTAAGAAGAACTGAGTGTAACTCAACGGTTACAAAACTGACTCTCAGTTTTGCTAACATCCTATCACTGCTATCTCTATTTTAAATACAAGCTAAGCATGAAAAGTACATCACAGCCCACATGATCAATTCAATCAATATATAGCACAGTGCATTTCTAGCGTTTCAGTTCAATTCCGAACACTTCAACATGTTATTTTTTTCTTAGTCTTAACTTGCTGTGTTGAGATTAAATCAATTTCTATTAGAGACTTTACATACTCCGTAGAAAATCAATGAGCAGTGCAAAGATGAAACATAAGCTAAACCTGAGATTTTTGAAAAGTTACTAGGAATGAATCCTTTATCCCTATTGTCTCCGAGCAGAGTATATCACCAGTACAAAGAGAAAATGCAAGCCATCTGTGATTATAAAACCACTGATCCAATATTATCTCAGAATTCATTCCCACCCTGTTCTTCACACATGTAAACCCTTAAACTGCTTGGATTGATTCAAATGGATATCAAATTTTCAGCACAAGCAATGTGGGCAGGTCTTTGGAGAGTCACAACTTCTGAAACTCACCCTCAGAGTCACAGTAATATCCAGCATCACATGTAGCACACTCGGACTCGTCTGCAAGACCATCACTAGCACCGTATGTTCCAACTGGACATCTTGATGGTAGTGTCAGTGGAATCAGAACTGTACTTGCTGGGCAGTAGTAACCTTGAAAAGAAACAGCATTACATACTTCCAGTAAGTCCAAATTTTACGAACACAAAAATCAGCTTAATGGGATTAACTTCAGATGCATTTTATATTGCTGAAATAATATGGTGGAAAAAGCTGTTTCAAATGATGTCAGCTTATCAGTTTTCATAATGATCCCTAACAGGACCACACTTTTTTGTAATGATATGAGATGTAGTAAGCCGGATTGCGCAAGCCTGGAAAAGGAAATTAACTGATATGAAGTTCTGTAACAAGTAACTCAATAGGGGCAGGGGGCACAGGAATTCAGGCACGGGGGGTTGTTTAACTCAGGGCCCCCAGGCTCATAAGGTTATCTTGGGTTTAGCTGACACAGCCTTACCTTGTGGACAAATTCTTGGGGCTTCCCCAACATAACAAATGTAGCGAGATATGCAAAGATCACAAGACGACATGCCAGTCTGGTTAGCAAAGTAACCAATGCGGCAGAGTGTAGGGCTGTCTGCACCTTGTGGACAGTAGTGATATGAAGGACAAATATCTCCTGTTGTGGCATTGTCATAGGGATCAGGTATCCAAGCTCCACCAGTGCAATAATAGCCAGCATCGCAGTCACCTTGCAAAAAGATAAATAAAAATTGACAAATGCAGCACAGTTTTCCAGTTATTTGACCGAAGGATAGCCACAGCCTTCAAGGAAAAGCGTTCAACAAAGTATGAAAGAAGCACAGAACATTAAGCTGAAGCTGCTGGAGTGGAGCCTGTGACTCAATCACTGTAACAAAACTCTGAGATAATTCATCTATGCATGCTTGCTCTTGAGCCCATGAAATATTCAGTCACTCATTACAAATACCCTTTATACCATTTCTAACCCTTGTACAGGTCCCAAAACTAAAAAATACAATAAATAAGGCATCTGTATATTGTGAGATAAACAGGCAGTTTTACATGCTCTGTGAATTTCAGAAAACAAAATTGTTTTTGAGTGTGTTTTCAAATACATATCTTCACTGTCATGTCCCTGAATCAAAATAGTTGACCTCATCCACATGCATGCAGAACACCAGTGTCAAAATATGGAAAACTTCCCTCAATTGCATTTCATCAATATCATGGAAAAAGTTGCAATTCAAGGGACTTTTGTATAGAACTACACCATTTTGTTATATAGGAAGTTGCAGTTCCACGGAAGTCCCAGTTATCCAGACTGCAACTGAGAGGACTCAACTGTATTAGAATATCATTTCACCACTTATAAAAACTTAACCAATGTGATTTTCACCTGTGGGTTCTATAAGTGCAGTTCCGTTACAGTATTTTCCAGGATCACAGGGCAAGCAAGCTGTGGCCTCTGCTTTCCCATTTCGATCTGGGTTATATGTGCCACGGGGACAGGGAATCATGAAAGATGTGCCCTCAGGGCAATAATACCTGTGGAAATCATTATACTTTGAGCAAACATATTTTTACAGAAGAAGCATCAATCTGTCAGTGGGTCAGTCTGTCAGTCGCTCGCACGCTCAGTTGCTTGGTTGGTCAGTCGGTTGGTCTGTCTGTCAGTCAGTCAGTCAGTCAGTCAGTCGGGCAATCAATCAATCAATCAATAATCAATCAATCAATTAACCAGTCAGTCAGTCAGTCAGTCAGTCAGTCAGTCAGTCGGTCAATCAATCAATCAATTTTAACTGATTCTTAACAAGTTTACTGATATGAGCCCAGACTATAACTGTGGCAAATAGATGAACAGTACAAAATATGACAAGTGAATACTATATATGGCATTATTCCCACTATTACTTGTTCACAACATACATTTTACACTTAATGTGTAATGTGGACCACCCACTTACACTAATAATCATTCATTCCTTATGCTTGTTCTCTTTTCCAGTAATTACTTCATAGCCAGCCCTAGATAGCACTCCTTTTTGAAATGTCTGTAACATGACTCACTGCATCTTGATAGTGTGATTAAACATTTTTCTTACAAACTTCCTGAGCCTTATACAATCATAACAAGAGAGATATCCAGTGAGGCAAAAGACCTATCCAATATGACCAAAATTAACCTCTCAAGCATGACAAACAACATTCTCATCCAGGGAAAAGACCTTTTAGGCTTTAAGAAAAATCGACCCAGCATAACTCAGGACCTGTCCATGACAGAAATTGTCTCAAAACACACCAGCTGACTTACCCTGCATGACAAGTGTCTCCATAAGTAATGATGGTGTTATTGTTAGAGGGATCATCATTGTAGACAGGATCATCACCCAATGCCCCCTCATAACAGATGTGGCCAGCTTTACACATGCCTGTGGGTTCTGTGGCTCCTCTGTCCCGGCAATAGTAACCAGCAGGACAGATGGTGCAGTTGTCTATGGAGGTCATGTGGGTTCTGGGATAGATAATGGACAGAATGTGAAGGAAAAGTGTTGAACTGTACACTGAAAGACAGTCCAAGTACCAAAATGGGGAGATTTCAAAGGAGCCGAAAAGCTGAAGTGATCTCCTTAATATAACTACAAAGCAGAATGAATAAACACGACATAGGAGGAAATAAATGTACAAATTGTTGTTCACACTGCAGAGTGCTCTATCATGTTCTACACCATTCTGATGGTTTCATCACTTTGCAATGAGAGTGACAAAATGTCTGGAATATTTCAGTAATGATCATTGTTAAGAACACAAAAAGAATAGGGTAAATGGGAACAAAGTACAACAAGAACAGCAGAAAATAGACAATGCATTGTCAGTGATGCAGGGTGACAATGGAGGGTGATAAATCATCACTAGTATGACACTAATGCATAAGTGCTTTCCACCTCTATATTATGCCACAGATATGATGCTTGCCTTGGGTGCAAATGGTTGCTTGTTACAAATGTTACTGAGGACAAAGCTACCATATGAGATGAGCATCACATCTGTGATACGGCAAAGGGGTGGACAGCTCTTACAACCCTGTGCCATATTATTGACGAAATGGCTCACATAATAATTTCAGATAAGAGAATGTACAGTCTGGGTAAAGATGGTAGGAAGAGGATTCAAATCAAAGTAACAAAAGTCCAACATGAGTTGTGTGAAATGGAGATGTGCAAGTTCAGACAGAAACAGAAGACCGTGGAACTGTATACTTAAGCTGAAACATTCTTGATTTATTATTCATGAAGATCCCACCCTATACACTTGATGGAGAGGTTGGTCATAGTTTGTTATCAGGCATACCTGTTTGAATAGGTACCAGGTGGGCAGTCAGTTGGTGCATAGCTGCCGTTTCCACAGTAGAAACCAGCCGGGCACGCATACTGTTCAGTCATGGTTTTGTTGGGACAGTAGAAGCCAGGATCACACTCAAAGCAGTATGAGTATGCCGGGTATGGCATGTAGCGACCAATTTCGCACTCAATCATTGAGGCTGAACCATTGGGTGTATAGTAGCCTGGGGTTGAGAAATAAGGAGTTAGAATACAGAAAGCTTATTTGTATTTGCAACAGAAACTAAGTGACGGAATGCATGAAGCAGTCAGTGTTATCAAGGATTTGGATTATGAAATCTTTATAAAATATCAACTCTCTGCTATACACATCAAGATAGCTCAGGACTTGCTCTGGAGTAAAAGTGACATTTGAACAGATATTTGTATCAATGGAGTTGAAAAAGGTAATGAGAGATTGCACACGATGGGTCCAATAATAATGAGATAATATACAAGTTTATATCACCATATTTTAATAAATGTGGTAATTACCCTAAAATCCTAAACTGTGATAGATTAGCCTGAAAATTAGAAATTTTCTGAAACTGGGCTTTCCCGTTATTCACGTAATATGTTCTTAGACCTACTGCATACCTGGCTCTGTAATATTCTGACGTGGGGTCCGTGCCCCACCAGTGCAATAATAACCACCCCAACAAGGGCCCGTGGGTTCACCCCCTGCAATGGAGGAGCAGTAGTAGCCTTGGTCACATTCAAAACAGTCGTAGTTGTTCACAGCACCTGTAGCATTACTGTAAGTACCTGCAGGACAGGGAGCTGCCACATATGATCCTGCAAAGAGACATAGAAAAACAAAATTGTGAATGTACTCCATCTTCTCCACAGACCAAAACTGGCAGAGCAATGTTCCAATATATGACAAACTTGGACCCCAGGGATACAACAAAGTTCCTCATATGGCAAGACCAGGTTTCTGTCATCTGCTTTCAATTTCATCATGTCGTACTCAACGCATACCTGAACTGGGTCGGGCAATAAATTCCTCTTGTTTTTAATATGACTGCAGAAATAAACAGCAAAGCACGCTTTTCAACTGCCGCTCTCTTGGGAGGCAGCATGACCATGTGGCTTGTAATTAGATCTCATGAAAGAAGACCATAAGGTCTTGAATATGTGTGTTCAGTTTGTGAATTGAGTTCCACTTAAACTCAGATGTCAATGAGTAAATAGCTTTCAGGCCAGGGGAATGAGGGTGATGCTCTGTGGCGGATAACAATGACTGTATTACAAATATGGTTTGTGACTATGTTGTAGTATTATGTATTATATCTTATGCACACTGTTGTGCATGTTTGAATATCATAAATGAAATGCATAACATTCTATGACTTTGTAAAATATATTCCTTTCATTGTGAATAAAAGGTGATTTTATCTTTTTTATCCAAACAATTTGCACCAGGAATGCCTCCAACCGTAGCCAGAGCTTAAAGATACCTTGTACACCTTGTACTCAGATGACCAATCATTGAAAAGACATGCACTTATCTTAAAAAATATACCAACTAAAGACTTTTTCTCTTGTCCACCTAGACCAATATTACTGAATCACAAGAATTATTTCAGAACCACAAAGTAGTCCATTTCACATGCACCAGATGTCAACAATGTACTTCTACTCTTAATTACAATTTTTATAACTGTGGCCCAAAATACTTGACAATGCATTTATGAATCTCAGACAGCCTGTTTGTAAACTACGAAAGGTTAAGAAAGAAATGAAAATAACATTACCAAGAACACAGTAACCACCAGCTGGACAAATTTCTCCCGTGACCCCATCAGTGGGGCCAGAGGTAGAGGCCCCTGAGTAACACAAGTACCCGGGATCACAAGGGGCTCTGGGCTGGAGAAGGCCAGGGGCATCACAGTAGCTTCCGGGGTCACAGAGGGGGCAGTCATCCATCTTCTCTAAGTCTGAGGATTGTAGGTACAACACCTTACCCAAAATCTCTGTTAACCTGAATGAAACGAAAATCTCCATCCAAAGGGGATATTATACTGTAAATGGACAACACAAAACTTGCTTCACCCGCCAAGATTTGGCCAATCCTTGCTAACAGGATTCTACTATAGATATGAAATTAACAAAAGCCTTTAGCTAAGCAAGCAAGAGTTTCCATTTACAATATGACACTCTTCTCTTTTCAGTTTTCATGCACTGTGAATTGATTTCATTTATTCCAAAGGATATTTTGTTGTTCACAACATTAGACAAAAAAACCCTCTCTCCCCCCATCTGCAATTCTCACGTGAAATAAAATCTGCACACTGATCCAACAGGAAAAAACAAATTTAACCCAATAATAATGTAAAGCACATTTCATCTTTACACAAAGGATATAAAGGAGAAGCTAAAGAGAAAAATGCCTATAATGTTGCAAAAAAGGACAGAAATATATCTGTCACTGTCATTCTTGTGGCTTTCTAAAATGGCAAAGTTCTGGTTTGCCCATTAATGAATACAATGCCTTCTGCTTAACTGCAACTCCTCGCTTGCATTTATCCTGTGTCTTGTATATAGAAAAAAAATGTATATATTATCAAAAAATGCTGCCATTCAGTGAAAGCAACAGGTAAGCAGATCGCATTTACATGGAGTCAGCTGAACTGGTGCAAATGAACGAAAGCAAGTGACATGAATGATGGACACAGAAAACCAACTCACTTGTATTGTTGCCATATCTGCCAATGGGACAAGGCTCTGGTTTTCCCACTCCCTCAGTACAATAATAGCCCCTTGGGCAGTCAGTGGGGTTAATGCTGGCCTGTGGGCAGTAATAGCCTTTGGGACATGTTTTACAGGTGGACACATTTGGGGCTGCATATTCATCCATGTATGTTCCTGCAGGACAAGGTTCCTGCAACAGAAAATGATAAGTTATTGATAAGTGTGCACTGAATCTCATTTTTCTGACGTGTGTTTCACCCTTCAGCAACTTTTAACTTAGAGACTTGGTATGTTGATGCTCTTCTTTTGCATTCTTTGACACAACTTGTATTGTTGTAATCATGTCAACATACTTTTAAAATTTGCCCATTTTTGGCAAATCTGCCATCAAGCCCAGTAGCCTTATCTGAAAGACAGTCTCTTCTGGCCAATCTTTTTTCCATCACTGTCTAAACATGGGCACTCATGAGAAATGTGGTAGGGAGTCTGCTTCTTCCCTCAACTACAGAGGGGAGTCCTGAATCTGCCAATTTTGAGGAGTCGGGCCTTTAAGCGGCAGTGTCCAGTTCTAAGCCTGAAAATTTTCCTTTGTCCTTTTCTGGATAATTTGTGTATGTGGTCTACAGATAGGTTACAGCCTCCATGCTACTCTCTCCATTGCTTCCTTTGTTTGTTCCTAAGGAATGCCAGGTCACTTTGTCAGCTTTGGGTTATGACCAGTGCACCACTAGAGCTTGTGACTATTAGCAGATTTCTCCTAATAACTCATTCCACTGGCGAAACGATATTCCTAAACCTGAAGTGTTGATATGGAGAATTCTCAACAATGCTTTTGTTGGACAGAATGATCCTATCTAAGGACTAAACTGAAGCATTCACTGTGAGGCTCTGCCAAATGTGCAATGAGATGGGATGCTGGTGGAGACAATTTCTTTCATCTTTTTCTAAACATAGCTTGCTGCGAAGAGAAATAAATATCCTTGTACACACCAAGCTAATCATGCTGAAATGATCCTCCATTTACATACCTGTTGGGCACCATATGAACCAATGGTTGGTGGTGATGCAGCATAGGGGTTGGTAAAGCTGGTAGGACAGTAGTACCCTCTATCACAAGGGCCTGTTTCATCAGTGGAACCTTCTACACAATAGTAGCCAGCATCACAAGGAGCACAGTCAGTCACATCTGGAGCTCCAACTGTCTCCCGCTTTGTTCCCACTGGACAGTCAAGTTCTTCAGGTGTGGCTGAAACAGGATGAGACGGTTCTTAAGTAAGAGAGAGGTTAAATAAAGAAAGTGTAGCTTTGAAGACTCTAACAAATGTTAGACATGTGCACCAAATGACAATACCGGGCATAATCAAACACACCTAATGCCCCAATAGATTTTTGTAATGTACATCTCAATTCTTTGGGATCACTCCATCTTATCTGAATTTGCGAAATTTCAAGGAGTACCTGAAGCACTTACATAGAAATATAATTTTGGATCTGAAAGGCTTGTTGGACCATGTTTTCCACATGCATATATTGAAGGTATTAATGCTCAGCTGTAACAATAAATATATTTAGTGTGGTATTTGTTTGATCTGAAGCACCAGGATCCCAGTTAAAGGTCAGTAATAATGACACTAGCACCTGCAGGCAAGGAGGAGGGAATATACATGAAGAAAAAGAGGAGTGGATGGGAAAAAGTGGAGCTGGAAGGTGGAGGGATGCCAGATGTTTACTTCACCCCTGGGCACAAGATATCCCATGGTTCACATAGAATATGGAAAATCCAATTCCACACTTTTTTTCAGACTTAAGAAGAGACATGATTGAACACCATTAAGAGTATGAAAAGTATAAATACATTCCAAAAGTCAAAATAATATACCAAAATAAAACCACGTTAAGAAACCAGAAAATGCAGACACATAATAAAAACGATTATAAATCACACAGTGTCCTGTGAAATATCACAGTCCACAGTTATTTTTCATATCAGATGTTTTAAAGTCTAACATATATATCCATTTAAAGCCCAGTTTTAAGACTGTTCCCAGACTTTCCAGATTCTGTGTAAATTTACCCTCAGGACAGTATTTCCCAATTGTGCAGTCTGTGGCTTGAGATAAAGAACTGAGTCCATCTCTGCAGTATTTTCCAGCAGTGCACTTCTTGTTGTTCAGCATATCTTCTTCAGATGTGGTGACATTGTCACAATAGTAGCTGCAAGCAAGTACCATGGTGTTTTTGAGATGAGGACCCATTTGACATATGAAAGAAATTAAAATGTGTCAATATTTTCCTGCCAAAATTGCAGTTGCAAAGATTCAAACTGACTCTTTCATGTTTTGCCATTAAAATATTTTCCTTGCATTCTGTCAAATAAGTCTGTCTTCACTGAGAATTTCAGACTTGCGCAGGATATCATGTCTGTCTATTTGTTAAATGTTATGTTATCCGCCATTATACCGTCTAGTATGGGTTTGATCAATAAACTTGTTAAAACTTATTTACCCAGAAGCATGAAGAATGACTCTGACCATTTTCAAAGTACAGAGACAATTTGATGACAACATGTTGAACAGAAACTATCTCCTTACAGCAAGATGAAACTGAAAACTTGCAGCGAATATGTATAACGGTGAACTTAAAAATTCAGTACAGCACAAATTTCGTGAACACACATATATGCTGGTTACACTGCTTGGCTTATAATTGTTCACTTTTTCAACACACATCTTGTTAATCTCTCCTCCACAAGATCACTACATGTTTTCACAAGCCAAAACTGTTACAAAAAAAGCCACCGTACTGTTCAACATGGTTCAAAAATAATACAGTAGAAACCCACAATCTCAAACCTGACATTATTGAAATAATTACCTGTTCAATGCAAAACTCTGGTTCTTTGCTCTTTATTTCTATTTTAAGCACTGGCATAGAAGAATCCTCTGTTTCTGAATCTTTTAAGCTTCTTGATCTATATTTTTTAAGTTTACATTGCAAATTCAAAGTTAAGTCAATGGATATATCACTGGTAACCTGAGGTGACAAAGAATTTTGGCTCTTTACAATATGCCATAGCTACTTTTGCCTGCTTTATTTTACTTTACGCAGATCATTTACTGATGCTTAAAAAAAGACAAAAATCAAGTAAACAACATACCCAGCTTTGCACACAAGACATTCATACTGTCCTGGCTCTGAGTAGAATCCTAGACCGCAGTCATATGGAAAGATGGTGTAAGCTGTGCAATAGGAACCTCCTGGACAAGTCAGGCAGTCTTCTGCTCCTTTGGCAGGCTCTCCTGTTGATAAAAAATCAGTAGGAATTACTTCATTTTTTGATTGTAGAATCAATAACCATCACAATCCTGACATGTCCATTGCCACTCTGTTATCCACATCAACATATGTGCCAGCAGTTATTGGCACCAAATTTGGAAACAAAGATCAACAAAAAGGTCTTTCTTCAATATGGGAGTTTGTTTATTTTATTTATTGTTTATTCTACTTTATTTTCTTGTTAAATTGTTCAGGTTTTCAGATCTGATTTTCCATTTTCCAAAAATTTTGAACATTCAGACATCTCTGTGTAGGCCAGGAGTCTACTGCTTTAAGGCACCCGTCAGTATTTCCAATGGAATCTATTCTGCCCAGCTATTTTCTCTTTACTGCATCTCCCTGTCTGACTCTAAGGGCTAACAGCCTCCCCACCATATCTCCTGTCTCCTGTAATAGTTTCCCTAAGAATCCCTGCAAAATCCATGCAAAAAACAAATTTTGTGCCTGACACTTTGGCCATCCTGTCCTAGAACATACAACAACATAAGCAAAAGATTCATGTGAAAAGTACATAATAAAAATGAAACTTCAACTATCAGACATCAAGCTGACTGCAGAGGTGAAGTTGTTGAAATGCTGCATTTTGTATGATGGCAGCATTTTTTCAAAACATCCTGCATCTAAGGATGTAAATTAGATAAGATAAGATAAGATAAGAATGACTTTATTATCCTTAGAAAGGAAAATTGCCTTGGCTGTGGTACATGAGAGTAAATAATAAATAATCAAATAGTCTTGCCCCTTTCCCAAGCTGGAACCGCTACCCATTGAGGACTGAAAAAAAAAATTTTGCGAGAGAAATACAATAATTTGATCAATCAAGTGACCTAGAACACTTCTTAATATTAGTAGCAGTAGGCACCTTCAGTCCACACAGTGCCCTCACAAGACCTAGTGTCAAATGTCTTACTGTTTCACCTTGAATATCATCTCTCCACCAACTGTGAGACAGCTGAATGAATTCAGCACTAGTGTCTCCTGAGTCACCAGCAACATGTAAAAAAATTTGATGCTCACTCTTATGAGGAACATTGGTAAGAACTGATTCACATGAGCATCATAAAGGATAAATGTCAACTTACCAATGACCGTGCCAGTTCCATCTACACCATAGGGCATGTAAGTACCGGCTGGACAGTCCTCAGGAACCGTTACTGCAAACTCACAATACTGACCTGGAATGACAAAAAAAGTAGAGAGTAAAAACCAGTACTTGTACCAGGAGGTTGTCTCTCAAAGCCTGTTAGTCAGCTTTACTAAACTACATTTGACAGATGTCACAAAAATCTAAGATTAAATGGAAATGACAGGAACAAAGAACACACAGAGATATCTTTGTGCTCTGCATCATGCGCTTAAAGCACAGATGCTCATCACATCATTTTGTTGATAGCTGTGATTGTCCTGAAACTTTGAGAAATCTAACTCAAACATGCAAAATTGTCTCTTGTTTGACACTGATTTTCTATTTTGTGTCCTCATGACAGGCTTTAACTAAAATTACTGCAATTGGTGTGATCAGGTTACATCCCATTTGTTTCCGTATTACAAGCCAACTCCACTTAATTCCAATCCAGATAATCATGACTTTCCCATAATCACAACATTTTTCATATGATGGAATGCTATAAAAGTCACAGGATAATCACAACTCTTTTTAAGTGCAGCTTGTCTCTTACTTCCCTGGAGTTGCGATAAAGCAGAGTTGATAGTAATATGAAAAAGATGTATAATAATGTATGGCTTTGCAGAACAAGTTTTCTATGGGATGAATAAAGAACGTAAGCAGGTATATATAAATCCCCATATTAACTGCTTCACTGGAACACTTCTCTCTTCAGTCATTTTATATTTCTACACTGACCCTGAGTGCAGTTGAGACACTGGGATTCTTCCCATCTGCCATAAACTGAGTTGTATGTCCCATTCCTACAGCCATAGTCTGACCAGTGGGCAGTTCCATTTGGACAGTAGTAGCCAGGGGGACAAGTGTCTGTTACTGCTGATCCACCACCTGTTGATTCATCAAAGAAAGAGAATGAACACTGATAGGAGAAGAGTGGCCATGAGTGAAGGGCTGCTTTCATATGTAATTTAAGGAAATTGAATAATTTGGTTGGGTGGTGATAAAAGTAAATAATATATTGTTGACTGCCTTCAAATTACAAAGGGATAGGAACTTCATATGCATGCAGACAGGACTAAGTTTCAGCCTAGGGCAAGATCACAACATTTTTCACTTAAACTTATTTTGAATTATCATTTTCAGTAAATTGGTTTTTCACATTGTTTACAGGTTACATACAGACGTTACAGAAATGGTTTTGTAAGCAGATACTGAGGAAGTTGTCGTAATGTTAAAGTCAGCAAATTTGAGAGCTGTCACAGTGCAAAAATAGGATCTTTGACTAGCACAAATTCTCCCAGATTGCAAGCAACATCTAAAAAATGTTGGTGCTCACTCTTACAGGGGTAGCACATCTGTAAAAGCTGGTAAATATCTATGCAGTATGAAATCTTTTACTTGAAAAATTCAGAAAAATAGCACTCCAAAGTGAAGAATGCGATTAGATTCAAATTAGTAAAGAGTCCCATCATGCCTCTCCTTTCCTTTTGTACCCCAGGCAGGCTTTCACATGAATGATTCATAAGCCTGTTCAAATAAGAAACAAAAGTGATCCAGTTACCATTGTTTCCTTACCTATACAATAGTATCCCTCAGTACAGATGGTGCACTGCGATTCCTCATACAAGTCAGAACGATCAGTGAATGTTCCTGGTGGACAAGGGAAGCGATCTGGGGCAGGTGTCTGCAAGGGGCAGTAATGGCCTAGGCCACATGGCTGAGGTGGGCTGATAGTCACTCCTGTTTGAGAATTAGAAAATATATTCACTCTCGGGGCAATCTGTAGATAAGCTGAAAATATTCTGAATAGCTGTGGCCGTCGTAATCTGTCTTTAAATAAAAGGCTCGAATATGTAATCACAGATCTACTGCTCTGAAAAAGTTTTAA
>JAWQUT010000411.1:534091-560405 GCA_033807755.1 Ellobium chinense | reverse complement strand
GGGGATTATGTAATTTCCATATAATATTTCACCTGTCAGAGAACAAAATGCAGTCATCATCTAAATACCACAAGAAAATCAGAATACCCTTTTCATCACAACACATTCCATGTTCCAGAGGGGCTGCAATGACATATTTGTGTATCTTTCATGCATGCTGCTTGCTATGAATAGAAATCAAATTCTTAAAACTGCTTTTTGAAAGCTTGCGTTTCAGCAAAACCACTCCAGTTTATTAGTAGGAATAAGCATAAACATTTGCGCCATTCCCAAAAGTTCCAAACAGAAGCAAGCAAGCTTCTCTAATATTTCCACATTGAGTGTTGAGATATTTTTGGGTTGTTTCGAAATCTCCTATCAGGAGTAATTCACTCTTAGGTACAGTAAATACCGTAAAATAACTAATCCCCTCTACTAATCAAATAGATAGGACTCTGCTCTAAGGGACCTTTGATATAGCAACATGAATGTCAACCAAGCAAGATTTTGAACTAACCTGTTCCAAAGTCACAGTAAAATCCTTCAGGGCAAGGATCACATTCATTGGAAGAAGTAAGATTAGTACTCCCAGTGAAGGTGCCTGGTAAGCAGGGAAACTGCTCATCCTGTATAGTGCCTTCTGGGCAGTAGTGACCTGCGAACAAAACAAGACACGATGAAAACATAGTGGAAATAGGACTTCCATTTATCTATAGGGAAATGATGTTTTCAAATGTCATACAATATTACACACTTCAGTTATGAAACTAATAAACATAAAACAATAAATATTTACATATATTACAAATGAAATCCATAGCAAATTCACTGCTAGTCAGTGCAGTGCAGTGCGCTGTCCCCTCAGGTTTTAAACCAGGTACTCATTCACACCCAAGATGAGTAGGGGAAGCATAATGAAGTTTCTTTACCAGAATAATATAACATAAACTGCCTGGTCGAAGAGTTGAACCAACAAACCCTGACTTGACAATCTTCAGTTTATGAAAACTACTCCCAAAGCAGCATAGCCACACTGCTGATGATAATGTGTTACACTTACAGTCCAAATAGCTGTAAAATACAATGAGCATCCTGATGAAAGCATGTCAACAAAATACATGTAGGCAAATGCTGTGGAATACACTGAACATAAGCATTGTATAACACAATTCCCTGCTTAGCACAAACTTCCATTCAACAATCTCAATTGCCTTTTTCATTATAAAGAGCCCTTCAGACATGAAATGTCAAACGACATACATAATTATATGCAAATGCAGTGGAATGAAGTTAACATAAGCATTGTATAACACAATTCCCTGCTTAGCACAAACTTCCATTCAACAATCCCAATTGCCTTTCTTCATTACAAAGAGCCCATCAAAAACAAAACTTCTAACAACACATTCTCAAAACTTGGTCCAGAGGGTGGTTGTGTTATCCAGTTTCCGCTGTATTTTGTTAACTAATGAACAGAAATGTTAGAAGTCAGTAGATCTTTTTCACAAGTGCTTGGGCTCTGAGTAGATAATATGTTTCTATACAAACCATCATCAAACAGCACCAAATCTAAAGGCCTTTGACACGTATTGTTTTTTCTTCTTTTGGCCCTATTAACATTTTGTATTATTCTAAATATACCACTATGATTTTGGGAAATTTCTTCCATGGAGGTTAAAGTACTTCTTTTGCCTGATCTTTTAACGGGAAGAAAAAGGAGGGTCAACGCCCAAAATTTTTCACAAATGTCTATTGAAAAAGATCACCTCAAATCCTGATTTGGTCCCCAATTATTCATTTGGCTGGTTTTGACCACGTGCGAATACATAGGCCTACACATTTTATTTTTTTATCTAGAAGGCTCAAATTGTACCTGAAACTTTAAAATTGGATGCTTTATTTAGATCACAGGTCATTTTACACATTTCTACACCCTAACACTGTTTGGTAGGGCCCCAAAAAAGGGGCATTTTATATACTAGCGGATTAATTGGGTTGTACACAATCAGTGAATGCAAAAAAGTGTTGAGACTGCAGACGGGTGTAATGTATAGTAAGNTTTTATATATTAGCGGATTAATTGGGTTGTACACAATCAGTGATTTGCCCCTCTAATAGGTGTCACAAACCTAAAGATCTCACCTTCTTTGCATGGCATGACTGATGAAGTCTGATTATACTGTGGACAGGCAAACCCTGGGTCACACTGGATACAGTTGGTTGGGTGTCCAGTCATAGGCAAGGGATTGTAGGTGCCTGGTGGGCAAGGAACTGGGGCAACAGTGGGCTCTGCCTGAGATCCAGCCGGGCAATAGAAACCAGCTGGGCATGGGTCACACTCAGTTCCATCTGAGGAGTGTGGTATAAAGTACATATTATACTGGGGATACATTTTATACATCATATGGCTAAATGTCCACTAATAGCAAGTTTATAGTCACTGTATAATTGGTGTGCTATACAATCAGGTAAGATTATGACTTAGGTCAGACTTAGGCCTTTTCTTGTGGTTAACATAACACATAAGAGATGTTTCCAAAAGACCATGACTTTGCTTTGAAATCTCATACATTTACTTTATGTGTTACATTGCTCCATTACCTTTAAAGCAGTCAAACTCAGAGTCAACACAATATTTGCTACACATGGCTCCATATGACTTCTTCCACTTCTTTTCTGATTTCACCATCATCATTCTATTCTCATGCAACCATTCACCGTATAATCTCCATTCAAATCTCATGAAATTTATACAAAATACATTATAATCTCAAGTAATTACTTACTTTCTAGTCCCATATTTGAGCTGTATGTTCCAATAGGACAAGCATTCTGAAAGCCAGATTCTTGTGTGGCTGTACAGTAAAAGCCAGCAGGACAGTCCAGCCCGTCATTTGATGACCCTTGTGGACAGTACTTTCGTGATGGACAGGGCAAGCAATCTGAGACACTGGTCTTGTTGGTTTGGTCATTATAGTAACCACCTGCAAAATATACATACGTTTATCCCAGGGTCAATCCAAAAACTCAGCAAATCAAATCATCATTGTTTACAGCCAGTTCTGCTACATTACAACCCATCTCTTTTTAATCACATTTTCCAACTAACAAAATGTAATTCCAAGTAGAAGTCATTGGATAATTGTAGCTCCTCTTAATCATAAATTCTTTCATGGGGAAGGGGAAGGAGGACAAGGGGGCAAAAACCTTCAAAAAGGAGATCAATAGCCAGACAGCCTCCCAAGGCTACGCCGACACAGCTGATTTGTAATTTGGATGATCTTTCAAACTAAAAAAACAAAAAATGAATCTGTCAAGATATCTTACCTGGGCAAGGATACTGTGTAGCATCTATCGTCCCCTGCATGCAATAGTGACCAGTTGGGCATGGAAATGCACTGTAATCCTCCACACCAGGTCCAATGCAGTAATAGGCTGATCATATGACAGAAAGATGATAAAATTATAAACACCATTCATCCCTAATGCTAACACACTGAGTAGCAAAGACTACAACCAAGACTACAATCAGATTTTATCACATATTTCAAGTTATTAAAATAATGATACACTGCATTTATACAGCATTTGTATGTGAAGAATTCATTCCAAAATCTTAAGTCCAAAACTTTACAATTAAAATTAAGACATCTTACTTTACTTATCTTGCAGATTTTTAGCATGACAGTTACATTCATCATTTTGTTGTCTTCTAAGATACACAGCTTTGAAGACCTAAGCTGAGACATAGCAGAATCTCACAACTCCAAACCCCATGTACACCAAAAACCACGTGTGTACTCATTGTAAAACTCTTGCCTTCAGTCCCTTATTTTTCATATCACAGAAACTCAAAAATTTCACGACCATAACATGTCACACTTTGAAAGCATCTTCTGGAAATAACCCTGTGGAATGGAAGCCGGTTCTGTTTGCTTGAAAAAAATCTGTGGGTAATGTGACTGACATTTGAATTCATCATCTGACGCCCAACTGTTAGAAGCACAGGATGACCTAGCCAGGCTGATACCAAAGAGGTCAGCTAGCACATGGCCCAGCGAGGCAATAAGATGGCAATCAAGTGATGAGGTCAGATGTTCTCACCATAATGTAGGCGTGCTATACAATCAGGTAAGATTACAAGATTCATGAGGTCCTACTGTTATCTCAGCTTTGAAAATCGTCACACAGAACATTCTATAATATAATGTGACCTGCCAATATTTTCGTCGATGCCGGGTTGCGTGGTAGGCTTAGTTTTTCTAGTTAAGGAATCTTCATGTTTTTGAGAACAAATTTTTCTTTGTTAAGCTTCATGTTTTGAATTCACTGAATCACTTCCCTTGGTCAGAATTCGCAGATCTGAAGTCACATGACATTCTGTTTTAGGTCCACGCCCCATATCAGAGATTCTCTATTCAGGCATGCATACCCATTCAAAGAATGGGTGTTCTTACTAGTCAAAGCAAAAAGTCATAGTTGGATAGGCAGCCGCTAAAACAGACATTAGAGAAAAGATGTTGATTAATTTTCTCACCAGAAGGGCATGTCACACAATCAGATGGTGTTGTTGAGCCATTGTATGGGTTGAATGTTCCAGCAGGACAGGCGATAAATAGCTCTCCATCACACCAACCCCCTTTAGGACAAGCGCCACTGGCTGGAGTGGGTGTGGTGGAACCAGCAGGACAAATATAGCCATAACTGCACTTCTTGCATCGTATAGATGCACCTGTTGAGTAGTACCCTGCTGGACACTGTGCCTTGGCTGAAACTTTAAGAGAAAGAACATTTTACATTCAATTTGAACATAAATCTTCAAACATTATAGATTCAAATGAAGAATATTTATTTGAAAGTTAGCATTACTCCCATGACATTCCTTCATGCTATACTAGCATCAATTCCATAGAGGGCTAAATCATCCCAATGAAATTCTGACACTGCACTAATATAATGATGAGTATGACATGTCAAGCATTGTCATGATTTGCAACATCAAGCTGTGTCTTTCACATCCTAAGTCAACTATAAAATCATCACAACTTACTTGCAGTTGTAGGACAGTAATAGCCAGCCTCACACCCAGTACAGTTCACAGATCCAGATGCACTGTAGAACCCAGGGTCACACAGCTCTTTGCCTGTTTCAATGTTAGGGCACATATAGCCTTCTGGGCACTGAGTGCACTGCTTCTGGCCTCCCAAGGAATAGTAACCAGGTGAGCATATTGTCCTGTATAAAAAAGAAAAATTATATCAAAGCTGTATCACCACTTATACACAGCATCTCATTTGTTCTACATTTGTCTTGTTTTTCAGTCAAAATAAAGCTTCTAGTGCTAAATTAGGAACAGAGATATCAGGGTCCGAGAGTGATTAGGATTATCTGGTATCAACTTCTTCTTTGTTGCAGAAATCGAGAGTAAAATAATTTCTATTCACAAAAATATTTACTTTATGGGCAAATGAGTAGATAACTGTGAATAAATGTACTTTTTTGTAAGAATGTTATTAGATCACATTGCAGTAAAAGATTGCTCTTCAATCGGGAATTTCTCAGAATTGTTCTTTCCACGGGTTGGGTGACCCCCTGCCACTCCAAAAAATATCTCTGAGGCCAAAATAACGCAAGGCTTAAATGTTTTCACCCAATAAAAGTATACACATTATGTTGGCCTATCATACCAATAACTTGATTTAGGCAATAAGCACTTTAAGCTTCATTTTGACACATCTTGACTCAAACCATAAGGTTGGCTTATAAGACCACATTATCTTAAACTATACTTTAGACAGAGTAAAACAGAAATCTTAATTTATGACACCAAAAAAAAGACACCAATGTATTTTCATTCTCATGTGTCACTCTATTTAAGTCCTCTCTGATGACACAATCAGCCATACAAACTTATATCATGACGTATTAAAGATTTTATTTAAAACATAATTGGGTAATGGTTTTAATGTTAGACCTTGATTCATTGACAAATGAGATGCTTTATTTGTGAAGGTGCAGTGTACTGCAAGATGCTTAGGGTTTTTATTTTGAGCTCCAACCACTATTGTTTCTCGGTTTCCTCCATTCCTGCACGTGCATTGTGTTCTTAATGCATCTCAAATTTCCTTCATTTATTAAATTAACATGAGAGGAATCATGGTCCTTACATGGTGTTAGAGTTGACATCTGGACATTCGTATCCTGATGGGCACTGGGTACACGAAGTTGCATTGTCCAGGGCAAATGATCCATCAGGACAGGTAATCTCCAGGTTGGTGGTTGTTGATGGGCAGTAGCTGTGAATAAAAACAAATGCACAAAATTATACAGAAGTTAATTACAAGTTGTTGTCAGGATTTCTGTGCCATTTGGAGAGTGTTTTTATAAAGCTTTTCCATGGCTCTTTCCAGGTCTAAATGTTAAATTCCAGGAATTCTTCAATACTAGAAAATGAGAGGAACTAAAATATTCTGTTTCTAATGTGCAAGTAAACTAGCCAGTCCTACTGAGGCAAAAGCATCAAACAATATTATTATCTGAAGAGTTATGCAAGGTATCAACAGTGATAGCTAAAATGTTTTCTTTTTCAGTGTTTTTGTTTTAAGGGATCTCTGGAATTTCTGCGCTGTGAGAGAATCTTGTATAGTGACTACTTGTTAACAACCATAGCTTACGACATTCCCCTGCATAACATAATCCAGTTAAAAAGTCTTAATGGTTTTGTTCCTTATAAAAAGCACACTGGTTAACACATCTTTCTGATAACATACCCTCTAAAAATAGATCCACAGAGCCAATGTATTATCGGGTTTGCACTGCACTTAGAATCCATGTTTAAGCAATATTTTTATTAGATGTAAACCAACAAGAGGGATTGCATTGAATAGGACACATTAAGTATGTGAGCCATTTGCACAGAAGACCACCTTACTGCATGTATATCATCATATAGGAGATGGATAAGGATTCTGCAAACTTTAAATGCCTATCCAAAGCCTTAGTAGTCCTTTTTTTTTTAGATCTAACTCTTCCTTGCCTCCTCCCCCTCTCCCCACCAAAATCAAGACTGAATTATTTGTTGTATATTACATTAAAAACACCTAACATCAATGCTCTGGACACACATATCAAGAGACATTACTAGGAAAAGACTGTCTTTCCAGACTGAGGTGGCATGGCTGTGACAGGAATGGGTGGATGACTTCATGGGTGTGCATGATATGTAAGTTTTCATCAGGCCATATCAAGTGTCAGCAACTCAGAAGACATCTAGTGTTTGTCACTAGAAATATTCCAATACTTTAGTTATGAGAGATCAATATCCAGTGTTACTTCATCTCCACTTCTCAGAATCCTAACATGTCTGTAGTTTCCATAATTTAACTAGTAAAACTGAGTGGCTGTCTTTGATGACTGATGCATAACAAAAGTAGTGACTAAGTTTTCAGATGGTAATGTCCATATCAGTGATCCCCGCTGGCGTGTCGTGTAAATTATGCCTTCCATTCAGAGGTATCTGTTTGTCTTCTAAACCCAAAAGCTCACCTCCCAGATGGGCATGTTGTACAACTAGTCTGTGAGCCAATGGAATATGATCCTGAAGTACAAGCTATCATTTGATCTGTTGTTGTATAAGGGCAGGCCATTCCAGCTGGACAGTCTGTACAGTCTGTGGATCCTGCCACAGAAAATGTGCCCGGAAGACAATCCGCAATTCCCGATCCATCTTTGTTGGGGCATTCCTTTCCAGCATCACAAATAGTGCAGCTGACAGCACCTCCCAAAGAGTAGTAACCATCAGCACAGTCATACTCCAGTGCTTCCCTGTGTTAAATAATGTAAAAGAATTGCATTTGGTATGATCTGAATGCATCAATGTATGATAACTTAGGGCCAGGACAAGGGTATGAAAAGGGTGTATTTGAAAAGAAATGAAAAGTAAATGATGCTACTGAAGCCAAAGAGTGATATTTGTTGAAAGGAAGACATCAGTGATTTGATTGTTGTAATGGTGGTGATAGTGGTTATGGTAGCAGCAGAGTGTATCTGTAAGCTGAGGAAAGGTCACAACTGACTCAAAAATTTGTGTATATTTTAATTAGTGCTTATTTGTGATAGAATATTAAATGTATTAGGGTACTATTTTCAAATTCTTTTCAAGTGCTGGTGTGGCGGAACATTTTAGTTTTTATCAGTGTTTCAAGTAGTAGCTGAAATAATCACATTACAAAGAAAGTAAATTAGAAGTCTGACTATGTGTCTCACCGCAACAACAGCAGGTGGCAGCTTCAGAAAAAAACATCACTATCAAAACCACACATAAACTAAATTTAATCTATTTGACATTTAAACTTACGTTGTACTGGGGCAAAATTTCCCCGCTGGACAACTGGTGCATGTAGTTTCCAAAGCTAGAGAGTATGTTCCATTGGTGCATGCCACATTGGCTGTTGGATCTGTGCTGGAGGGGCACTGGTAACCCGCGGGACATTCCACACAAGCTGTGGCTCCTGCTGAGCTTTGGTAACCTGATGATTGTGAGAACATGAAAAATGTTGCTGTATCTCATATAAAAACACTCAAAGAGATATGGATAGTTATTTGCTTTACAGTCTAGTAAGTCCATAACCACATTATTCTTTTATAGAATTTAAAGCATGTATATTTTTCCTTTCACCTGACAGTTTCTGACATAACACTGCAGGAATGCCTGGATTTTCACCCTGTGCATGCCGTCATTACTTGTGCTAACGTCAAAAAAAGTGAGATAGGCAAGCTGACAACCGGCCAAGACAGTTTAAAGATGCATTTACACCAGTCACTTGCTAGCTTTTCTTGCTTTACAATGTCATGCAGCACAAGGCATGACAGCGTGTAGCAGGTGAAAATCCTGACATGCTAGCAGTGTTTTCTTAGGAATGGTCTAGTAAATGGATAATGTACATGATTTAAAATATCTG
The DNA here is from genome assembly GCA_033807755.1 of Ellobium chinense. Taxonomy (NCBI): domain Eukaryota; kingdom Metazoa; phylum Mollusca; class Gastropoda; order Ellobiida; family Ellobiidae; genus Ellobium; species Ellobium chinense. The sequence goes on along the minus strand of JAWQUT010000411.1, from coordinate 551,466 downwards.
AGATAATAATAAGGATATTTTAAGCAGTGCAATGATGCAAATATCTACCCCTGTCTCCTTAACATCAATGCCTTGGAAATTTGTATCAAGACACATTACTCACTAGAAAAGACTGTCTCTGGAGGCAGAGTGGAAGGAAAGAGAGGAAAGATAAGCCTGAGAAAAAGATTGGGACAGGATCTCATTGAATGATTCAGTGTGATTGCCATAACAGCAGATTGAAAGGTCCAAGACAGAATAATGTACTGTGCCAACGTTCACACAGAAAGATCAACCACAAACATGCTGTGAAAGAAGATGAAATATATATCTGATTACATCATCCTTGCGCTAAGAAAATAGCCTTAGTCATTTTCACATTTCTAACAAAACACAGAGAGACATTTTTATGTCAAAGCAAAATAAAGTCAGTGTGTATCTTTGCAACTGTAATTGTGGTAGGAAAATATTGGTGCAGTTTAAATTTTTTTAACAGGTCAACCGGGCCCTTGTACTCAAACAAAACATGATACCCTTATTAAACAGTGGCCAAAATTAGAACTGAGCCATTTTTATAGCACAGTGACAATATTCTGTATCAAAATACAATTAGGGCTCAAGGACATATTCAGTGATAGGAAGGGAGAATGATTTGCAAACAGCAAGCACCCCAGGATACACAAACTGCAGTATCTAGACTGTCCATAACCACAGCATACCTGTGGAACATGCAGATGGTGTCCCTGTTGTGGTGGGACACTCATGTCCTGCTGTACAGATCTGGCAAGCAGAGCTGGAAGCAGCCGGGTTAAAGTAGCCTGCTGAGCACGCCACAGGATTGGTAGTCTGGTCAGTGCACTGGGAGCCTAGAACAACAATAATGAAGATATTTTCATGGTGTAAATGGGCATGGTGTAGGTGAGAATGCAGGTTCATATGTGATGGTAAGGGAAATGTTAAAGAAAGAGGCATGGTACAGCAGGATTGCTGATGTTACTAAAGGGAGCCTCAGTGGTGCAGTGGTGAGGCTTGAGAGCAAGGTTACCCAATTTGAAACATAGGTTGTGGTAGCCAGCTGAGCACGGCACAGGACTGGTAGTCTGGTCAGTGCACTGGGAGCCTAGAACAATATTGTTGAAGATATTTTCATGATATATAGGACACTGCAGATTAATTTGTGATAGTAAGGAAAAATGTTCAAAAAAAAGGCATGGTGCATCAGGATTGCTGATGCTGCTAGACGTCTCAGTGAGGTTTGCTAGCAAGGTAATCCAATTTGACTCAGTTGGGTTATAGTAACCTGCTGAGTATGGCATAGGATTGGTAGTCTGGTCAGTGCACTGAGCACCTAGAATAATGATATTGAAGATGTTTTCATGGCATAATATATGAGAATGCAGCTTAACGTGTGATGGTAAGGGAAATTGTTAAAGCGGGAGGCATGGTGCAACAGGACTACTGATGCTACTTTCAGTCTTAGTGGTGTAGTGTTGAGGTTTGCAAGAAAGTTTATCCAATTTGACACTGCTGGCTTATAGTAGCTAGCTGAGCACACAACTTCAGAATTGGTAGTCTGGTCAGTGCACTGAAAGCCTAGAACAAAACAATGAAGATTTTTCATGGTATACATGAGAGTGGAGGCTAACTTGTGATGGTAAGGGTAATATGTTAAAGGAGGAGGCTTTGTGCAACAGGATTACTGAGGCCACTACCAATCTCAGTGGTGTAGTGTTGTGGCTTGCAAACAAGGTAATCCAGTTCAACACAACTGGGTTAAGCTAAATCTTTAAGTAACAAGATGGGAAACTTGTCCTAAAAAGTGTCCACACTACCACTCAGGCCATCTAGCGGAGAGATAATAAACATAGCTCATACAGGCTATTTAGTATGGTGCCGTACAGGCTCCAACTTAAAATTAAATCCTGATCTATTTGTTCAATCTCGAACCACATGATATCTCATGGCAAGTACATGCATTGAAGCCATTACCATGGTGAAAAATAATCTTCGAACACTAAGCCAAGGTTTCTCTGAACTGCCACAGCTTACCTGCTGGACAAGAAGTACATGATGTGGCCATGCCAAGGGAGAAGTACCCAGCAGTACAGCTGAGCTCTGTTGTGGATGTGCAGTAACTACCGGCACTGCAAGGCGTGCAAGATGAGCTGCCTGCACTGGAGTAGAAGCCACTGGGACATGATGTCTCACTTGATGCTCCAGAAGGGCAATAGCTGCCAGCAGAACATGTTGTGCAGGTCATAGCTGGGTAAAAAAGTGGAGAAAAGAGATTTAGTGAAGATACAACTAATAAATACTGAGGCATTCTAGAAATGAAGCCCTCAAATAATCTATACTGATTTTTTTAAATGGAAGGAATGTTTCATTGAACAGAACATATTATGAGATAACCATTCTTTACCATTCAGATAACAAAATGAAGTCAGCTGAACAAAGGCTGTTATTCTTGCAGTTGTCAATGTAAAGGGATCTAATGAAAAAGAAAAATGCAAGGAGATACCTCAGTTTATAAGCACTACAGTGGATGGCCATGTCTACTGCCATGGCTTATAAATTGATGCAGTTAATATTGATGTTAAGAAAGGATTCATCTCAAAATATGTTATGTTCAAGAACATTTTCAGTACACACAAAAGCATCATAGTTGATTGCATAAATGTTACATTTTCAAAGTGCTTCAGTATATAGTGTATTAAAATAAAATACACAATAAAATATAGACTTATTATCACATAAGACATACATAAATCCAAAGAGGAAGTACTGAACACAGAAAATAAAAAAGAAGCACTGCTGATAAATATCTCCTAATATTGTTGACTCTGTTTCATCACTGTCTGTTTTATGATGACTCCCATTTAATCACCACAGTTTGGCAATACACGGGCACTGTATTTTCTTAATGAAAGTCACTTTTTGAAATTGCGACTTACTTCATGCTCTCCTGAAATTGTAACTAAGAACCATGCCAGAACAAGGGTACGTTGCACCCAGATGTAAAATTTGGTGTCCCACTATCTCCCTTCCCTATTCACCCCTGAAACACAACATTCGCTTTAAGCCTTCTTTTGTGTTCTTTTCTCTATTTGTAACTCATTAGTGACATTATTATTCCATGACTCACACATTATTCTGTAAACATCACATTTCTCTTTCTGTATATTAAAATCTACACCACTCCTGAAAGAATCTGGTTTGGTTCAGAATGATTATAAGCTGACGATGATCTAAAATACCAAAAAGTAAACATGGTTTTGTTCAGTTTCTATGTGTTTATCTTAAGCACCTGAATACTTTGATGGAGTCAATTACACACATATAGATACTAATATTGCCTCATCAAGGTCTACAGCAGAAAGATAATCCAGAGGCAGATAGGATTACTTCAGTACTCTGTGAGTAACACACTATTTTTACGAAGAACTCATTGTTCTGCAAATAACCCATAACTCTCTGAGCAACTTATTTCTCTGAATAATAAATTACTCTGTAAAGAGCGAACTGAACTGTGAGTAATTCAGAAAACAAAAGCTGAACAAAGAAGCTACCAAATATATCTTACATCCAAGGGCACTATACTCCCCAGGGTTGCAAGCCACTGGAGTGGATGATGCTGATGCACAGGAGTAACCGGCAGGGCAAGTGGTGCACGATGTTGCTCCACCAGTGGAGTATGTGTCTGAAATGAAAATTATTAAAAATATGGAGAGTTTTAAGAGATAGCTAGTGTGAACAAGTTGCTTACACTGTACTACAAGCGAACAGTGATCCACTGCTACTAAGTCAGCAATATGTTTCATTTGACTGTGTGGAGAAAACTGATAAAAATAATCGTTTGAGATCAAATTATCCAATTTTTACTCTTTGCTTTTGTAAAAGATTTTAATATCATTCTTATTCATCCTGAAGTGTGAAGAGAATATTCTTATTTAATACAGATGTCCTTATGGTCTTTGGTCTGTTGCAGAAATCAAGAGTATTATCATTTCTATACACAAAAACACCTATTTTTATGGGCATATGGTCAGTATAATCATGGAAAATTTTGAATTTTATGGGAGACATATTAGATTAATTATAAGGCATAAAAAGTGTTCTTCAGTCTCAGTTTTCTCAGATTATTTTTCATACTATGGGGTGACCCTTTGTCAGTTCAAACAATCCAATCTCAGGCCAAATATAAAGCTATGTCAAATTTTTTTTTTTACTCAATGAAACTTGCGCACATTAAGCTTTCACATCATACCAGTAACCAGTAACCTGATTTAGTCACAAAACAACTTAAGCTTCAATATGACTGGTTGCAAGACATCTGAACATACTTGCTGGACAGGCCACTGGTGATGCATCATTGCTGGCACAATAGGAGCCTGCTGGGCAGTTGGTGCAGGAGGCATCTCCCAGTAGAGAGTAGGTCCCGGCTGCACACGCTGTAGGGGTAGACCTGGAAGTGAAGAAATTAAGAATATTACTCAACAAGTGAATAGCTGTGTCACGTAGTGTAATAAGGGACCTTAAAATTCAGATACAAAGTTCATGCTTCTTGTATACAGAAATCAAAGTTTCTAAAGACCAGATCACTACATTATATACAATGATATCCTTTTCACATTTACCTTGCAAATAGCAGTAACTGAGTAAAAACAGCTATAGGTCAGTAATAAGGACTCTTAGGTAACAAACACAAATTCAAACCTTATCCTGAAACAGATATTACATTCATCCATGAAATTTATGCTACTTGTTGAAAACACCATAAACTAGAATGCAATAATCCGAGTTTGTTTTTATATGTTTTGTCTTCCCTATGAATGTCAAGAAAATGGCTGTTGTGTTATAAGGTGGATGTCATCTATACTTTCCTTACACAACTCCACAGGAAAAGTGGAAAACTGTGCAGCTTAAAATCCAAGCAAATATATGGTAAAACACTAAACCAGACTTTCAATTTACCACACAGTCTTTCAGTCACTTATGGGCATTTCCAGCAGAATGCCACATCAGATACGCTAATCTCTGAGATGTTTTTACCTTACAGCAAACAATTCTGGTTTACATTTAAGGAAGTATTAACCTTGTTGGTTTACCAAACTAGTTGTTGTAAAATGAAAGCTCTTCAGCAATTAGGAAAACTGGTGTGGAATTCTACTGGAATTGCCCCATTCTGTTACTATACAGAAATCAATCACCAACATCAATTAAATACAGCAATGAAGTAAAGTTATGATGGAAACGTACGCTGGATTAGTACACTGATAACCAGCAGGACAATCCTCACATATACTTTGATCTGAACTTGGAACTTGATCTGAAAGTTAAAATATAATTGGATCAAATTCAATAATATCTTGATCACTTACATATTTTGACATCCACCAAATAAACAAACATTGGTGAAACTTCAAAGAGCACAAAGTGTATACAATTGAAAATTCATAGATTTGTTGGTGTCATCCTATTGCTAAACCTTATTTTAACTGTGTATTCTTTTCTTTATTTACATAGATTTGAGATGCAAGGTATACTGATAACTGATACAAAGTATCACTGTAGCATAGCTGTTCACTTCCTCATAAACTGGTACAAGAAATACAGAAACAAGCTAAAAGGATGCAGCATCATTTTGATACACATAATTCACTATATGGGTGTACAGACTACCACAAAAAGTGTTGCCACAGAAAAGCCCCCCTCACAATTTTTATGTTACGATTAATAAAAGCCAGCAAAAACATACTCCAGAGTGGTCACTTTGCTAGGAGGCAGGGCTCTTTTTGGGAACAGGGGTCCTTGTCCCAAATGGAAAAATTATCAGGGGATATCAGGCAGAGGAAGAAAGTCAAGAACTACTAACCAGTAGGAAATTAGTAATTGCATCTCTGAATGAAAGATAACTCATGCTAACTAAAGCTGAAGCACCAATCTAAAAGGAGTGGGCTGAAAATATTTTCTTTAAACATTTAAAAATCACCTACCACTGTTGCACAAAGTACAACTACTACTGCCAGCAGCAGCTACGTAACCTGCAGCACAAGGCACAGGATCAGCAGTCGCAGACCCACACTCATTCCCAGCTGGACATGTGGCACATGAACTCTGACCTATAGGGAAATACCACAAACCTTGATTTTGTACAGTGGTTATGAAGAAAATGTTCATAAAGATGAAGGGAAAGTGTGAAATTAGTGTTCTTCACATAGGGAATATAATTTGTTAACTGTCTGTGAGAGGTGGAGTATCCAAATTTGGCCTCCTGCCTGAGAGGACGTACAGCAACATACATATACAGTTATCTCTGCTAAATCACAACTCCTCGCAATAAGGGAAAATTTTGGACTTAAAAGTGTTAACCATCCTGTTACTTAAATATNGTGGCACATGAACTCTGACCTATGGGGGAATACCACAAACCTTGAGTTTGTACAGTGGTTGTGAAGAAAATGTTCATAAGCAGGAAGGAAAAGTGTGAAATTAATGTTCTTCACATAAAGAATATAATTTGTTAACTGTCTGTGAGAGGTGGAGTATCCAAATTTGGCCTCCTGCCTGAGAGGACGTACACCAACATACATATACAGTTAGCTCTGCTAAATCACAACTCCTCACAATGATGGAAAAATTTGGAATTAAAATTGTTAACCATCCTGTTACTTACATATTGAAATATATTTTTTCACGAGGAAAATATTAAGATCATGGGGAAGGTTGCAAGTATTCAATTACAATTAAGCGAAATCAACTGTAGTTCCAAACAATAAAAAGTGCCAAAAATGCTGCTGCGCTGCTCGCTTCTCTTTTTCCTTTCATTCTGATATTTTTTTAATTTCTTGCAGGAATCTGAAAAAAGAGAGATCAATATCTTAGTTGCCCCTTGCCACCTATCTCCTATCATGAAAGTGAACTCAAGTAATACGTTTGGTTAACATATTCAGTCAGTAAACCAATCTCTGATTCAGGAAATCATCTAAAACCAATCAGCCAATTACATTTCCCTCTTATACCTTCCTTCCATCCTCTCTTATTTCCTTTCTCCTTTCCTTTCTTCCTTCTTTCTCTACATATTTCCTTCTTTCCTCCTTAACTCTTCCCATCCCTTAGTTCTTCTTTTCTCTTCTTCTATCACTTCCTCTTGCTTCTCACTGTCTCAGAGACACCATGCAAGTATATCTGTAGAGAACAAGGAGCACAATACCAAATTACTTAAATATCAATAAATATCCCCATAACAATGAAAACATATGAATATTTATATATCTTACCAGAAGAGCTAGCATGTGTCCCAGCTGAACATGGAGAGCAGGAACCTAGACCTAATGTTGAATAGTAACCAGCAGAGCAGGAAACTGGAGCACCATGGTTTGGACACTCAGATCCCGCTGGACACTGGCTGCACGACGTCTGGGCTGAAAAGGGACAACCAGACAATCTCATATAATATCAGTCCATTTTACAAAGTGACAATTAATTCAGAAATGCCACCACAGACAAAAAAAAAAATTTTTTTTTAAAATGTACCCATGGGACATAAGTCATTATCTTATCTATCTTACCTTCACCTTACATGCTAATCTACTAAACATTTACATCAATCAGTTACGAAATTTCACCTTTCATTACTTACTGACAAGCTTATTGCAAAAATTCAAGGGATTAATTAGTTTGATCATTTTCACATTCAGTATATTTCATGACATCTATAGCTCTGATGTGAACGTATCATTTTGGGGCTTGCAAACTGTTGCAGACACAGCTTTCATTATGTTGTTCAACCCCTAATAAATATGTCAAACTTGAACTTGTATTTTAAGCCTAGTAAAGTATCACCATTTTACACTAAAAACTGTTGCATCTGCATCATAATCAAATGAGAAATTTAATTTCACAGACTATATTATATTATTATTCCATTATCTATGCCATATCATCCTATCAATTAAATGACCTTATTAATACAAACATGATGCACTTACTTGTGGTGGCTGTGTAGTACCCATCTGCACACTGCACTGGACCTGAGGTGGGATCGACACATGTGTAGCCTATGGGACAGTTTGTGCATGATCCAGCACCCCCTAGTGAGTACTGCCCGGTACCACAATCGGCTGGTGTACTTGTTCCAACTCCACATGATTTGCCAGCAGGGCATGATGCACAGGATGTTGAACCAGCTGTGTCTGCGTACTCACCCTCTGAGCAGTCCTGAAGAAAACAGAAATTCCAGAATGAAATTTCCCTGGACATAATGAACTCACATAGTACATGTGTTCCCCTCCCCCCTTTTATTTTCTTGACAATGTGGATGAATGTATATGATTCCTAAATGGGCTTTGATGCATCACCTGGACCTCACAAAAGGTTTCCAATTTTTTTGTCTTATCATGGAGATAAATCCATATAGATCCAGGTCCCAGAGGGGTCTCATTTACTTTTCAACATTTTGCAAAGCACCTCTCTCTCTCTCTCTCTCTCTCTCTCNGTGTTCCCCTCCCCCCTTTTATTTTCTTGACAATATGGATGAATGTATATGATTCCTAAATGGGCTTTGATGCATCACCTGAACCTCACAAAAGTTTTCCAATTTTTTTGTCTTATAATGGAGATAAATCCATAGAGGTCCCAGAGGGGTCTCATTTACTTTGCAACCTTTTGCAAAGCACATCTGATACGAACATCCTCTCTCTCTCTCTCTCTCTCTCTCTCTCTCTCTCTNTCTCTCTCTCTCTCTCTCTCTCTCTCTCTCTCTCTCTCTCTCTCTTTCTTTCTCTCTCTCCTAGCCTTACAATTACGTCCCGCTGTTGCTGCTGGCAACCGCATTATTCCTTCCCCACAAGTAAGCACAGTGGTCACGCAATTCAAAATTAGACTAGATGGTTATTTACTTTTCTGTAATGGTCATTATTATCACACAACTCACAATGCACGCTGCATCACTGCTTTGTCCTGTCTGGTCATTGTATGTACCTGCAGGACAGTCAACCTTACTACTCGCCCCTCCAGCACAACTGTGGATAGCCAAAGCATAACGATGTTGGTTAAAAAATCAAACTTAGCTTGACCAATGCCATCTTGAGGGTGGCCTACGGCTGTGAATATGAAAGGAGAGAGGAGAATGTTGAACAATGAAGACATCTGCACTAGACATAATACTGAAGAAACTTGCTGAATTCAGTCTAAATGACCCTTCAATGCCCAGCACAGCTCCATTGCAAGTGAGTGTAGAGGCTTTCGCATGCTGGAAACAAGCAGCAGGCCTATCGCCTAACATAGCCTAGTTGGCAACTTGGTCTAGCAGACGTACCAGAAAGGTCAAAGGTCCTAGGCTACACACGCGCACGGCGGTGTAGAAGTGAAAGCGTTTCCCGGCATAAAATTCGTCTGTACTAGCGGGTTCCGTGCCCGGGTGCCAATGTTTTGTCAAACACAGGCGTATAAAGTATAACAGGTTGGAACCGCAAAGCGTTGTGCGACTTTGACAATTCGATAACAGTTCATTTTGACATTGGGGCGGCAGTAGGTGTTGGGGTTTTACAGGCAATAAAAATTAGGCATCAACTCTCTCTCTCTCTCTCTCCCTCTCTCTCTCTCTCTCTCTCTCTCTCTCTCTCTCTCTCTCTCTCTCTCTCCACTTTCCACCTCCAAATCTTCCGTCCTATGACAGTATGGCACATGATTATGCAGTACAATTTATATTGCAGTTATAGTGTAATACAATTTATATCAAGTAATATGTGACTTTTTGTCATAAGACGCTAGATATAAAGTCACAATATCGCATTTCCCAACAGGGAGAACTGGGGTACAAATTCAAATGTGCACAAATTCCCTCATTCTCCTATTACCTTCCCCTTTCCCCCCCCCCCNCCCCTCTCTCTCTCTCTCTCTCTCTCTTTGTCTGTCTGTCTCTGTCTGTCTGTCTGTCTCTCTCTCTCTTTCTCTCGCTCTCTCTCTCGCTGTCTCTGGTCTTCGCTCCTTAAATTTTGGACCTTTGGCGCCCAATCGACCCATCACCGGTTCACAAAAACTGCACTGCCCCATTCCCTATTGTTGATCTGATAGTGATATTGTGGTACAAAGGACAAGCCTAACACTCACAGGTCCTGGCCCTTGGGTTTATTATTAATTTACTTCGCTGTTAAATAAAAACAACAACAAAAAAAACCCGGCTTATCACGCCTCCTGTAAACATTCTAACGAAAAAAAGTGAAGACTCCCATTTCCCAGAACAAAGGACGGCTCAAACTACTGTTTATGTACTGACTGTCTCATAAAAATGATTGGAGTCACTCCACTGGATTTATCACGAGGTGAATTTATTACACTTAGGCTAAATCCGGTGACATGACGAATCATTGCGTAAATCAAGGGTTTTCAACTTTTCTTAGCCTATTTGATGCAGAGGGCACCACCTTACTTTGTATAGGAATTAATAGTATTATTAATACGTTGTAACACAACTTGTGTGCATGAATAACGGAAAGGAGGTCATATCGAACACCTAGTGAAGGAAGAGGGGTAGGCCTATAACAGAAATGATGTAATAGGGAGAAAAATATGAACTATTCGTGCGACATGCAGGTAAATAATCAATGATTTCCTTAATTCAGATAAGCTGCTTTCAATTTGTTTAATATTACCTATCTGAAATCAACTAAGCAATATCTCGTTCGTGGTTGTTAGTGTTTTGTTTTGTTTTTTTTAAATTCCTTTTAGGAGAAGTGGCTGGACGAAACAGACGCACAGAACATAACGACCTCCGTCCGGTAGGTTAGAACAGAGTCTAGCTGGTATAGCAGCAACGTATTCATTTTCGGTAGGTCGCGGTCGATGCAAAAATATAGGCCTGTGACCATGGGTTCTATTCCCATTAATCACTGGGGTCAGAATGTTGTCGCTCTGACATAATGATATTATGCCGATGGCTGCGCAATCTGTAAGTTGTTTGGTTTTTTTTATGAATTCGTCAGTTCACGGGGAAAGTCCGATGTCCAGACAAAATTATTGGAACTTTACTCTTTGAAGTATAACAAAGAAATCACTATTTGTTATTGATAATTAGCTGAGTAAAGATGAAGTACCAGTTCCGTGTACAGTTTTTGCTTCATTTTTAGAAAAGTATCAGCCCATACTGTACCATGCCAGGGCCGTCTGTGGGTTGGCTTTGTTGTTGTTGTTTTTATTGGGGGGGGGGAGGGTTGCAGCCTGGATTGTCATAGTAAACTGATTCAGATATTATATCTACTAGGGAGCAGTGCACTGAGGGAAATAATCTCTCATGCAGCTACTTCAGGGTATGTCTGGCAAGGGAGTTTGAAACCCATTGTCTCAATTTCTCTGTTCAGTTTTCACAACCCGGATGTGTGTCAACTCTAAGTGCATTGGTGCAATAAATTGCTGTTTGAAATGGAAGCGGTTATAGAGTCATAACATAGGCGTATCCCCATGTCAAGTTTTTTTTTCAATCGTCTCCTTTGGTAGGATTTATTGCAGGGATACGAATGAATTTCACGAACCAGGCGGATGATTGAGGGGTGTGTGTGTGTNAAGGCATAGGCGGATTAACCGTGAGGCAGATGGGACAACACTTCTGATACTTTGGGATCTTGTACCTCTTAAGGGTCTTAATGGGTCCTGTGTCACTTTGTTCCCTCACAGATATAGTATTTTATATTGAGTAAAGACTTTAGAGCTATTTTGAGAATATATTATGGAAAGAGATGAATATAATGCTTTAAAAAAAAAAAAAAGATCGGCAGCGCGTACTTCAAGAGTTCTTTTTAAAATAAAGTTTAATATTTATCAACGAAACAAAAAATACAGCATTCATAGACCCACACAGTGCAAAAAGAAATGTCTAGACAGCTGGTGTTGTTTTTGTATGACTGCATTTACAAAATGACCACTTCACAAAAAAAAAAAAACTGCACCGAGAAAACAATGCATCATTCAGTACTTTGGTGTGTAGTTTTCCACAGAAATTCCAATGTACTTACGGTGATAAGTTTGGCACCTAGTCGTCTACATTACAGCTTTTGGGAATCAGTAGTGTACTCTATGAATCCGTCCAAAGGGAAGAGAAAACGCGTCGATAAGAAAGAGGAGGATAATAGCAAGAAAGTAGGTGTGTGTTTCCATTATAAAATGTGTGTGTGTATATATATATATATTTACACACACACACACACACACACACACACACACACACACACACACACACACACCCACACACGCATTTACACACACACGCATTTACATACACACAAACTCACACACACATACACTTGCACATACACACAAACACACACACATACACTTGCACATACACACAAACACACACACACAAACACACACACACACACTCTTTTTCCCAATCTTTACGTCCAAAGCTGAAGTGGACACACACACACACACATACACACACACAAACACACACACACAAATACACACACACACACACACACACACACACAATTGTATGTGTAAACGGTGGTCGGTAGTTGTGGATAAATTTTAATTTTTGTGAGGTATATTAGATAACGACTGGGGGCGGGGGTGGGGAGGGGGAGAGAGGAGTGGGTACCTAAATGATGACTTTGGAGGAATACCCAAAGAGGTAGTTAGTTACGGTCCTGCTTCTCCCTCTCCACCTCCGAGCCTACCCCGCAAAAACTTTGTAATTCAAACAGGTGTCTTTCACCTGGTATTATGCAATCTATTTCGCTCAATCGCAGCTCGTTTAACCATAACCTCGCTTAATCGCAATTATAACGTGAGACAGTATAATATGGGTGTTTTATGTATAAAGCTCAAGTACTGATTTTTATAATCGATACTCGTGGCTCCTTTCATTCGCAACTTTGTGGAGTCAACTGCTCTTCTTTCTGTTGGCTAAAGAAGCTCTTTCACACCCCAGTCAGTCCCCCTCCCCTGTTCCCCCTTCCCACACACACACACACACACATACACACACACACATACACACACACACACACACACACACACACACACACATCCACATATACACATACACGCACACACACACACACACACATAGACATTAACACACAAATACACACATACACACATATATGCACACAACCTCTGAATAGCAGAAACTGTGGTTCCAATCCCCACCACGTGGAACCTTTTAAACGACTCTTTTATACCTAAACACCGCACAGGACGTTTATCTCCAAGCCTTACGTAAGAATGCGTGAAACTAAATATCCTGAAGTGGCTTACACTGAGAGTGGTTTTTGTCTCCCACTGCGACAGGTCAGGATAACATTCGAGTTATCTCGCATTACGCTATGAGACGCGGCATAGGCCTGCCGTGAAAATCATTACCTTTGATAGCTTTTTTGTTTTTAACAATAGAAGAGGTTGTTAAACCCAACTGTTCTGGCACGACTTATCTCCTGCCGAGCAGATTATAGTGCGAATAACAAAGGAGAAAAATTTACATTATATTAAAAGAATAATGGAGATTGAAAGTTTAATTATTTTAAACTTTGGAACTTGCTGATTTTTACACGTTCATTAAATGTATGATCTGTAACAAACGGGACGGTACCAGAATATTGCATATCACAATAGAATTTGTTAACTTTGTACACCGGGTGTAGGAGACGAATTTTATTACTTTTTATATTGTGAAGAACCGAAAATATTGCCAGAAAACAATAATTGTAATTGCAACAACCCAAACATGCCTAAATTCTTAGGCCTGTTGAATCTAATGATGCAAACGTTTTAGAATAAGTCTATTTACTTCCAATCGTCATAACGAAGAACTTTAGATAGCAACATTTCATATCCGATGGCTTGGATGATACAGAAAATCTAGTGTCCTCATGGGATCAGCGTTGGCTTTAATTTTATATATTTAAACTAGTAAAAACACCCGCAAATTTGCGGCGTTATCGTGGGGAGCAAACGACCAAACTACATCTACAACATTAACACCGCTCCTCTTTTTGTCATTATTGTGCTCACACACATCATTGTGTGTAAAAATATCGGTTAAGCTGAAAAACAACCAAAAAAAACCGCGAAAAATTAATGATTTTTCTCAACGCCAGCCTCCCTAAAAATCCGCCATATTTGTGGAATCTGGCCTCAAAACACCAATTTGGCTGCAGACACCACAATAGTAGCGACGTCATGAGCATAAACGTCAATTTAAAAAATGGAATAGGTAATTTGGAAACGGGAAAATCCATTTTCTACATATTTCGGAGACAATCAGGAACAACTCTGCCCATCACTAAAAAAAAAAAAAGGACCAGGTCGGTTCGTGACCTACGCATGGTCGGTTTGTGCCTTATACACGATGAAATCAGTGAAGAAATTAACCCCCACGATGTGCATGGGAGGAAGTGTTTCTTGGCTGTTGTTGTTGGTACAGCCAAGTCTACGGCTTGCATCTTTCTATCGGAAAGCACCAGTATTCGCACTGGTGGTTCACACGGCCAAAGTCATGTTCATTCTATTGATTTTGCTCCTTTTCGTACCGATGATTATGTTCACTCTGGCGATCGACTCTGCTACGTACATATTCTCGACCCGGCATCTGATACAAATGCTCGGTTTCAACTTCGGGGACGGGAAGTAAGCATTTCAGGGGTGAACAGCAAAAACCAGTGACGTATGGTCCATTTAAAAACACCAAACTGGGATAGTATTCACGAAACAAAGGAAGTTTTCGTTATTATCAAAATAATACTTACGGACCGTTTAAGGCCAAGAAATTATCAAAAGAAACACCTTCAGACCAACAGGAAGGTGCATGCAAAATTTTGGGCTGGTTGGTGCAAAAATAGTCGAGATATGGCTGTTACAAAATTTCACGAGTTTTTTTATAATATAAGATATATCTTTAGATGAAATCATGTTTTAGCTATTATAAGTCTGGCCCAAGAGATAATTATTTGAAGGGGCAGGGTGTCATTCTTGTGCAGTGACCAGATTTCTGAGAAACTAGCAAATAAAGAACCCTGGTACACTATAATAAGTCAATCTGTCTTCCTTATAGACGCTCGAACTTTACCCAGTCACCCATAAGATCACTCTGTTGTTTTTTTTTTAAGATATGATTATTTACTTTCAAATTCCGCGTTAAAAACAAAATAAAAATCGATATAAGAAAATCCTGATCAACTTCTGAACTTCATATCTCAGTTCCTTATCTTCCCATATAAGCCTTAGATTGACTGGTTGTTAAGATCTCTGTCTTGAGAATTGCAGATTAAATGTGACATTGACGAAGCTGAGAGAAATAGATCAATAATGAAACTCACAGCCACTTCAAACTTATAGACTTTATCAAAAGAGACATTTCGGAGTTCCATAACTATGAATGGCCGTTGTTAAAAAGGGAGAGTCTGCTCGGACATCAAGATGAACACTTTCTAATCCAGCGAGAGACTGGACTAAATCATTAACGAATAATTAAATGCATGGTAAAGGTGCCACCTTTCTTTACACCTCGCTTATTATTGGCATTAGGAAGTCCAACCTTTAAGGATGAACCATACATTCTTGAAAAGGTTTAAATCTCTAAGTTATGTTTTTTTGTAGTTTTTGAATATTCTATTATTTCTTATGATTCTCAACGCCTGAAGTGATTAAGTTATAAGTTGAAAGGGGAGCTTGGGTAAGCCCTCTTTTGATTGGCTGACAAACTAGAAAGCATTAGCCTGAGCCTTGGCATGGGGTTTCTCGTCAGGTTGTGGTGAATGAAAACACAATATGCATTAGACAAAGATGGTGCTGTCGATGTCAGGAAAAGAAGAGAGAGAGAGAGAGAGCGAGAGCGAGAGCGAGAGCGAGAGCGAGAGAGAGAGAGAGAGAGAGAGAGAGAGAGAGAGTGTGTGTGTGTGNTTGGTTTTAATATTATATTTATATTCACATACGCCATTGGTATTGTTATTCGTGTATGCTTTCGTTTCTTGTTAATAGCTTAGCACTAATTTTTGGATGTTCATAATGTGTCCTTGTTTATGAGTCAAATAAAGTTCTTCTTCAGTTCTCGGTCTATACAAATGCTAAAAACTTGGAGCCAGGATTTAAATTTGAGAACTTATTCAGTCATCATTTACATGTATGATGTACGTTGTTCTATGTATTTGCATTAAGAAAGAAATGTAAAACATTGTATGGCATTGTACGTCAAATTTTCCTACGGGGTAAATAAAAGTCGTATTTCATTTTCACTGTTTTCTTTCTCTTAGACACATTCAATGTCGCTCAACTGATAACAAGACCTTATCTTGCTTGGGCAACTACGAAAGACATTTACTGAATATGCGTATTTAACGCCAAGCCTAAAGTATAATTTATACAATAGAGGCATAGACTACAAACTGAGTGTTTGTTTCGTTTTGATTTGTTGTGAATATTGAACACAAGACCACGCCACACTGGCACAAACTGGCGTAACCTGCACTCGTCTGACACATTCTGCCCTCGACCAAGATATACAGTCGCGGAAAAGTAACGTTATTGCTCGATGGTAAACGTCGTTTAGGCCCCTTTGAACTCTAATGCCAACTCTCATTAAAACCCCCACACCACTGGAAGCTTCCCAATTGGCAACAGCAATTTTACTGCTCTCACAAGACATGTTTTTCCTGCCCCTCTCGATTTTTTTTCAGCTGTTCCGGGTAGGGCAAGAAACTTTCATTCATGCTTCATAAATCATATTCGTGAAAAGAAAGAAAACAAGCAGAGAATTGAAGGCATTGGGGTTGAGTTGGTGAACTATCTAAGGCATATCAGAAACTTCCATTTTTCTATTCACTTACTTACTCTTACAATATAGCGAAATGCGAAAGGCAATCAAGAAGAGAGAAAAAGTTGGGGGTCACTTGTTTCGAATATGTGTAAAAATCTGAATTCATGCTGCGTACTCGAAGACCCAGAAAACAGAATAGTTATGCGCACTCTCTTTTGATTTTCACAGTAAAAAAGAAACCAAATGATACGGCAGGACTTTATTGCTTTTGTCGCTCTCCACACCTACCAATCCTTCCATGAGAAATGACCGGCGCGGTATTCAGGTGAAAAGACCAGAACGCCTCTCAAATAGGAAACTGGTCTCCCTTTAAACAAAAAGGGCTCAGTCACAGGCATATTCCATTATGGCAAATCAATGCTTCAAATTGTAGGGCACATTCCACGCATGATGGACACAAGACATACGGAGGCTTTGTGTTTCTGGGGGGTCAAATCTCAACAGAGGCGTCATCCGGTATCGCTCGTGGAGGGGGAGGGGGGCGCGACATTACGTCTCCTCCCCGCTTACACACATAAAATACCACCTCCATGACAAGCTGAGGTGTGTTAAACTGCTATTATGACTCTGATCACCCCCCACCCCC
>JAWQUT010000411.1:524599-529194 GCA_033807755.1 Ellobium chinense | reverse complement strand
CTCTTCTTCTCATATTGACATGGAAAGAACGTCATATACTGTAAAATTATAAACGTATATACTATAATTACCACGACCACTGCCACTACCACAACGCGTCATCATACACCAACCCATAGTCAACCATTCTTGACACTATGAGTCTTCTTCACCACTACCGCGGGCAACTGCCACCATCATCGACACACCTCTACTGTTCTAGTCACCACCCAGTGACCATAATTCCAGACACTGCCAAGACTTTCATGCTGTTGTGCAAGACTGCCCACAGCTCAAGCCCATTTAGTAACAGCCCTCCTGTTACAGAAAAGCCGTAAGCAAACTAAATCTAACAAATCAGCCGAAACGAGCCTTTTCAGAGCAACGATCTGAATTCCTTTGAGTACTTTGTGAAATATTGATTTCTTTCACACTTCAAAACCTAAATGTCCGCGCAACTGCACGAGGAACAAATGATTCCATTACAAAAAAAGAAAGAACCATGACAAGGAACAAACAAGACCTGGTCACTAAACCGTGGATTTAGGAACAAAATAAATGTTTGGCTAAGGGATTCACAAGGTCCCCCACAGACCTTGTTCAGAAGCCTAAGCACCTCGACAATGCAAAGACTACAGGTATTTCCAGGTGGTACTTCACTCATGACATAGCTTATTTAGGTTGTAAGGTATCAGATATTTAGGAGTTTGCGGATCTGAATTCCCGTCTTCCTGGAAAATCCGGGTGAAAACTTTGATCTTTAAGAGGTTTAGGGTTACTTTTTTTTTCGTAGTTTGTTGGACAACAACGTAAATCAGGGAAGGTCAGTTAAGAGGAATATTCGATGCAACACAAACGCCAATGCTAACGCCAAAAATTAAAGATTCACTCACAAGCTCTCTTTATCCGATCCGATAGGCCCATCAGTTAGGACGGGCCCATTTAGGAATTTGCTGATCTAAATTCGAGTTGCCGAAATCTGGGTGAAAACTTTGATTATTGGGAAGTCTTGGAGTTACTTTTTTCTTAAAAATTTCAGATTGTTGGACATAACCATAAATTAGGAAAGGTTATTTCTGATAAACATTCGATGACAAATTTGCTTACATAGCTCCCTCTATCCGCTCCGACAGGCCCATCATTTAGGACGAATCCATATTTAAGAATTTGCTGCTGAATAATATTCTCTCCTAGTCTAAGTGACAACCTTGATTATTGGAAGGCTTGGGAGTTATTTTCTGTGTTGTTTCTAATAAGTTTGTGCGTAGTTTGTTGGACAAAATCATAAACTAGGAAAGATTATTTTCGATGAATATTCGACGCAACGCAAAGCCAGAGCTGAAAATTAAAAATTAATTTACAAAATTCGTTATTGGTATAGAGTATAGAAAATAGCCCCGCAGTTATTGCATAATCAGTATTTTGACTAACAAACATTTCAGACTGGCAATTGTAAAATACCCCTTTAAGCGCAACAAGCGAAATATGGGAAATCGAATTGTGAAACCGATTCCTTACTGGAATCGTGACATGCAGGTAGTATGGATTCACTTCTGTGCATTACAAGACCTTCTTAGTGTCTGAAGGTAGTTGATTGAAGCCTTTGAGTCCCTCTGACATGGACTGTAACTGTTGTTTGGCTTCGCAGATTATACCATAGTGGAAGGCGTGAACAGGAGAGGCATCGTGGATTATGTGGAAATCGAGAACTTCGCAGATGATGAAAAATGAGCTAATTCTGATAAAAGTTGTGCTTGTGGCTATTTTCGTGATAGCAGTGATGATATTGTTGTGGATGTTGTAGCTGTCGTGGTGGTAGCATTTAAGACGAGTGTAGTGGAGTTTTGGTATTGGTCGCCAGTACTAACGAATTTATTTATGATACTTGATACTGTGAGGTCAGTGAATAGTAGTGTCGAAAGAAAGGCCGTTAGAACATAATGACGAACGTCAAGGATTTTTCCCTGAGATGCCTTAGAATCGACATGGTTATACATGAGCTGCTGGTAATGGTCTGGTCGTGTTGTTGATAGTGATGATGGTTGTTTTGATNCTAAGACTGCCCATACGCTTCAAAGAATTTGGTCTGCACAGACTTTAAATGAAAAGACAAGAGTATTTTCGCTATTGTGGAGGACTCGCCAGCCTTGTGGACACTGTCCGTTCGCGGACCAATAAATTGGCTTTATTGTCCGAACTCTTAAGCTAAAAGCACACACTAAGTCCGATCTCTTAAGCTTAAAGCACACACTAACTCCGTCCAGTTCGACACTTTGCCACAGTGTTTAATTACAACCAGCCTCAAGACAAATCTACCGCAATCCTGTGGATATAATAGTGTCAGCTTCTTCTTCTTCTTCTTCTTCTTTTCCTGCTTCTTCTTCTTCTTCTTCTTCTTCTTCTTCTTCTTCTTCTTTCTTTCTTCTTCTTTCCCCCCTCCTCCTCCTCCTTCTCCTTCTCCTCTTCCTTCCTCTTCTGCGTTTCTTGGTTATGCAAAGACACCAGATTGGGTCACAAATTGTCATAGATAGATCGAAAGAGGGGATAAAGATAAAGACATAAGATTTCTAATGACCCATGAGGTTTGGATTTCGATCGACCACGCAGACAAACGCACCTACTCTACTCGGTTTCGACACCATCATGGTTCCGCGCCTGCCTACAGGAAATCGCCTTTAACCCCAAACTATGCTATCGATGCTGTTGTATTATTCATAGGTTTAGAACTGCATCCAGACGAGTGGAAGTGCGTGCGAGAATGTGGTGAATGCAAGCGTCGAGTAAGATGATCAAATTTTCATGTTTTTTATTGTGACTTAAAGAGCACCCAGGGTATAAAAGGAAAGGAGAATCATGTCGACACATTTCACTGATTTGATCTCAACCGCACACTTCACATCTGAGCGTTATTTTTCCTAATAACAGTAGACATTTTGCAGATATGTAGTTGGCATTGTAAATCAACTTCCTTACAGGGTAAATAAAAGTCCTAAATAAAAGTTCTTTTAAGTTTATTGTCTCTCCGAATATTGCCTTTAGGAAAATTGAGACATAAAAAAGTCTAGAACTTGAAATGTGCAAGCAAATCTATCTCAGATGAGGCACTGGCCACGGCCATTTTGCAAACGGGACTTGCTTTCCGTCGAGAACAGGAATATAGCCGTCCTCGTGCTGACGCGCCGTAAAATCCTAACTCAAACAAACTAAGACCTTCGGTAGCGATCGGATGGCGCGGCTTGATAGCATTATTTGCTTATACGTGCGCTGTGCGAAATTGCTGCAGCGGTGAATTGGTAAGACAACATAAATAAATAAATAAATAAATAAATAAATAAATAAATAAATAAATAAATAAATAACCCTCCGAAGTAGCTAATTAGGTGAGGATAATTCCAAGGTATCTGGCCGCATTAAATCAATCAGCTAGAATTTGTTTACTTCTCCTCTAACACTATGTTATGAAATGCCGAATGGTTACTTTTGATACTGCTGAGTAATGGAATGCATATAGCATTTGATTACTGCATTTTACAGTGGAGCTGTAAGCTTAAGAGTATCGAAACTTCATTTTACAACACTATACAACTTATCCTAACAACTCTATAAAAACAAGCCCAAACTTTTTTGATACATCACCGAAGATCAAACATCTTGTTTTATTCGAGTGGATGATACGAAAAGGAGATGGAACGGCAATGAGCGTGAATTTAGAAGACAGGATATTAAATGTGAGCAAGATAAACACAATTAAAGCGACGAACATGACAGAAATTTTGCATTATTGGTAATTATTACGTTTCCTCAATCAAGACATTGGAAACTCCACTTTGGAAGAGACAAACTGAAAATAACAAATGTTGTTAATGTTGTTGATCCTTCCAGAAATCATAACCACACCCCTCAGCTTGCAAGTCAAGGGTGCTGGTCATATACAGAAGTACGGTATACAAAAGACTACTACCTTCAAGCGATTTCAGTCAGTAAGAATTACTTATCAGACCTTTCTTTGTCACCCTAGGGTGAAGTACTCTTTTATCTGTTTACATTTCTTTACAACCATGTTAAATCTCTAAATACAAGTTTCGGACCAGAAAGCTGTCATCAAAACGTATGCTGTACCGGTATCAAAATGTCCCATTATTATTATGATCCATAACCAACTACCACCGTGACCACTCTTTGTCCTATATAAAGGTCGACGACAGTAAAAGTTTACAACCATTCACTTATTTACATTACTACACCCTCATAATTTCGCAGTAAATCATTATTTGCTCTTTGATAATCATGTCACCTACGTAGAACTGGTGGTCCCGCCGACGCTTTGCTATTATAGGGATCAGTCAGAATGATATTTGAAGGTCTTTATGATAAAACGCCTTAACCGCTAGTGAGGATTCTTAATAAAAGAGACCAGATAAAAAGTAGCTTTTGAACAGAAAATGAAATATAACGATGAAGAACTGTTACAGTAGGACAGGTGCCATTTCGTGGAATAGAAATGTGCATGTACTACTCAAATACTTCTAAGCTACCTAAAGTAGGCAAAATGAGCTAAACGAATTGAGGTGGTGGATAATGTGTTTTGTCACACAAGCCCTTCATTTGAGAACTTG
>JAWQUT010000411.1:507099-519599 GCA_033807755.1 Ellobium chinense | reverse complement strand
GGTCATTCTTGTGGGGTGGTCTGCTGTTGTTCTTCCTTTCCATAATACATATTATATGTAAAGAAGGCATACTCTTACAACAAACCATTGTGAAGCGTTTATTTTTGAAAGTAAAGACTATTATTATGACGGACAAGAAAATAATATTGTGATTCCAACAATGACTATTGTTTTGTATACAGACAGATTATATATCTAATCAAGGAGTCCTTTGTACTTTTTTTGTTTTTTTAATTAAATTTTATTTGCTCCTATTCATTGTGCAGGCATGGGTCATATGCCTATCCCATGCCTGTCCTTACAATACCAATCGAAAACTCGCGCCTGAAAATGGACATATATGCACACGAGGCCTCACCACCCTTCCAGTCACGATACTCAGGAGCGATCGAGTCCTTTGTACTTCATAAATCTCGAAAAATGTATTGAGTTTCACACCATTATCAGTAAGAGTTTTATACATTAAGACATCCTGGCAAGTAATATTGTCCTCGCAATCCCTCTGAAGTTTTGCTGGCAGCAGGTCAACTGGGATATTGTAAAATAAAATCACAACAACTAGCTTTGTAAGTGACACCTAGAAACAGTGTATCTGAACAGTTGGCAAGTATTACTGAAGTAATTGTTTTTCAGATTATTGGGTCTCTTCTCTCTCTCTGATAAGGCATACTGTTACAGTCAATTGCTCTTTGAAACTCCCAAGCCATTATGTGTGTCCAGGATATCTGATACCTCCATTAATTAATTGTTCATTGAGTTATATCATATTCTAATGGCCAGACTATTAGTCTATTTTTCAGAACCAACTTACTTCAATAATGTCTTATTATTATACTCTTGTTATAATCAGCTACTAATCCTCAACGAAAACCAACATACCACTGTTGTTGGCCTTCAAGATATCTGTTGGTCTATCCCTACTAGATTACCTTTTCATTGAATCTAGCTGATCTTAATACGCTGCTTATTCAACACGAACAACCAACATCAAAATTAATATTGCGAGTCTTCCTGACACCCTAACAAATTACGTATTCACTGAACATATAACTACAAGAGTCATTCTAATTACTTGATCTAGACTGTTAGCATAATTATTTTCCAGAACCAGCTTACTACAGCAATGTCTTAGATACTCCTGCTACATTCAATAACTCATGGAAACTACCATGTCACTTTGTGTGTCAAGTATATCTTATACCTCCATAAATGAATTGTTAATTGAAAATATTATATTCTAATAACTAGACTGTTCGGCTGTTTTCAAGACTAATTTCCTTCAACAATATCTTAGATACCCCTATTATATTCCATTACTAGTACTCATCGAAACAACCATGCTACTTTAAGTGTTCAAAATATGCGTTAGTCTATCCCCAATTAGATTACTTGTTCAGTAAATATTCCCTAAACTTAATAGGTTTAATTCTTTAAAACAGATAATTCTACTTCAAGTATTGTATAACTTACTTATTCACAAAAGATATCACAGACATCTTTCTAATAACCAGATCTAGAAAATACATTAGTTTTCAGAATCAAATTACCTCAATAATGTGTTAAATATTCCTGCTACTTTAAATAACTTACCCCTCGAAATTAACATGCCACAGTATCAGTTGGTGTCCAAAATATCTAATAACCCGATAAATGACTTCTTCACTGAATACATGTAGATTACATTCCAATTTCTAGACTTTCATTCTATTTTCCAGAGCCAACTTACTTCAACAATGTTTTAGATATTTTATTACATTTAGATCCTCTTCGAAACCAACATGCCAATGTTATAGGTGTTCAAGATATCCGTTAGTGTATGCTCATTAGATTACGTTTTCACTGAATAAAGGTCCTCTTCGAAACCAACATGCCAATGTTATAGATGTTCAAGATATCCGTTAGTGTATGCTCACTAGATTACGTTTTCACTGAATATTCCCTGATCTTAATAGGCTTTCTTATAAGATAAACAAATCCGATCACTCCAGATCGTGACTGGCAGGGTGGTGAGGCCTCATGTGTATGTATGTCCATGTTCAGTCACGAGTTTTCGATTGGTATTGTAAGGACAGACATATGATGGGCATATGACCCATGCCTGCCCAATGAACGGAGGCAAATAAAAATATATTTTAAAAAAAATCCATTTCATATGTTAAAGGTTTTCCTGATTCCCCGATAAATTACTTATTGTTTAGATGTATTATAACTGTCATTCTAATTACTACATCTAAACTATTAGTTTCGCTTCCAGAACCAACTTATCTCAACAATGTCCTAGGCACTCCTATTACATTTCGAAACCAATGCACCATTATTATAGGTGTTTAGGATATCTGTCAGTCGATCCCTGCTGGATTACATTTTCACTGAACATTCCTTGATCTTAATATGCTTTCTAATAAGATAAAAGCAAATCCACTTCATATAGATCTATTGCGGGTTTTCCTGATAACTCGATAAATTACTTATTCACCAGATATTTATAATAGTCTTTCTAATGACATCTAAACTATTAGTCTCGTTTCCAGAATCAACTTACTTCAACAATGTACCGGGTATCCTTATTAGTATTACACTTCGAAACCAACATAGACTACCACTATTATAGGTGTTCAAGATATCCCTAAGTCTATCCCACAGGATTACTTTTTCATTGAATATTCCTTGATATTAATAGGCTTATTTATAAGACAAACTTCATATACAGCGAGGTTTCCTGATACCCAGATACATTACTTATTCACTAGATACATTACAAGAATCTTTTTAATTACTACATCTAAACTATTAGCCTTGGTTTCAGAATCAACTTACCTCAACAATGCCTTAGATATTCCTGTTACATTTCGAAACCAACATACCTACCCCACAAGATTACTTTATGACTGAATATTCCTTGATCTTAGCACGCTTACTTACCGGATAAACAAATCTAGTCTAAATACTGCGGGTCTTCTTGCCTCCTTGTGCTGCTACACTATCGAAAAAAACACTAGGCCACTCGAAGAAAAATAACTAGCAGTAAGGTGTGGCTCCGACCTAATCCATGGCGAGTGCCAGTCTGAGTGGGGGATCTGGAGACAACAATGCGGCGAATGTATTGTAGTATGTAGCCGGTGGCCAGCAGTGGTGGTGGCAGGGGCGTATTCAAGATATTGATTGGGTAGGGTTATCTGTGTGTGTGTTTGTTGGGCCGNGGGGGGGGGGGGGGGGGGGGTGAAGGGAGTGGGGAAGCCTAGAACTGGTCAGTAAAAAGATGTAAAGGTGTACCCATTTATGAATGTGCTCAGCAATGAACGCAATTAAGTCACTGAAAATAAATAAATAAACTGTATACAGAAATGTAAAAACCAAATAAATATCAATATCTTCCAAAATACATGTATATGTAGAATGCAGTCATACTGTCTCTTGAAGAAGTTTTCAACTACATATTTGAGCTCGATTGGGTGGATAACTGTGAAGAGATTGTGAGGGGTTCTTTTGTTAAGAGGAATGGGGACGGGAGGAAAACTCACTGAGAACCACTGAGCTTGGCAGTTTTCATAGGGATCACCTGAACTCCTCCACCTCTCCTTCCTCTCCTCCCCCCCCCCCCCCCCCCCCNGGCAAAAAAAAACCCCCTCCACAACCTAAAATAATGTCGACTTTATGGAGTCCTGCTTATATCGAGACTTTACACTGACCATCCAGTAAAAGTACAAGCGGAGATTTCTTTTATTGGTGGTTATGATTGGGGAAGGGGAAAGGTAGGTGGGGGAAGGGATAGGTAGCCCTCCTCCTGCTACGCTGCTGTAGAAACTCCAGGTGTAAATAGGTCCTGTTGCTTGCTCGGGTGTGACAATAGTCCCTGCAGTTCTCCCTGCCTTTCTTGATCGTTTGATCTTACCAGTTCTTATTAATAGGTTATAGCTTGGTGCGACTTGGCTTGCGTGAACCATTGACATCAACAAACAGTGTTAGGACCGGGAAGCTTTATCGGTTAAGAGCCTGTCAATAGAGATCTGCCAATGGGTAGCGGCGGCTCGAGGACTGCGACTGGCATTATCAGGGCCAGGAGTGAGTGGGTGGGGGACAGAGAGAAAGAGAGAAAGAAAGAGAAAGAGAGAGAGAGAGAGAAAGAGAGAGAGAGAGAGAGAGAGAGAGAAAGAGGGTAGAGGAATGGACTAGGAGAGTAGGGGCGAAGCCAGAGGATGAAATCTAGGAGAAAATAAACAACAGGACTGAAATTGAATGTTGCCGTTCTATTCTTGGAAAAGGTAGGGGGTAGGGGGTAGAGATTGAAGTGGAAAGGAAAGGGGTCATGGAGGAAGACAGATGAGGTGCCAACTTATCAGTATTTCGTTCCTAAATCTGTGATACCTTTGTCCCACCGCTGTCAAGAGACCCTCTAGCTTCCTCTTAATAGTTAAAAGTAAAGGTTCCAAAGACGGAACAAAAAGGGACCGGGGGTGGGGAGTGAGGGGGGTGTGGGAGAAAAGTGATTTCATTAACGATTTTCTTGCTGACAAGGTATGTAGAGACAAAGTAAGGAGCCCTGTTGGCTTGGTCCAAGAAAGGGAAACCTAGATCAAATTTTGTTATGAACTTAGAAGCTTTAAAATTCTGTCGCAGAAGGGCATCTAGGTTTACAAACTAGAAACATCAGGAAACTGTCTTGTCCTGCTATAAAATTTGATAATGTTCATGGCAATATAAAAGAATCAGGAACATTTACAAACAAACAATAAATAGTCTATCAATACACTTTTCAATTCTATCTCCATGTCCTATTTTATTTCCACATTATTAAATGAAATTGTTTTCTTATATAGCAGAATAAACTGTAGACAGCAGATAAGCTTTCGAGATATTCTTCACTGGTTTTTACAAAGTGGAACAAAGTTTTTGGGTGTTATGAATCTGAAGTTTGCTTGACTATAGTGAATGCTTGCCTCTTTTCTGCCTCACGTTGCGCTGAACAGCGCTGCACTGCGACGCACCGCACCACACGGCACCGCACCAAGGACGAACGAGCGGGTCGTCATTTGTTGCAGAAAACGTTACGGTAGTGGGGTTGAAATAATTCTTGTCATGGAGTCTTTTTCGTGAACAGATCTGAATTGTTGGTACCATTAAGCAATAGCTGATTCGATTTGTGGTGCTCTTTGTGGTGAACATCTGGGTACCGAATTCCAGGAATGATAAAAGCAGTTGTGAAGGGAAGAGATACGCCAAAACTTGGATCATACAAAGTGACCTGAGGCTGAACCAAGGACCTTATCCAAACTGGTGAAAAATTGGAAACGGAGTGGTGTGTTGCACACCACACGTCACTAACATTGTCTGTTGGTGCTCACTATGGATGTCTCTTTTGCCTTGTCAGGTGATATTACGCCGTTCAATATCTGCAGTCGCATAGGTCAGATAGTCTAGACTACATGTCAAAGATTATTCGAGGAGATGTTGAAAGTGGCATTGGTATTACAAATATTGGTGCAGGACTTTTTCGACCACATAACAATTTTACTACAAATTGATGGAAGAAGTCTTAGATGTTGATTAATTAGATCAGCCCCCATCAGCAGTCAATTGAGTTCAGACATTCAAACTTCAAAAATTCCGCAGGTACAAGAGCTGTTGGCGGTGATGGCTTGAAGAAAGGAAGCAAAGCCTGTTAAAAGCGAAGTTTAGAAGCCGCTTGTGGCTTCCATTCGTGATAAAAGTAGATTTAACCTAGTCTATCTTTATTTATAAACACGGATTGTCTTTCTCATGGGAGACACTTGTAATGAAGAATAATGCTTATGAACATTCAGTTAAGACTTGGACACTTGAATACTTAACTAAGAAGACAACAACAAATTCCTTGCACATGACCGCACACTTGAAGTTGTGTACACTGCTGATGTGCATCGGGCCTTTCCATTATAGAAACCGTTACCGGCTTCTATTTACGGCAAAAGTAGGTTTTTACCTACCTTGCGTTTTAAGCCTAGGTGGTCCCTGGTCCCCTTGAACCCGTGGTATTGAGGAATATGGTAGGAAATTTCAAGAACACTTGTGTACGTGTAGGTCAATATGAGGAATCGGACACTTGGCACGGACATTTTCATTTGACGTCACATTCCTGTTCAATTCACTGATGGTGCATATTTATCGGGAATTCATTTGCGCAGCACAAATCCATTCTTGTGGCGTCACACCACACTTCATCCGTCTTTATTTTTGGGGAGTTGTAGGCTATTCAGAATGGGAAGACTATTTTTTGCACTGCGCCCGAACAGCAACGGAAGGCCAGAATGGCACCAGCAGAAAACATATTTTTTTTCAAAATGGAAGGGATAAGGGAGAGGATACGCAATTTTATTACTTTTACTTGGACATTTTCAAAAGTGAAGAGAAGTAGGACATCTATCTGCAGTCTCTTGTAAAAAGTGAGGAGACAGGTGCCAATCTCATTCACAGCAGAAAATCATGCGAGAGCAGGGGACACTCTGACAAAATGTCCCTGTTGCTTAGAGCGATGAAGTAACTGCAGGCAAGTGCGAAGACTTTGTGTTGTGGAAATCTTAACGCCTTTGCTCCTGTGTTCAGAACTCCGATCCCAGGTGAACATCAATCTGACATTGTTTCGGAACTTCGGAACTCTTGGAGGAAGACTACACACAAGAGCAACACACTCTTTTCAGAAGGCATTCTGATGGGATATGATTAGTATTAGTAGTTGATGGAACTGACATTCATTCATCCCCCTAAAGGACTGGTTGCGCAGAGGACTATGTACGGATGGATGATTTCTGGTGCATGGCAGGGTAAAAGTGTGCGTTATATATGTGTCAACATTCCTTCAGTATTTCTATGTGTCAGATGTGTATGCATCAATGATATTTCGTTTATGCGAATAGGAGTATCTGTCTGTAATGTAGCATGAAACAATGCCATAAAAAATTAACATAACAACCCCGCCATGTTTGTAGTTTGCCACGAACAGCGAGCTAGGTCTAGATCAAGTCTAACACACCGAAAGAGCCATATAATTGCAAAATACCGACTGCTCGCTACATCTGGCTGCTCAAACGCAGGTAGACAGATTGTGTAAGTTTCTTTTTGGTACTGCTGTATCGCAAATGATTAGCCGCACTATGTGCACACTTGATACGGTGCACACTTAGCTTGTTATGGTGGACACTCCAGTTGACACTGACCAAAATATCTTTCCTGGTAAAATCGACAGAGGGAGAACTTAAATGTTGAATACGTTAGAAGGACACTTGAAGAGAACTGGTGCACGTCGGTGCATTTATTCAGTCCTAGTGGCATGAGACCACATTATTTACAATGGATTAAATGGTTGCATTTGTATGGCCTGCACACGGGACGCTATCCCTTCCGTCTATCAGCATGCATAAATTCGTGGTTGTCTCAGATTCTCCAAATTTGCTGGACTTCCGGACTTCGATCTTATCCTCTAGGCCTCAACATAGATCCTTAGAAGAGACACACGATTTTGCAGCTAAATCATGCATAACTGTAAATCTTTCCTTACAGCATAATTAGGCTGCTAGACACTGGCATAGCCTACTGTTTGACTTCCTTCGTGCGCAATATCATAAGACATCCCCGCGTAAAGCTTAAATCATGCATAACCCTAAATAATGACCTTAAAGCATACTTAGACAGTAAAACACTAGCACTGCGTAGAATTGACTAGTTAACTTCCTTCATGCGCAATATCATAGGACATCCCCACATACAACCTGATTTTAGGTAAGGGATTGTATTTAAAAAGATAAAGCACACGTTGAGAGTTCCTAGACAATGGTAATACTATATCCAGGGAGTAGGGACTATCCCAAATTTACTCTTCTTTCTCAACCCTAACACTACCTTTGCGCCTAACCCTAAGTCAAGCACTAGGGTTGCGTCTCAGTAGGTTCCAGCTCATTTTATTGGAGCCTCCGATTTTGACTTGAGTTGATTACAGTGCCGTGGGAAAAACACAACCTTCTGTTGGAAGGAGATGTGACAGAAAGACATAAAAGACACTGGCTAAGGCAGTCAGCAGAAAACCTAGCTCTCATTTATGCACAGATTGGAAGAATTCCTGGATATTACCCAGTGTTTGCGCAGATCACTGTATTTCAGCTAAAAATATCCCCAGTTTCTTTGTTTCTTTTCACGGGGGCCGAATTTTCTTGGAACCGTTAAGGCAAAGAAGGTTAAATCCATGAATGAGATTTTAATGCGAATCAGGAGTTAACGATTCATGTTTTTTTTTAAACATGAACGGAAGCAAGATTTCTTTTCCAAGTTTTAGAACACGACATCTTCACTTTGTTGCGTCATTCTGTAAACACGGTTGTCAAATCGCACACTCTCTTTGGGACAGGAGTTACAGATCTGTTTAAGGGGTAGACCACTCTCACATTGTAGATTACAGTTCATTACTGTGGTGCGCACTGTACTGTACATTTTGAATGCAAAATTGCGCACCAAAGTACTTAATAGGGCGATTTTTCCTGTTGTGGATGTTGATCTTAGGAAAGCTCTATCTCAAAATATAGCTGTTACTTCATCACTAGATTTTACATGTATAAATAGGATAGTTTAATGCACACAGCGAGAGATGAGGTTTTCAGTTGTGTACATTTTTGGTTAACAGCACCATAAAGCACTAAAAGAGTGCATGGTAGGGACTTCAGCTCCTTGTCAGTTCAAACCCATTCTGTAAGCATGAACCTAAGTGGGGGCGTGGCATGTTATTTTCGAATGCGATAAACTTCGAAACCGTCGTTCGTAAAATTCTGCCGAATCCACCAACCTTAACCAAATGGACAGGAGAACGTTGACGGTCAATGTACTGACGGTCAATGTGTAAGATTCGATTGATAATGTTTGGGCAAGTTTGTGCCGCTTCCCACATTTCGTTCTTTGAAGAATGACGTTAAAAAAACTTCGAATTCCGCATCCCGTCTCAACATGAGATGGAGGTAGTAAATTGTATTAATAAATAAGTGGAGAAAAACCACAACAAACGTCATATAAACAAAATGGAAATGCTAGAGATGTCTCAATGATTTTATATACAAGTACTTACATGACAATGTATTGAAAGCAGAACGTCCAAAAACTTATCACAGTCATGAATAGCAATGTGAATGTCAGCCATTTGTCGGAGGTTTTACTTTAAACACACACGGAAGATAAATTTTATGATTAATAAAAATCAGCACGTAATATGACACCACCTAGCAACTGAATCCATCAATTCGAATTCAATTCCTAACAGTGCTGAAAACGGGCGTTAAAAACCTAATCCAACCAACCAACCAACCAACCAACCAACCAGTCAGCCAGCCAACCAACCACCTAGCCAGCCAGCCAGCCAGCCAGCCAGCCAGCCAGCCAGCGAGCCAACCAACCAGCCAGCCAGTCAGCCATTAACCTAAACCAACTGCATAAATACAAAAACAAAATAACGTAAACCTCACTCTTCCCAGTTTAAACATATTCTTGTTCTTCCCAATGATGTTTTACATTCTCTGGCTCTACAGAACAAGTGTTCGGACTGATGTTCAGTACGTAGTGTAGGGCTGGGTTTTTTTCTCTTTCTTTCAACACAGTCAGAGTCTTTGCTTCTTCTACGGTGTACAAATGTGTCTTAGTCTTTTTCGTGCAATCATTTTGCCGTTACAATTAACGAAATATCCACTGGCTAACCACGATTTGTCACCAACTTGTACAAGTAGAACTCCTAGTGCCCAGAGAGGCTTTCTTTTCTGCAAGAGCACTCGGGGAAATATCTCAACGGTTTTTACTATGGGGTTTCCAATTACCCAGGACTTCTTTTCGCTTTTATTATCAATGTCGGTCATTTTATCACCTCTTTGCTCAGTGCAGGATACATGAAATGTGATATCCATCTGTTTGGAAAAAGAAACGTTTTTCCTCGCAATATTAGTAGCGTCGAGATTTGTTGAGCTGATGGACAGGATTAGGGATCGGATCGCCACTAGCAATCCCCAATCAGGGGTTTGCTTGGGGTTGAAATTTTGGGATCTTTTGATTGTTATTTCGGGGTTGTGCAGTTACACGCGAATCTGCCGAATGCGGGCGCTGATTTATCGGCTGCGAATTCTGAAAATTTCTTCTAGAATTTCGTGGTCGGAATGGGGGTTACGGTTTTTATTAATCACAAACCCAGTAGCTCCAATCTGAGCTTCCTGGACTAATCTATTGGCGATTGGTTTATTATGGTGTGCTTCCCTATACTGTTCACTGAGAATGGTAACTTCTTCTACCGTTTTGGGTTTCCGTTCTCTCAAGAAAGTTACTAAGTCATGATGGCAACTGCTATAAATTTGATCTCTGATAATAAGGTCTCTTAATTTATGAAACTCTTGATCTACCTCTGCCAGTTTCATCCACCGGTCAAGGTAAGTGGATAATCTACAAACAAAGGCAGAGAAATCTTCTTTTTGCTCTGCTCGGGGGGTTCTAAATTTCTCACGGAAAGCCTCCTCAGTATGTACGAAGCGCCTCAAGAGTAACGCCTTGACTTTGTCATAATCATTTGCATCGTCCAACGGTAATTCCCGGAAATAATCCAATGATTTCCTTGTAATAGCGTCACTAAACAGGACGCCCAATTTTCACGAGGCCACCCCGCCGCCTGTGCATGTAATTCAAATCTATGTAAGTAAGAATCAATCATGTCAACTTTGTCACTGAAATATGGTAATTTGGGATTAGTTGCCCCATTGGATGCTGACCCATTACTAAGAACACTTGTATGAGATTCATTCTGAAGTCTGGCCATTCTAATCCGTTCCTCGGATTCTATCCTATTTGTTTCCAACCGAAGTTCTAGTTTCCTAAGTTCTAGCTCTCTCTCCCTCTCCTCCTTTTCTCTTTCTCTTTCTCTCTCCTTTTCCTCTCTTTCTCTTTCTCTCTCCTCCTTCTCTCTAGCTCTTTTTTTCTGATCTTTCCTCTCTTTATCTCTCCTGCATTTCCTTACACTGGGCCGTGGCCCATTGCACAAGTTTCGCCCCTTCTAACCCCGAAAGCTTACCTAGTTCTATAAAATTCTGTAATGATTCCACTACTGTAATGTACAATCTCTCAAGTGTCACTATGTGTAATTGAAGACAATAATCTTTACCAAGACTACTTCCTGTATTGCAGCGCTACTGCTGTCACGTGTCTACCGGACACGAAACTAGTTCAATTCAATTAATGGCATGAGCAATTTTATAACGCTCTCACGAATTGATAATACTACTGCAGTATAACTTACTGCTAGTTCGCGCACGTATTCGCTTACGCACTGGGGTTATACTACTACATTTGTGCGCTTTGGTGCGAATATCATTACTATAATCCTCCCCCAGGGTGAGACAGTAATGGCCTGGGTAATTGTATACTTTATACTTACTTCCAAACTTCACCACTGAATGGTCGAATACCCCTTACCTGTTTGGTCAAGTTTGACTTCTGTGAGTGTAGATATTTAGGGTAATTATTAGCGCGGGTATTCAGCGTAGATAATTATTAATTCAACTACCCTTCATAGCATTAAATTGCCACGGAAATAATAGTACGACATAACTATAGTATCAAATTCTCTTGACAAAGGGTAGTTAGGAAGTAAAGTATGGTGTGATATCAAATTAAATTACGATAAACGAAACACCACAGATAGAAGCACTGACGAGAGAGACGTTTCGCCCAAGAGTAAAAGACAAGAAGTTAACACGCAGGCGAAATGTGACGTCACAGCTCTACACACATATTAAGCTACGTGGATATCAATTCCCCATCTCTATCTCCCTATAGGCCTCTCCGAGGCTGGCCGGAAAGATACCCACAGCTAAATCCCTATCAAAGAACAGTACTTCTTGAAGAAGGGACTAAATACGTGTCTCCTCCTTAGAAACACTCGCCTCACAACCTCCCTTGTTACATAAAGTACGAATGCATACAAAAGGCAAGGGGTTCACTGACAACACAGCGACTCCCGACCTCACGAGTATTACTTAGCTTTGCGCGGCTCTCTCAGAGTGGATTCAGACGGACCGGCCGATGTTTTGACTTTTGCTCATCTCAGCCGACAACAGCAACTCTCCAACTGAAATATTCAATAGATGGAATTAGTTCACATTCAATATCAATAAATCAATATAGTCTAATGCTTACTGTCCTATCTAAATCACACTCCCAAGCACTCCGCTCATGCAAGCACACCAACATACAAGGTTACAGACCTGTAATAGGATTGGACCCTTTTTTCCTCTATGGGCTATATTAACATTTTGAGCTGCCCTCTGAACCCAAAGTTTTAGCTTTCACCCAGACCCATACCAGATTGAAGCTCATTATGTGGCCCAAATTTTAAGACTTACCCAACCCTAGCAAGCCCATTGAAATTTTGAGCTTGGTTGCTATTTGTAAACAGACCCTACATTTTTCACTGGTCAATGCCAAACCCCTCCTCTTCCGCCTGAGCACACCCTTGA
>JAWQUT010000411.1:487424-507019 GCA_033807755.1 Ellobium chinense | reverse complement strand
TACTGTAATGTACAATCTCTCAAGTGTCACTATGTGTAATTGAAGACAATAATCTTTACCAAGACTACTTCCTGTATTGCAGCGCTACTGCTGTCACGTGTCTACCGGACACGAAACTAGTTCAATTCAATTAATGGCGTGAGCAATTTTATAACGCTCTCACGAGCTATGATAATACTACTGCAGTATAACTTACTGCTAGTTTGCGCACGTGTTCGCTTACGCGCTAGGGTTATACTACCACATTTGTGCGCTTTGGTGCGAATATCGTTAGTATAATCCTCCCCCAGGGTGAGACAGTAATGGCCTGGGTAATTGTATACTTTATACTTACTTCCAAACTTCACCACTGAATGGTCGAATACCCCTTACCTGTTTGGTCAAGTTTGACTTGAGTGAGTGTAGATATTCAGGGTAATTATCAGCGCGGGTATTCAGCGTGGATATTAATTCAACTACCCTTCATAGCATTAAATTGCCACAGAAATAATAGTACTACATAACTATAGTATCAAATTCTCTTGACGAAGGGTAGTTAGGAAGTAAAATATAGTGTGATATCAAATTAAATTACGATAAACGAAACACCACAGATAGAAGCACTGACGAGAGAGACGTTTCGCCCAAGAGTAAAAGACAAGAAGTTAACACGCAGGCGAAATGTGACGTCACAGCTCTACACACATATTAAGCTACGTGGATATCAATTCCCCATCTCTATCTCCCTATAGGCCTCTCCGAGGCTGGCCGAAAAGATACCCATAGCTAAATCCCTATCAAAGAACAGTACTTTTTGAAGAAGGGACTAAATAAGTGTCTCCTCCTTAGAAACACTCGCCTCCCAACCTCCCTTGTTACATAAAGGACGAATGCATACAAAAGGCAAGGGGTTCACTGACAATACAGCGACTACCGACCTCACGAGTATTACTTAGCTTTGCGCGGCTCTCTCAGAGTGGATTCAGACGGACCGGTTTTGACTTTTGCTCATCTCAGCCGACAACAGCAACTCTCCAACTGAAATATTCAATAGACGGAATTAGTTCACATTCAATATCAATAAATCAATATAGTCTAATGCTTACTGTCCTATCTAAATCACACTCCCAAGCACTCCGCTCATGCAAGCACACCAACATACAATCTTCACTCTCAACGAGTGGTTAAAACGCTCAGCTTTATAGGTTAGACACGCGCAAATATTTTTACTATATCCTACTACTAACGACTTTCTGCTCTNCTGGTAAAATAAAGTAAAATGGACACAGATTCCCATGATATCAAAATTCCCCCCCTGGAGCCCTTATTACTGGAAGCAGGGCATGCCAAAAGAGGGAAAGGGGGAGATGAAATATACCCCCTAAGTTGTAGGACCACAAAGTGAAAGTACAGTTACAGGTCTGTAACCTACAATCTTCACTCTCAACGAGTGGTTAAAACGCTCAGCTTTATAGCTACTATGTAGCTTACAAATATATAACTAGCTAGTCTACTCCTTAGCTTAGCTTTTTTTTTGCCTATCTCAAAGGCAGAACAATAATGTCAAACTACCACGTAGTTTAAACTACTAATTTGTATACTTCGCCTATTCCCCAGGCGGAATTAACTTATACTTTAACTACCACGTAGTTAAACAACAGTTACTTGTACACTTCGCCTATTCCTCAGGCAGAAATAAATTATACTTTCTTTCCTTTTAGCTCTTCTTAGAGCAAATTAGTTTATAAGTATATAATATACTTAACTGTAAAACTAGCACTCATTTCCTAGAGAGAAAACAATTTCAGATTAGCCACTCAGCATATTCTAAAGCTAAATTCTAAAGTAATGAATATCCCCCCTGATCGTTAAGATTTGGATTCGTTATCTAATTTTGGCCCAGGTTTACATCCCGCGATAGAGCCCCCACGTTGTTACAGGATAGAAAATGAAGGAAGGAAGAGTTGAGTCCAATGCTGTGAACAAACTTCAAGCTGAATGTGGACATTTACCTAAGGGAACCCAGAACTCACAGGAAGCTTTTCATTGAAACTTTATAAACCACAGTTGCGGAATCTAGACTAGATTTGTTGCAAGGGCTAACGTTACTGTTCGGGAAGTTCGGAGGGGAATTCCAACTTATCTAATCATATGAGGGGTTCCAGGAAGGCGATTCAGTCCGCTAGTTCTGGGGTTCCAATGAGTCGTTGAGATCTCTTACTATCGTAAGAATTACACTACCGCATCGGTGCTGAATGCACTCATAGTAGCTTTCAACATACACAGGGGCGGCACTACACTTTCCCAGAGACAGTAATACACATATCATGGGGTGCAATTTATCCCCATGGGTGTATTGAACTTCTATGCAAAATTGCGCACGAAAGTGCTGAATGGTGCTTTCTTCTTCCTCAAGGCTGCTGATCGTAGGACAACTGCCATTTGTGACAGCACCAGTTGTTGAAAATCAGACTTCACTCACGTCTCTTATATATCTGTATGTGTTACGAATGATACGTCCAATGGGCTTCTACTCTAGAATCTATTTATTATTTATGAATCTAGTTTTATGTCGTCTAGAAGAGGCTGTGACAGTAACAGACATACCTCGTATCTTCAATTTCGCCCTGATGCGCCCGAGAAGCCATTGTTATTTTGTTTCAAATGCTGTTACAGTGTCCTCTGTGAAGCTGATCGTAATTATATAGTTCTAGTAACATGAACTAACAAACCGGTAAATAACGCTAGCAATAATATAGATAAGTAGTAACTATTCCCAATATTTATTAATTTAGCAGGATAAGCCCAACAAGCAAAAAAAAAAAATTGAAATTATACACTTATATAGACGTCTATATATTTGTCAATGGAAAAAAATATCTGAGGATCAGTTTCTACTAGTAAACCCAGTATACTGACAAAGGTAGCGTACAGTATGTAACAGATAGCGTCCTGATTACGTGAGTCCTCTGTAGATCTCTATAATCGCTAGTAACAATCGGTGCTTGCATAGCACAAAGATTCAAACGATGCAAATTCACACATGAAGAATTTGGCCGCGATTCATGTTCATACTATATAGCACGATGAGTTGACAACGATCTCTGTAGTACGACTACTCACCCGATACAGGTTCACACCACTCGAAGAGATGGCCACGACTTGGGGCTCGTCTAGGATAGAGAGACGACACGATGTATATTCATTCAATACGTAAAGATTTATAGCCACTCGGATAAACGACAATGATGTATGAGTATGGAGAGATAACAGCAATGCAGAGGTTATGCTCTGCCAGCACCGAACTCCTCTTCGCAGATAGAACATCACTGTCGGCAACTGCTCGAGTCTAGAAGCTCACCCTTGTCAGGTAGACAAATTCTGACTCAGTTTTGGTCTCTGCGAAGAGCACGTTCCTTAACGTTCAGCAGGTCTTGCCCTGATACATGGAAGGTTCTCCCTCTACCATGTCACTAACTGAAGTGTTCCCCAAGGATTCCTCAACTTCCCGGTCTTACGCTCCACATTGCACCCAGCCGCCTCATTGCCTCGGGAATTATTGAAACTTCATAGTGCATTTACTATAACGTGCATCATGACATCATCCCCCACCCCAGTTTAAAAAAAAAATCCTTTTTTTTCTTTTTTTAACGGTATTCAAAGTGAAGGTGCCAGAGACATTAATTAATCCGACTTATCAATACTGTGCATTGACAAAAGTATGATTTCATAAAAATACACGACTATCATGATATATTTTTGAATATTTTAAAAAAATGGCATAACATTTCATAATATATTTTGCAAAGAGCATAATCATTCAATAAAACCTTTTCCAACTGGCGACAACATACAGTAAGTGCTGCTTGATCATCCCAACGATGAATGCCACCTATCTTCAGGACGCAGACCATGTCCCAGAATGCATAGCAGGCAATGGTGAAGATGAACAATAGGTGGACAAGCTAGGGTCATACTTAATGAGATATCAATCCCTGCCCCCTGCCATCCGAACCAAGACCGAAACATCCCCCATGATACACCAATATTCTCAGACTAATCTTGACAAAACATTCGTGTGATGGTTTACACCGCCTGGAATTGCCCTGATTTGGAAGCGATATTCTTGAAGTGCAAGACTCCATCAGGCTTATCAGCCTGCTGTTCTTTGCCCTGTTGGACTTGATAAATAACAGTGGTTTATGGTCTGTCTCAATAATAAATGCTCTGAATAACAAGTACCAGGAGAAGATTCCCACCGCATATATAATTGCAAGACACTCTCTCTCAATAACCGCGTAACGCTTTTCTCGGCCTAGAAGTTTACGGTTAGCGTACAGACATAGCATAAGCATGTCGTCATGCTCCTGAAGCAATACGGCTCCAATTCCATGATCGGATGCATCTGTGCGAATAATAAACGCGCGGCTTAAGTCAGGTATCATTAAGATTGGTTCAGCAGAAAAAAAAAATCCGTTGAATGCATTGAGAGCGTCGTCACAACTTGGTCACCAAGCTATTTTGTCTGATTTTCCTTTGCACATGAGGTCTGTCAGCGGTGCTGCCAACTGAGCGAAGTTGGGAACAAATTTCCTGTAATATCCCCAAAAAACCCAAAAGACTGCGGACATCTTTCTTTGTCTTTGGAATTTGTGTAACTCTAGAATGCTCTGTATTTTCTTGGTTTCTGGCCGCTGTGCCGCCTTTCCAACAATATGGCCTAGGAAATTAATTTCCTTAAACCCCACACTCATTTGCTTGGTCTAACCGTCCAGCCGTTCTGTTTTTAGCAAGTCAATACTTTTCTTAGTCCCTGTATGTGACCTTCCCAACCAGAATGGTACAAGCAAATGTCATCAAAATAAGATATTGACGTTTGGAACATTCTGAAGTAACATGTACATCATTCTGGCAAAAGTTGCCGGTGCAGTTACCAACCCAAAAGGCATGAACTTCCATTGCATCAGGCCTAAGGGTATTTGGAATGCAGTGTATTTCTTACACTCTACGTCCATCGGTATCTGCTAATATCCCTTTGACAGATCGATTTTGGAAAAGATTTGCGCTTCTACTAATTTTAGTGTTAGTTCTTCCTAAAG
The DNA here is from genome assembly GCA_033807755.1 of Ellobium chinense. Taxonomy (NCBI): domain Eukaryota; kingdom Metazoa; phylum Mollusca; class Gastropoda; order Ellobiida; family Ellobiidae; genus Ellobium; species Ellobium chinense. The sequence continues at coordinate 501,941 of JAWQUT010000411.1, read as the reverse complement.
AGGGAATGCTTCTGAATCATAAACAGTCACTGCGTTTAGTTTCCTGAAGTCGATGCAAAACCTAGACTAGTACTACCATCACTCTTATTGACCCAAATGATAGGAGCAGAATAAGGGCTGTGTGATCGCTCGATAACACCCATACTCAGCATAATATTAACTTCTTTTACTATTGTTTCCTTCGCATGGGAGGGTATTGGGCATGGTTTGACGTTTATTAGTTCGTTAGTGGTTAAACTGAATTTCATGCTTTACTAGGTTTGTCTTTCCAGGTAAGTCAGTAAGTATATCAATAAATTGATCCAGAACAGAACGTATCTGTTCTGTCTGGGCTGTGGTCAAGTCTGCATTAATATGAATATCATCTATAGTTTCCTTTGGTTTCAAAGGCGGAACTGTTACCGTAATCGGTATTTCCTCGTCCGATTGTTCATCTTCCAGTGAAATCACTGCTGAGTGTGCAGTTACGAGGTCAAAGAAATTTGCTGAGTCCTCACAATGATAAGAGGTACATTGTTCCTCTAGTTCTCTATAGACATATTTCTGCTGCATGTTGATATGGAAAATCTGATTTTGACTTCATAATTAACTCTAGAAACCTTCCCTGTCACTTGAAAAGGGCCATTCCATGAAAGGAGTACAGTAATTTGTTATTGTCTTTACGCAAAAGGATAAGAACTTTGTTGCCCACTTCAAGTGTTCTGAATTTGCTTTCTTTTCACCTTCGACGAGATATAGCTAGCGCTCTGATCATTGATTTCTTTGATGACACAACTTCCTTTTCAATCTCGTTTTGTAGCTTGTGACGATTGTCACCACAATTGCTACCGTGTTGAAACATGTGATTCACCTCATTAAACGGATAAATTGACAGGAACAAGATAAATTCGAAGGGACATCACTTTTACCATCGTATAGATACAACCTCTTTTCCAGCCTCTTTCTGTTGCTTGTGACGAATTTTGCCACTGTCACCGTGTTGAAACATGTGATTGACATCACTAAACTGATAAACTGACAAGAACAAGACAAATTCAAAATGACCTCATCTGCACTCTCGCGTAGAAGAGGGGAGAAAGGAAAGGCGTTACTCTTCATAGTGGTTGTGAACAGTGATTTGATTGTCATCCTTTGAGATTAGGCTTGAAATAATATCTCTGAATACTAAGTATTTTGCCAAAGGTATTATTTTTGCGAAAACATCGGCGTTTCTGTGGTTATTTTGCCAGAGAAAACAATCCGGCCCTCATGTTTTGACCCCAAAACAAGAAGGAAATTATAGCGAAGTCATGGACTGCCGGGGGAAACATTCAATATGGCGTCTTGCGTTCAGAACATATTAATAACACATTTTAAAAAAATATTTTGTTCGCCTCTGTTCATTAGACAGACATTGAATCACATGACCATCCCATGTCTGTCCTTACAAAAACAATAGAAAAACTCGCACCTAAACTTGGACATAATGTACATTAGGTTTCACGACCCTTCCAGTCATAATACTCAGGAATGAACATACATAACATATTATTCTAAGTGGTGTGAAAAGAGGAAGTAGACAATCTAATTTTTTAATAGTTTACCTATCAATGCGACTGATTTGGTTATTCAATGAAGTGCAATAACATCTAACTAAACCGGAGCATTCTGGACTCTGAATGTTTCTAACGAAAAGAACTGCAGACTATAACATTGTGCAATTTATTAACAATTTTTAAGAGCATCATAAGAAAATGTTTGATTTTTAGGTTTATTCTATACGTTCAATACTCTGTTGTACCGCCTTTTGCATTTAGAAGGAACTTGAACAGTCTTGGCAAAGTTAAAGGTTATTGATATGGACATGCTCCATTTCGTCAGTCCATATTTCTTTTTTTTTTATTTCTATGGTCTGGTCCCAGTCGAGGTTTGGACCTAAGCACGCATCGCGAGGCTTCGCATTTTTTACTACTGGAAGTCAGCTGTGATGCCCATGAATACTACGGCACCCGATGACTCTATCAGTGTAAAGCGTCCTATTTACATTATTTAACAATGTCGATGAGTTCCTTGGTGCATCATTCTTGAACGTGAGGATCTGCTTTATAACTAGACATAATATATTACCATGGCGAGTTGTTACAAACCTGTGTTTGGTGCGTATTCTGTAAAAACGCCTTGGGTGTAGTCTAGGTAATTCTTACCTTGGTTTAAAACTTGAAATCAAGTTTTATGACCGTTTTTCTGCAAGGTTTGCCTTGATGCATCGATAATATGAGAAATCTGACGGACTGATCACGGCGTCGGTAAAGATCAAAGCGCTCATTGCTCGTCCGCCTGATGTTTTGACACTGGCAGGCAGCTGTGCTGTCCATGAACACTACGGCGCTGTATGGCGAACTGTTACAAACTGTTGCCTGTTGGTGTGTATTCTCTAAAAACGCCTCAGGATGTAGTCTAGGTATATCTTCCTAGAATGTAGCGCGTTTTAGTGACATGGCTTTCTATGCATTGAGTGACGTAGTTTAGTTGACATGGGATATGAAATTCTTAATCGGTATCTCATGTTTGGGTTAAGGGAGGACATCTTACACTACAATAGCCTGCTGAGATGAGAAGTTTGTTGTTCCCTTTTTTTTCGAGGAGGGGAAGGGGGGCAGGGGGGTGTGCAGTTTTCCACTGATCAGTCACAAATTCTCAACAAGATTTAAGGCGATTTATTGCAGCCTTGTTTAGGGACCGAAAGCTGGACCCACTCGTTTCAGAGATCCACAATAATTGCAGCTCCATTAGGAGTTAGAAGAATATTGTATTTTGATTTGAAAGACAGTCGAATGTTGTAACCAAACGACGTTATCACGACAATGACATTCTTCGTCCACTCTTTCTTTGCCTGACTCATTTTTTTAGAAATTGTGGAGCTTTTATCATCAGACAGACAAGGTAATCACTGACCGATGTTTACGACAAAGTGGGAAGAAGAACTTGTCTTTTTTGCAGCCTAGCTATAATTTTAGCGTGTTGGTGTAGGATGTTGGAATTTTATCACGTTTAGGAACAACATGATGATAAAAAGCATTGTCCATTACTATGCAGGACAGTCTGTCTAAGGCTGGCAGTATCGTCTTCTAATTTCACTCTTTTAAGAACCTCCTTTCATTTTTGTATGATAATCTCGATTGTCGGTAGATTCTGATTGGAAAAAACAAAAAACTCGACATAGCGGGTGATCTCGATCTGACGGCCACCAGCATGTGCTAGGAAATGTCTCTGCCTTTTAATTATAACATGGATTGTGTCCCCTTTGTACATACGTCAGTGACATCCCTTCTTTTGTTCCTGTATGATGCGCATCCGTCCAAAACTAATCAAGATAAATTAGAGCGCGGGCCTTAGGCAGGACCATAAAGGATAAAGCAATCGATAATGCAAAACCTTAACAAAAGCCAGAACTTCCGATTGATTCAGTCTGATCAGTGAGGTTTTACCTTTGCTGTGTCAATTTTAGTAGTTGCTCAGAATAAATTTTATAACAGTCACAGGTAAGTGAGATATCTAGATCAGTGTTCATCTCTGCGATAGCGCAACCACTGATTGCGTTTTCCTAAAATCTAATTTCATATGAGCGCAACCAGTTCCTGCATCATGTTTCCGTATTGACATCCACCAAACATTTGCACATAGTGCAGCCGTATTGTGTTGTGATCACGTGATCTCTTGTGCGTGCACCCCCCCCCCNNNNCCCCCCCCGCCTTCCAAGAATATTAATTCATACCAACAGAGATACAATGATGTAAGAGAAAAATAAATGAAAATAAAGTTCTGGTCGCATTCTGGTCGCACCGACAAGCAGATCGTGCTGTAATGCATCGACTTTTTATGTTACAGCCATCGTCACATATTTTCTTCATTTTTGAGAGATATTTGCACCTAAGGTGAGGTTTTCCACAGAAGTTGTTCCTTCTTCTTACATTCTTCCGGAACGTGAAATCAAGTTTTCTTACTGTTTTCTGTAAGGTTTGCATTGAATACATCGATAAGGGAAAATCCTCGTCAGTGTTTCTGTTTGATGGACTGATCCCGGTCTCGGTTTAGATCGAAGAACTCATTGCTCGTCCGCGTCATGTTTTAACACTGGCAATCAGCTGTGCTGTCCATGAACACTACGGCGCTCAGTGACTCTATCAGTGTAAACAGTGTGTGCATTTAGCTCCTTAATGCACCACTCTTGAATTTCTGAAAATCGGGCATTCCCAGTGACTATTGCGCTGCTTTTCTTAGGTCTTCTGTGACGTCATTTTGAGTATAAAGGGGCCGTCTCTCGGACAGCGGAAGTTATCACTAGGGAAGCCAAGATAGCTGCGACTAATGCGGAAGAGACAGGAGACATGTACTGTCTTGCGGGTGGTCTTTACGTTACTTATATTTCTGCCTCATTCATTAGCATCCAGATCATCGTTGACTCTTGCCACAAGGAGGGTCCTTCGGAGATCGCATGTAACTGACGGTTAATTTGTGCCAACGGCAAATTTGAAACCACAAATAAATGCCGTCATTGTGTGAGAGTCCGACCAAGGTTGTCAGACTTTTTTTTTGAGTGGAGCCAAACAGCATATGAAAAAGAAGAAAAAAAAAAGGCCAAACCATGTCTGGAAAGTAAGACAGAAGAGCAAGTACTTTCTGTATAGCAAAGTCAGTTTTGAATATGATTTTTTTTTCTGATCTTACTAGTGAAAGCACCCGCAAATTGCGGCGCTGTCGTGCGAAGCAAAACCCCAAACTACATATACAATATTAACACCGCTCCTCTTTTTGTACTTACTATGCTCGGTTTCAACTTCGGGGACCGGAAGTAAACATTTCAGTGGCGAACCGCAAAAACCAAGACGTATGATCCATTTAAAAACATCGAAATGGCACTCTATTCAAGAAAACAAAGCAAATTTACGTAATTATCAAAATGATACTTGCGGACCCTTTAAGGCGAAGAGATTATCAAAAGAAACACCTCTAGGCCAAAAGGAAGGTGTATGCAAAATTTTGGATTGGTTGGTGCACAAATAGTCAAGATATGGTTCCTACAAAATTTCACGAGTTTTTTTATAATAAGATCAACCCGTAGGACATCTCTTGAGAACTGGATGTCATAATACTATGTGGAAAACAATTCGAATTTTCCCAGAACTTCCTAATCAACTAACTGTTGCTACATCCAACATCAGCAATAAGTCTGAAGGTCCTGACAAAACTTGTCGACGTGTTTCGCTTGGTCAGATCTATAAGCTAACTTGTGCTGTCACACCCTGTAAGAACATGATATAGTAGCAGATGGATGTAGAGTTTTTATCCAAAATCTTGATATCTTATATAAATAGACAAGAATTGTGATCAGGTTCTTGTATCTAACAACAACTATCTTTCCCTGTAGTGTTTGGGAGACCTGGAATACCAGCACAAACACTTTACAATCACAACTTGTGATATATTCGCTTATAGCCACATTTCGGGTATCTGCCTCCTCATGTGTGGAATTCAAAGTCTTCCTTATACTCCCATATGACGATGCTACATGCCATATTGAGTCTCCCTACTTTAACATCTTTAATGTTTGATCCAAGGTCTCGACTTGCTTTGTGAATGATTTGGTGGAACAGAAAATTGGTAAGATCAGCTTTATTCAGAAAGAAACGCACTCCACTGACGGGAAAGAGGCAGATATCTTCATTCGACTTTCTTTCAAATGGGGTATGCAGATGATGACCGTTTTTCGACCATTGCAAGCTTTTCTTGATTTGCCAAAATGCTGATCAGAGATAACGTCTATTCTCGATGAGTTCGTTGTTTTGAGACACTGTGTCAGCATAATGGTTTGCATACTCCAAAACGAGTGTTCATAAATGCCGATTTCCCATTACTTCGTACAAGAGCCCTGCCATCTAATGAGGTGCAAATCTTTGTCTCTCAGCTTATCAAGGAATCTCATTCTTCCTAAGTTGGAAGCTCAGAAACCCCGTCAGCTTTGACTGAAGAGAATTGTGCATGCTATTTACAAGATGTACTGAATCTTTCTTTTAATCATTGATTATGAGAATGTTGCTAATTTTTCGTGCTGTAAGAGTTTGTCTGTCCTGTCAGTCTCCGCAGCACGTGCAAGCCGATTAAACAGGTCTCTGTCAACCTTGCTGATTCATGCTGTCCCCGTATCTAACACTACTTCGTTCTTGAATATTTAAGACTAAGTTCGACTTTTGCCGTCGGAATTCTCGAGAAATTGTCAGTCTTTGAATTAGGCTAGGACATTATCCGATTTCAATTCTTCTTGCTGATGTTTTCTTCCTCTTCTCGAGCATTCAACAACTCGTGCTGACCACATATTGGGGCAACGTCCTAGGGCTATACACACGTAAACAAGGGACATGACACCGAGTCAGTGAAAACACTAAAAGCTTCAGCCTGTTTCTTAAAAGGTGTGACGTCAGACTCATCTTTAGCCATTCGAAATGTAGTTGCTTCTTTGCATAAAGTTTTGAAAAAAAAAATCTATACATTAACACGCTTCCTTTCTGTCTCTTCAATTGTAAGATCCCGACCTGTTGTTGAGGACACACTGGCATGGTGTTAAAGTGTTTGAAAGCGGACAAAATATTCATAATAAAATGTTCTACAGTAAAGGCATTTCAGTATATTCCCAAAGCGACTATTAATTGTGTTTACACCTTATGCAAATCCTATGCATAAGAAATGCATTTGGGCTTGGTCTTTCTCACGTTCCTGTCACACTCTCTTTCTCTCTCTGTTTGTTTGTTCGTTAATTTGTTTTTCTTTGCAATGGTCACCTACTTACCTCTTACCCTCCTCCTCCGTAAACAACACTGAGCTCTATATAATTGCAACTGAAATGTGTAAAGTATCTTGCCTTAGTCTAGAGTGACTGTACTGGTCATCAGCGTAGACCAGCCTTCGGCGCACTACAGAGGTTTGGTCTCTGAATAGCAAAACTTTGCGAAACTTTCGCTCAGCTGTGAGAAAACTCACTCCGTCCGCCATATTTGTGATGATGATGTCACGTTGCCGTAGCAGACGATGACTTATGTTTGTTTGCAGACGATAAATTCTGGCGACAGCTAGGACAATGCCGATCGCTGCGTTCGTTGAAAATTGAAAATATCTTTAAAACTCACTAATATTTGCCGGTAAGTTTCTGTAACGAGGTGTGACCCTTTCGGGCTCCCTGTTAATATTTTAATTGGACGAGATTCTCTCCAACACAACACAAGACGTAGATACTATTGACGTAAGACCGATAATCAGGATGACATAACGAATTTACTAGACGAACCTTAACATAACGCAGCCAAACCTTTGCAATCACCCCCACACGTATCCCCCCAGCCTACAAACCTCACACCTCCCAACAGCCCATCCTCACACCACACATCCACAACACACCCCCCACAACCAACTCGAATGCGGTAGTGTCCGATCTCGGATGCCGGTGAAATTGTCACTGGCCCAAGAATTAAGGATGGTTCACGTGGCGCCACGCCATACTCTCGCGTAGATCAGCTCAGGCAGGACCTCCAATGGGCTAGGTGTAATGGCGGCTTCCTTCTGTTGCTGTGCGGTCTGACAGTGAGTCTTGTTGATCCCCTCAGCAAACCGAAGGTGAGGCAGCAAGGAGAGGTGCCCGGTAGGTGCGTCGGAAGACAGGGACAACACTATGGCACTTTGCCTTCCTCGATTTTCGCTGTGATCGAACTGAGACCTTACGTCCAGTCTCACTTCCCGTGCTTAGTTCTTTCTCCTTCTTTCACTGTAGTCACCGCTGCCCGCCAAGACTTCACTGTAGGGCTATCGCCTGAGGGCGTATGTAATACACAACTGTATGGTCAAGTAAGGCACACCAGTGCAGGGCAGTCTCAGACGAGGTCTGATGAAGGGTACACAAATTGAAAACCGGTCCCAGCTATATCCAGCGTTCCTTTCTCTCCCCCCAACCATCACGTCATTGCCTCCTCCTCCTCCTCCCTTGCCAACCCACGTCACATCCGCCCCACTTTCGCTCAGCGCCGCCCTCGCAACGCTTTGGCTTCGCTTCCGCTGCGCACCGTCACAGTTTCATACAAAGGGTAGAAAAATATTTCATCTGTGGTAAATACCAGAACTTTACCTTAAATATTAAATTATTGCAGTGAAAATCTTAAATTCCAACCTATTCATTGGAACCTGGCTCGAGAAATGTTTGAAAAACATCATGAAACAAACGATAATAAGTACGTTTCTCAAACATGCACAATTGTTCATTTTGATGAAAAGAAGGCCGGCAGTAAGAATAATTTCTTTTGTGCCCACTGTTTCCCAAGTACGGAGGAGTAACTTAAAAAAAAAAATCCGATTGTTGTTTGTACTTTTTGTTTATTTTATTTTGTTTAAATAAGAGGATATCGTGTTGACATTGGTGATTGGATTTATGAAGTTAATATTTCCCTGTGAACTGTCGACATCTCCTCAACTGTTATGCAAACTCAACAACTGTTTATGTCATTATACACCACCAGTACCAAATTCATATACCCACCCTTTGCCTCCACCTTTGCTGTCCCAGGGCCATCCCTTTCTTGCACCCAACAATTCGACAGATCAACATGGACATTTATTCTCAGGTGAATTTTAAGCAGCTGTTTTATGGTAATTTCTTTCTTGAATAATCTATTTTGGGTTTTTTATTGTTTTTGACAAGACAAAAGATGCTGTAACAACAGTAGGGTTGAAAATTATAATGAACGGTCCCTGGTGTATTTGTTCCTTGACTACGTGGAAATAACTTCCGTTCTCATCATAATGGCGACACCGTGCGCATCGGCCTTCGATTGATAGTTCTTACCTGAGCAAAACTTTGCAAATAAGAGACACAATCAAGCAAAAAATGACAAATGTGCCTATTTTTTATTGCATTTTATGTAATCGTGCGCAAGTCCTGGCTTATGTTTCACAGCATACGCCGATGACTGGTAGCGTTTGGCCCCAAAATGACCCAGATCGCATTGCTATTCAAAATCGATTTTTTAAAATAATATCCGTTTAGGCAGAATGCCAGCAACCTCACTCTTTTAGGAGTAAGGATTGATACTGTTATAAAATTTTGTAGGGTAAAGATATTCATATCTCACTGTGTTTGCTGGATATAAGAATTTGCTGGAGATAATGAAGAGATGTTAAATTACACGGATGACTGCTACGGTCACTCTAGACTAACCTTATCCATACATAGAGGATCTCAAATGAGTGTTTGTTTGATATTAGATTTATGAAATGTATAACCTCTAACTACTAAAAAAATAAACGTGTAATCTTAAAAAAGGACCCTGGAGTGGCTGTCGCCCTTTTTGAGACACATCACTCACAACTGAACTGAATGAACCACACAATTACGCGACATAAAGTAGATCCAAACAGCTTACAATCATCGATGAAACTTTAACATAAAAACATTAACATTTTAACTACTTTTAATCCAGACATTTAAATGAATTGAAACAGAAAAGTGAAGAGAACGATGATAAGCGATAAGAAATAACTTCAAAGAAAAACAAAATATAGACGGAGGGAAACCCGATGGCAGTGAAAATAGTTACAAAAGAAACGACGTCACATATTCATACGCCGAGGGGTTTCCAAAGCTTCCAATCAAAGTATTCGTGAGCGGATCAAAAGTCAAATTAATGTAACATGTGACATAACAAGAAATATTACACACTATTATGTCACCGAAAATAGACGCTGTTTATATAATAAAATGTATTCCTAGGTATCACAATGTCGCTACTCTCCTGGTGACAGGAGGGACACGCCTCTGTGATCACCCTATCCTATTTCCTATTTTAGTACTATGTGAACTGAGGAATAGGGATCCTGAGAGGTCGCGGTGGCCCATGGATAGGGTAAATTTAGTATTTAGTTAACCTGACATTCCCCAGTTCACGTAGATTAGGCTACATCTGAAAGTATTAATACAATACTTAAAATAATGAAGAAAGTCTGAAATCAATTTCAATAAATATAATAGCAATATGTACACAACAACACTCTTACAAACAACCTATTTAGTCTACATATGTCCGTGGTATTGACCGTTGCACCAGATCCTGTAGCACCAATAATATTCTTACAACGCTCCAGGCAGACCACCAAGAAAGTGGCTAATGGTAACCCCAAGGTATATTAATTTAGACTATGCAGTCCAATTAATCCAGCGTGGTACCAATATTCCGGCGTCCTGGAAGACCCAACGTGTTCCTCATAACATTAAGTCACAGTCACTGACATTCATGGAATCGATGCAAGGCATACTACTCGATTCGTATTGCTACGGACAGAGTGGGCATCACCGGTCAAGGATTGAAGTGAGCCGGCATGGGCGAACCGGTACGAGTGAGTTGGCATGAGTGGACTGGCATGAACAAGATGGTAGTCTACAAGCGAACCAGCATGTTCACTTGTTTACGTCTGCAGGGCGCCCCTTCGCATGAATTACAGGCACAAGCTTGCTCCTGCCGTTTGTAGTGTGTCTTGATCGACCAACGTACCGCATTCCACGTCATCCAGTGTTTCCAACTGACGTCACAGATCAGAGCCTCCGTTCATTTCAGGTGCAGCACAAACGCAAGTGCGAATAGTCTCTAAATTAAAAGCTTTGTAATTATGTATTCTGGATGCATTGGATGCCGTCAAGTTCATCGACTGCACTCTGTGACACTAGGTAGTGACGCACAAAAGAAAAATAAATTCGCTGTTTTCGTAGACCGNCGAACCAGCATGTTCACTTGTTTACGTCTGCAGGGCGCCCCTTCGCATGAATTACAGGCACAAGCTTGCTCCTGCCGTTTGTAGTGTGTCTTGATGGACCAACGTACCGCAATTCCACGTCATCCAGTGTTTCCAACTGACGTCACAGATCAGAGCTTCCGTTCATTTCAGGTGCAGCACAAACGCAAGTGCGAATAGTCTCTAAATTAAAAGCTTTGTAATTATGTATCCTGGATGCATTGGATGCCGTCAAGTTCATCTACTGCACTCTGTGACACTAGGTAGTGACGCACAAAAGAAAAATAAATTCGCTGTTTCGTAGACCGTCATACAACGTGCGTCACTAGGGTCTTGAAGAAAATCGGTCTTAGTGATGAAATTCCTCAATACTCTGTGCTGCTTTTCTTAGCTGTTCTTCGAGTATGAAATGACGTCATTTTGAGTATGAAAGGACGGTCTGTGGGCGGTGCCTCGGATTGCATAAAACAGTGGGATGTTGTTATCAACAGGCAAGCCAAGATGGCTGCGACTAATGCGGAAGTGACAGGTGACATGCACTGACTTGCGAGTGGCCGTTCTTGCCTCATTCATTTGCGTTCAGATTACCGTTGATTCTTGCCACATCTTCCTTCGACACTATCTCTGTGTCTGTGGTAAAATTTTTTCCTTTTTTAAACATCATGAAACAAACGATAATAGGTACGTTTCTCAAACATGCACAGTTGTACAGTATGAAACTTGAAAATGTAAATGTGAATGAAAAATTATTGGTAGAAACTGCTTAAATGCAACGAATACAAAAATAATTTTCAAGAACCGCTTTAGAAACATTGACTTAAAGGCAATAATGGAATGCAAAGTAAGGAGCAGACCGATAATAGGGTAAAAAATGAATAGATTTATCCAGAAACAGCCCGGAAGTCAAAACCATTTTGTCATTCGAACATACGAGCATCAAGAAAACTTTTGGATGCGCCTTCTACTTTTAGTATCAAATCTACATTGAAAAATTGATGCTTGCGACCTCTGCTAGGTCCTTCTTTGATCTTACCAATCTGTTGAAGCCAACGCCTCACTGTACATCTGTTAACATCTCTAAATGCTGCTGTCTTCTTAAGAGGTTGGGGAATAAATACTTGAGAGTCGTCTTCGCTTTTTCTCTGCAGCAGTATTGGTGTGATTTCAGGTAGAGAAAAAGCCTTGCAGATCCCTCAATCATTTGTAGTATGATGACCTTTGTTTTTTTTCATACTTTTTGATACATCGTGGTCCAGCAGTTGAGAGCAGCGTGTTAAGCATTTCGAAGAAGGTGGCCTCTCCACACTTATATGGACGCCATCTCCTTTGTTATGTGCTTACATGATAAATGGAAGAGGCTTTTAGCATTATATCCGGTTTGTAAAACTAATTGCTGCAGAAAGGTCCAGAACTAAACGTGCATCGTTCGTATGCATATACCGTTTCTGTAGTGTGCTTTCAGCAGACAACACCAGGCTTTGCAGAGTTCCTGGAAAAAAAAATACTCCGCCCAAGAATTTCCCTCCCTCACTCAGTCTTAGTCACAGAAATCGACAAATCTAGGTTCGTATTGGTCCGTGGAAATATGCAGAAACATTTGGGGTTGAAGATGTCTAGAGACATGACTTTATGATATATCGTGGTTCAGCGACTGAAAGCAGCGTATTTAGTGTTTCAGAGAACGCGGCTTCTACACACAAATATGATGCCATTTCCTTTGTCATCAGATTGTGTCATAATAGTGGATGCTTCTCTGGTGGTGTAAAACCAAATGTTGGAGCAAAGGTGCAGAATCTTATGGTGGACATGATTCATTTGCTCACTCTGTTTACATAGTGTACTTTGAGCTTCAGGATCTCGGATAAGCTTATATTTCATGATAAATCATTAATCTTAACCAGTTAAACAACGTATTGGAAGGCAGTGTAACACTCTGGTTAAAACTCTTTTCAGTACGGCTTGGAGATTTGACACTCCAACAATATTATAATCATGAAATTAATATCTGAATAACAGCTCATGTCACTTTCCACTATTTTTTTTCGTTGAGAGGAGTTCCTTCCCATCTCCCACTTTTTATGTCTACACCGTCTGTTTCGTCCCTGTGCTTCGCAAATGGCAAAAGTCAGATTTCATACTTCTGAGAAAACCTAAATCGAAAAGAGTCAGCTAGTATCTTTGCAGCTGCAATATTGACGGGAAAGCACTTGCCCATTTTGTTTACTAATTTTTTTTATTTGACATGTCAACACAGGCCTTGATCCCATGAACAATATGTGGCCGTATGCATAATCTTTGCAGTTTGCGTTAATTAACGTATTGCGTTAACTCTAGTGAACACAAATAATGTATTTGGCAGTTTCCAGTGGTTACCGCAGTGCGTTTACTAACGTAAGGATTATGCACACGACCAATGGTGTCTATTCAGAAATGTTCTGACTTAGGCCATATTCAAAGCACACAGTGACGTGTTTGGAAGGCAAGTCCTAGTCTATGTGTTTATAAGCAAGGTTCACATGACATGTGTTGAACAGTTTAGCTGGCACCGTCTTCTTGTAACTGCGTCACTTGGTTAGTTCCTGGTCTGCGACTCTCTCTAGTCTACCTGCTAAATGGTGGCCTGCATAGCTTTCTTCTTCTTCTCGGCATGGGGTTGTTACAATAATTGGGGCAGGAGCGGATCCATGTAGAAGTAATGGAGGTGATCGGTAACAGGGGCGTGGATCATAGAGGGGAGGGACAAGGAGGGGGGAGCGTGTTTGCTACCCAGCCCTTTGTGAAGTTTGGGGGTTAGTTTTCCTCCGACCCGGTTTACCTCAGCAAAAATGTCTGTTTCTCGTACCTAGAACTATCCTAAGCAAATAATGATATAAGATATGACGATGATTACAAATGTCTTATATAATGTCCCATGATTGCAGGGCTGGACGTGCGCAGGCCTATTACTGTGAGGTAGGGGCGAAGTTTTGAGGAGGGATAACGATTAAAATGTGACCGCGCAGTCGTTTAAGAGTGACGGTAAAACTTGACATTAAACAGATCTCTGCAGCGACATGCAAGGTCGGTCGGTGCTGCTTTTGACCCCCAGGTCATGGCTGGCTAAATATAGACCATGATTTGTCCATCTTTTTGAGCAGGTAAAGACCAAATCTATGCATTTGAAAATATATGAATCATAAAGTGTAAAGAATTAAGGATATTAACATGTGCAAAAGTGAAGAGAAACAAATTGCTAGTGACCAGTGATACTCTAAAGCTTCTCCTAGTTTGATCTTTGACAACCATTGATGCCCTGCTTGTAGAGCAGATCATTTTCTGCACGGGTTAACAACTGGTGGTGTTGGAATGGATTTTATGTGGAGTAGACGTTCTTAATTAGTCAGCTCCAACAAGGCTCACTTCCGGTTGAAGCAAAAGGTAAATAGTAGTGTCATTGCGTCATCAAATTACACTTCCGATGGTAAAATTTGTGTCAGCTAATAAAAGTCATGTAACAGATGAGATCAGATCAGATCAGCTAATCCTATCCCTCTAATAATGGAAAAAAGAGAAAGCAAAAATAACGATAACTGGAACTGTGACTTACAATGCCCGGATGACTGTGCATACATGATAACTGAAAGTGGTCTACCCACTGATGAAGATGTTACTTGGGTGCTTTTCTCTGTTTTCTAACTGATCTCCTTGGAGACAAGGAAGAGGGGCGGAGGAGTG
>JAWQUT010000411.1:416002-426002 GCA_033807755.1 Ellobium chinense | reverse complement strand
AACTGCGACCTTGCTCTCTCTCTCTCTCTCTCTCTCTCTCTCTCTCTCTCTCTCTTTCTCTCTCTCTCTCTCTCTTTCTCTCTCTCTCTTTCATGTCCCAAGTGTGTGTTGAACAGCGTGGCCAAATGGTTGCAGCGTTGGGCTGAGGATCTAAAGGTCGTGGAGTCGATTTCCGACCACAGTCATGGTGCAAATGCCCTGGGAAAGCATTTCATGCATATTTTCCTCAATCCACTGGTCTGTAAAAAAAAGAAAACTGGCTATAGGTAGTTAAAGATACTTTCAGAATGCTAGTGATCGGCGCCTCCAAATGGCAGCGGCACATACAGGGCCTACTCCCCAGGGAGTTGGGGAGGTACCAGAGTGATCTGGCCGGCTTGCTGGGATAATGATAGTGTGAAGTCAAATGAGCAGGCATTAGCCTGGATACGAGACTTAACAACCGCATTATTACTGTTATTATTATTATTATTATCAATAATATTATTATTATTAAGAAACATACCGAGAACCACTGTATTACACCTCTGCTGAATAACTGCCTATCTGAAACCGCCCATAGGCTATTCAAGGGTTTCGCAATCGATCACACTGCTAAGTTTTTCTCCTGGCTTGGTTGGTGCCATATAAAGTTCATTTACAGTTCTGTGAACATTATCTTGAGAATCAGAATGCTAAAGTGCTTTTGCTCCATCCCCATCAGAAATAGATAATTAAACTGTATAAGGGCACCTTCTATCTAGGGTGAATCTTTCAGAAGAATTTAAGATGGCCATTTTGAGGTTCGACTGTATTTAATCGTAAAAAGTTATAACTTTACAGCGTTCATTCCCTAAGCGGGGTTAGAGCGCTTTGTTGTGAGTGTTTCCTGCCCTCTCACGAATATAAGCATGCCAAAGTACGATTTCGTACGATGCAATGTACATTATTCAAACTTTTCCTTACAGAAATAGGCTATACATAGTTTCTCATGTCTGTTCAAACTTTAGCACAGAACCCAGATTTTGTCGGCAGTCTATGCCAGATTTAGAGACCCAAAAAATCAAGGGCACGAACCAAGAGCGTAGCATCCCTGTAATCTATGAATCTGAGATTACCGATATATTGTCGTAATTGTCCGATACAATTTAACTAATTCTAATGTTTTGTAAAAGTTTTAAACATCGTTCTCATGTTATTTCACCATCAAGCCATTTACAAGCATTAACAATATGGATTTACCACGGTAAACTAGTTTTAATAGATGATAATCTGAAAACTCAGACACTGTCTCACAGCGCTCCCATAATGCATCGCATTCGAAAAGTTGTGTCATGAGAGAAACTATTTAAAAAAAAAAAGGTGACAAGAAATCTTGGGGAAAAAATAGATAACCCCTTATGCTGATTATTAAAGTTTTCTTTTTGCGCAAGAGCGACACAAGACCCTTTCCGTGAACAGCTTCCCGGGTTTTCCTCAGGGTTGCCAGCTTGGCTCTTCCGGAGCCAAATACCAGATTTTTTTTTTGTGTTTATAAAAACCGTTCGCTTCCAAATAACTGACCGGCTCTTTGGCTCTTTTTGTGTCTCTTATTCCAACGGACTTTAGGTCAAAATTGACTGATTTTCTATATAAAAACACTTATACACCTTTCTTACTGTATGATATTTTCAGTGATAGCGCTTCTGTCATAACTGGAATAATGAACACCTATTAAAGAACGATCTCAAAACTGCATCAGAACAGTCCTTCATCTTGCTCTAGTGTATGTAAAATGATTGATGGCAATTATATTATAATACCCGTACATATCCAGTACCAACACAATTCGCAGTAAATGTCTTAACTTAAGCGAAATCTAAACCCCGGTTTGGCTATAGACGGTTTCAGACAGCTGGTTGCTAGATTATCAAAAAAAAAAAATCACCTTCGATACGCCTCTGGGCACGACCATCGCTAACTATCTTTTTCTATCAGTGTGCTTCGAAAATAACCTTAGACGGGTTTGGCCTTTCTTTCAATAAGCGTACAATATTTTTAGTAGGTCAGTGCCCCAGTTGACATGTTCATAAAAAAAAACCAAACTGCTCCAATATTTCCCCGCCAAAATTGCATTTGCAAAGGTACTTAATAAATTCTTTTCTTTTTTTTTGCCTCGCCATAAAAAGCGTCTCAACCGCGTTCTTTTTTTTTTTTCAGAAATATGAAAGCCCAGTGAAACTTTTTCAATACAACCTTTGAGGGACGGGTACTCTGCCGTTTATTCAAGACCGTATGCAGATCAAGTCTTTGGTAATTCGCAAGTTTAAAATATGGTGCTGTTATTACTGTGAGGATACCTGAGCTTATTTCAATATCGGATAATTCCACGGCTGAACTCAGAGGTTACACTGAAACTGAACAGGTTTCAAAAGTTAATTTGAGTCACCTCTGTTACTGTGAGCGAATAATTCGAAACATTCGTCTGCGTGATATGGTGCCGTTATTACGAATAAATAAGATTTGAACGGTAATATGAAGCTGCGAGAATATCTGAGCTCATTTCAACATCGGATAATTCCACGGCTGTACTCAGCGTTTAGACTGAAGGTTTCAAAAGTTAATATGAGCGGCCTTCGTTACTGCGAGAGAATAAACTCACTATTGTCGAAACACTCTCCAGCATGTTATGGTGCTGTTATTACGAATTAATAAGATCTTAATGGCAATATGAAGATGCGAGGATACCTTAGTTTATTTCAGTATCGGATAGTTCCAAGATTATATCCAGCAGTTACACTGAAGCTGAACAGATTCCAAAACTTAATTTGGGTTGCCTTGGCACTGTGAGCTTGTAAATTCACTATTGTCGAAATATTCTCTCGCACGAGTCGCCGTAATCTATATTAATAAAACACTTCAGCCAAATTTGTGTCACAGATTTCTTGAGAACTACGTAACGTAAAAACATGCGGTTTTCACCTTAATTCGTAGAAAAATACTTAAAAAGTAACTATACACATCAGTCCTCTTTATTTTTTTACCCTTTAAAGAAAAAAAAAAGAATGTGTATAGCAACGAAATACAATCTCCGATAGATCTTTTCAATCCGCCCGATTCGCCAATCGTCCAACTTTTTCACGGAGTCTAATGCATTCGTCTATGATGCCTTTCGGTGCACTAGGTATTCTTTCGCCGCTGGTGCGTTGCCTGCCTGCCCATTTGTAAAATGGGGTGTTTGTCTTGTTATTAATATTTGTTTAATATTTGTAAACTTCTTTTCAGTTCAAATAGGAGACTGCTTAAACTACAGGGTTATCATTTTATTTTCGAGCTAACATAAGTTTTATGAAAAAGCATTATGAGGGCCGATTTTGCTATCAAAACGTTTTTCCTGCACCACACCGTTCTGAACGCGGCCTGAAAGTTGATTCATTTACAGAATCAGAGAAAAATGCGTACTTGTTCACAAATTTATCGCCATACTGCACCAACTGTCCAAGGGCATTTCTTGTTTACTGTAATACTTTCGGCAGGGACAACTGCATTTTTTTTTTGGAGAAGGGCGTTCTGAATCTAATATCCTCAAAAATTAGACTTACGGCCTGACAAATACCCCTCTTTTGCCTCGATTAATTTTGTTCAGATGTGTAGATAATTGAGATTATGATAAAAGAAATGACGATAGAGTTGCAGCACTTCTTAATAGTAAATATAGTTTTAGCCGGACCTTTCGGCCCAATCCCCAGAAAACTCCAGAAACAGTCTTTTTTTTTTTTGTTTTTGTACGCGGATGATCTTTTTCTTCTTCTTTTCTTTCTTTTTCTTCTGTGTTCTCTGTCATGTCTTCACATTTGCTCTTTTTGGTAAATTCGACGTTCCTCTGCAGGTCCAAGAGAGGCCCTCACAGCTTGGTCCTGACTTCAAATGTCTCTGACCAAATCTTCTCTTGGAGAGCCTGGTACTCCGGAAAGGTCTGCAAGACATGCAGAGGTAGCAGGACCGGACCTGGCGAAAAAGGAATCAACAACAACCACCATCACCACCACCACCACCACCACCACCACAACAACAACAACAACAACAGCAGCAGCAACAACAGCAACAAATCAGACACGTTTACCTGAAATAAAGTGATATGAACAAACATGGGCAATATCCAGACCCAAGCTGTGCTTGATTCAGGAGCTTCTGTAAATAGTTTTGATCTATGTGTCTTCTGTGTCTCTCTGAAACTGATTGTCCAGTTCTCACTGGATTGACAATCCTGGCCCCGTCTAATCTTGCCTGCCTTGATGTTTGAACAGCCAGATATAATGAACAGTCGGCATTTTGCAATTGTAGGGCTCCTTCTGCTGGTTCATTGGACTATCGGCGTGCTAGACTAGTCTAAATCGTCTTGCATGGCAAACAACGAACACTGCGCTTCCAAAGACGTCACTTTATCACGTCTTGTATCGTGCGCGTGGGACAAGATTATAAAACATTCAAATATGAATTGTTTGTTTGTTTGTGAGACATATCTATTTTATAGCATAATTTTTTTTTCTCAGAATGTTTTCCAGCTGCATGAGGTGATCCCCCTCGTCTTTAAAACAGGTACTGTATATCATGGACCAAAATATGCTTTTTCACTTTTATGTTATATCATAACTTAATTTAATAACAAAGCGATTTACGCCTTATTTTGGCTGGCTGCAAAATATTCAGTCTCAAAGTAGGCCTAACTGATGACGCATAAAAGAATAGAGACTCGGTGACTGTAGGGAAACATAGAAATGCAATACGTAAAATCGGGAAGAAAAATACAAAATAAAAGATTATCCAATAGAAAGTATGGAGTTAAAAATCATATTTTGACTAAAACTGAACTGAGAACCAAATCAAATTTTCAGCCAAAAGGCCTCCTTCAGTTTATAAAAATCTAAATCCTACAAAAAAAAAATGCATGTAGTCTACGTACATACAAACATCACAGACACTCACTGGAGGATGGAATTGCCTCTCCACAGAACCGGAAAGAAAACGTGATTTTTTTTTTCAAGGGCTCTGAGTCATAAGCAGGTGTGATATTTGGGGTGGAGGGTGGAGGGTGGAGGAGGGGGGGGGAGTCATTGACTCTATATGAAAGGAAAATGAGTACCTAAGTATGACGATGTGAACACCACATAGCACAGCGCAGTCAAGTGTAGAAATGTCAATGCACTTTCTAGTCACTGAGGTCATCCTACTTGCAGCTGAATAGCTTTGAGGCCATGCCACATACAAGTGAATACTATGCATGTGGCCTGAGGGTGTGTCGATCAGGGTTGCCAGGTTGGCCAATATGGTGTCAAATTGCGGAATTCGGTCATATTATCTGACTTAAACGTTTTTAGGAACTTGAAATTTAGCTTGGCACTCTGGCATTTTTTTTTCTTTAGACTACTTTTATATTGATCCGGTTACATGTATATGTATTCGTATTCTACTTCTTTTTCTTCTTCTTCTTCTTCTCCTACTTCTTCTTTTTCTACTACTACTTCTTCTTCTTCTTCTTCTTCTTCTTCTTCTTCTTCTTCTTCTTCGCTTAATCCTCCTCCTGCTTCTCTTCCTACTCCTGCTCCTTCTTCTTCTTTTCTTCCTTCTCCTCCTGCTCCTCCTCCTCCTTCATTTTCTTCTTCTTCCTCTGCTTCTTATTCTTCCTCTTCCTCTTCCTCCTGCTTCTCCTACTTCTTCTTCTTCTTCGTCTGCATTCTTCAGGCAAGCCCTCAGTCCAGCGTGAGTAAATGTTTATGAAGGCCACTGTATTTTAATATGGCGACGGGTCTCCTCGCGGTTTTATCTCCGTGTGCGCGCGTGTGTTTTGAGGGGGATGGGGGGGGGGGGGGNTTGTGTTGAAAACGTGAAGGTTAGGATCTGTGGGGGAGGGTGAAAGTATGTGAGCGGGAAAGAGGGAAGAGCCAGGCAGAGCAGAGCGAAAGAGAGAGGGTAGATGAATGGGGGTGCGTGAAGGATGCTGAAGGAAGAAGCTGGAGGACATAAATGAAGATGCTTGCCTGATGTCTCATAATTGTGTAATGTACTATGTAAATTTGAATGCTTTTGGCCTAGTGCCTATAATAAACTAAACTGAAACTTGACTGCTGTTTCCAAGAGCCAGCGTTGTTCAGAGTCTTGGGCATAACTAGAAGATGTGTGGCCGAGCGGTTAAGGCGTTGGACTCAAGATATAAAGGTCGGGGGCTCGATTCCCGATCACGGTCATGTTGTAAGTGCCTGGGGATCATTCACATTTTCCTCGTCCACCCGTCTGTAAAATGGGTACCTGACTATAGACAGTAAAAAAAATATTGTCAGAATGCTAGTGATCAGCGCCTGTAAATGGCAGCGGCATTGTATGCTCCCCAGGGAGTTGAGAAAGTCCTAGAGTGATCAGGCCTCCTAGGGTAATATTCGTGTGAAGTCATGTGAGCAGGCATTAGCCTGGACACGAGACATAAACCGCATTATTATTATTTTAGGTGCCTAGTCTGCAGTACCTCAGGGCCACAGACTTCAGTGGACGGTACAGACATACTGTACTATTTATTTTTAAGGGTATTTCAAGTTCACCACAATCAAGTTGCATGCGAACATGTTGAGTTTTCCTACCAGTGAATGTTTTTATTTACAGTTTTGTATAGATATTAAACATAGGGCGACAGTGAAACTCCTTTTTCAAAACAACATCAACAACAACAACAACAAAACAACAAAACAACAACAACAACAACAACAACAACAACAACAACAACAACAACAACAACAACAATTTCTCCGCTCTTATTCCATTATAAGTAATGGTTTGTATCATTGTATCATTTTGTACTATTCGATTTAAATTTGGAATTGGTAATTTCTTTGGCATTTTTTGGATCATAAATTTGGTATCACAACTGCAAAAAAAATCTGGCAATCGTGATGTCGATAGCTGAATGAAAACGTAGGTCAAAATGGAGGGTGAGGACATCCTATAAAAGACTTTTTATGAACTTTTTCTGCATACTTACAAAACCTGTATTGGGATGGAGGCGAGATTTTTTTTTTATTTGGAGTGGGGGAAAGGTACATCCCCCTTCACTATTCCTTCTCATATCAATGGGCTATTATTAGACACAAGAGCATATTGGGTTGGCAGTACAAAATGGCCAACTTTCTCGCATCGAGTCTATACAACAATTATGTCATCAATTCTAGCGATTGAATGAAGGTCAGTAACCTTGATATGATAAGGCACGGGGACACAAAATATACCATGGCCGCGCCTCAGTGCATTACCAAACACCCACGTGTGAAAAGTTTTCTTTTTTTATTATTCAAATCTTTCTTGGTGCACATTTTTATTAGTGGCAAACGAGTAGCAAATCAATAAGATCTATAGAAGACTGCCAAAAAAGGAAACAAAGGATTACGTGAATGTATTTCGCACGGCAAAAAGTGGCTTCAAAGAGAGGAGAGAAGTCACAACAATCTAGCACAATCCAGGTGCATTCTTCTATCTTAGGTCATGCTTGCAACCAGAGGGGAGGGGCTGCCTGATCTTTTCAGTAGCGAGTGCGAAAGCAGCTGGCTATTCAAGGCATATCTTGGACTTTCGAGTCTTAAAAAATAGGGCTGTATGTATGTCAAAATCTGCGTTGTTATGTAAATAAATTAATGTTATGACAGGACTCATCCACATGTACTTAGGTCTGTGATATTATACTTTGTGGAGAAAATCGACTGCGAGATGTTTCATGTTAGCACATCAGTCAATCATATGCTCGTTGAAATCGCATGTGTTTGACTTCAAAATTGTGTGTGTGTGTGTGTGTGTGTGTGTGTGTGTGTGTGTGCGCGCGCGCGCGCATACACACACACACACACACACACACACACACACACACACACACACAGAGAAATACATCACACACACACACACACACACACACACACACCACACAGAAACACACCACACACAGACACACACACNCAAAGCCAAACAGAAGACTAGCAGTCATAGCGTTAAGCATGAGACTCACACACACCACAAGCTTCCCCGCCCCCCCTCTTCAACCAAAGGCCGTTAAGCTTCATTTCGTAACTCAACAAGACAAACACACAGACGTACACATGAGACTCCCAAGTCTCTTCTTTTAAAGGATAGCCAGTGATGCCATCCTGACCTGACTTTGAATCAGTGCACGTCTGTAAATAAAGGCCGTGTTTTTTTTTGGTTACACACGCCCAAATCTTTTTGCTATAATATTATTATATTATCACGTACTGTCGACTGTCGTCACTCCAGCCCTAATTGTCGTTGAATTTTCCCACCACCAATAATGGAGATACGTATCTGATCTAAAAAAAATTACATCACTCTGAATAGCCCATGACAAGTAAAGTTTTTTTTTTTTGCTGTGTCTGTTCGTTTGACCCACCCCCTCATGAGAAGCCAGTTGAGTTCACAGGCTATTTCAAGAGAACAGGGAGTTAACTCGTTGGCAGACCTATCTTTTCAAACCTCTGATTCGAAAAAGTGTTGCTTTAATTTAACCTAAACTGGCCAGGGAAGTGACAAATGTATTAGAACAGGTCACAGCTAAGGTCACTGGGCCCCTGAGAGGGAGACAAAAATGATGTGATAAATAGATCATCCTTATAATATTTATACTTGTAAGTCCAACTCAAGTGACTTCAAAATTAATGTGCGTGTGCAACCTTTTTGTTTCTCCTCGTGCCAGCAAAGTATCTGACTGTATCCCAAGTCCCAAGTCTCTTCACTTGCCTAAAAGAAAAAAAGGAAAGTAACAACCTCTTGCTGCTTAGGCGGGCAGTGCCCTTTTTTATTGCTTAGTTCTGTCACGTTTTGCTCTGACATTCGACTTGATATTTTGGGCTTTTTATGAACTGTTAATGCGAAGCATACATTGCTATTAAGGCTAGGGAGTAAAGATATTTTAGAGACATCTGTTAATTTGTTAGGTTTGTTTTTATGACTGAAATAAACGTGGTTTTTATGTTGTTAACTCATTATCAGTTTAATACAGTTGAACTAGGGAGCTGTATGTCACACAGGTGGTGCCGTGGCTCCATGGGCTCCAATGACCCAACGCCACTGCTTGCAACAGATCTGACTGACAATGTTAAGGGATTCTTTTCATATGCATCACTTCAGACTGACGTTTCAGTAGCTTTCAAAGTTCCACTTTTGTAAACTCGAGGAAGGGCCAAAAACAATTACTGAGTTCTCAACGTGGCCACAGAAGTGTGGGTACATGTTTTGCTCGCCATGGGGCAGAATGGAGTCAGACGTTAGAAAAAAAAGTTTTTTTTTGGTTCCAACGGAGTAGAAGTTGGGCAACAATGGTAGCCATCACCTACGGCTTCAAATTTGTTAGTGGAACATTTTATCCACGGCCTTGTGTTTGGGGAGGATGTGGCATTAATCAACTGTGGAATGTATGCTAATAATTGAAGCTAAGACATAAGTACAGCAAACATTGCTCGCAAATCAATGCACTCTTTTCTAGCTCTTCCACATCAGTCGCAGCCATCTTAGCTTGCTTAGAGACTGATACGTCAGTTGTTTAGAATCTCCGAGGAAGCCCCCACAGAATGAAAGGCCTGCCTATTTCACATATCGGTGGTGACCAAACAAAATGTAGCTCAGGTGTTTAGTAATCAGGCCATGACCGAATAATGGTGACTTAAGAATTTTCAAGAGTAGTAATGATAATCGGTTACTATTATTACTCTACGACCAGCACTATTGAGTACACGAGAGTGGTTATAGATCTTACATATAGTACATCTATCTATCTATCTATCTATCTATCTATCTATCTATCTATCTATCTATCTATCTATCTATCTATCTATCTATCTGCGTGTCTGTCTGTCTGTCTGTCTCTGTCTGTCTGTCTATCTCTCTCTCTCTCTGAATATATATATATATATATATATATATATATATATTGTGTGTGTGTGTGTGTGTGTGTATGTGTGTGTGTGTGTGTGTGTGTGTGTGTGTGTGTGTGTGT
>JAWQUT010000411.1:403739-409380 GCA_033807755.1 Ellobium chinense | reverse complement strand
GTGTGTGTGTGTGTGTGTGTGTGTGTGTGTGTGTGTGTGTGTGTGTGTGTGTGTGTGTGTGTGTGTGTGTGTGTGTGTGTGTGTGTGTGTGTGTGTGCGTGTGTGTCTAATATCTAGACTAGACAGTCGACATCACAGCTGTAATAAGTTTAATTCTTTTCTCCACCACGTTGACTTCTGTTTCTCCTTATTCTTGCCTTACAAATTAATATGGCGCTGTAGCGACCATACGAAACGTCAGGTAATAAGGACTCAACTGTTATCTCCTTGGATCCAGAGGTCACTGCTCTTCAACCTCGGTCATGTACGAAGCTGATAAGTTTATAGATCAGATAACAAAATCATTTTCAGCCTGAAAGTCAATACACATGGCTAGATCTTTGTTTGCACTGCGCTTTTAGTTTAACTAAGTTCTAATTTGTTTGTGAGGGTTTGAAAGATCATGTAGACGTAAGGCGTGCAATGTTGAGGTGGTCAATGAAGCTTGTGATAATGGTGGTGACAGTGCTGATTTGGTGAGGGTGATAATGATGATGATGATGATGATGATGATGATGATGATGATGATGATGATCTTATGTTCCCTGGAGAAAGATACTGCTCCGAAAATGTGGAACCTTTATTAAATTTTTCATGCCACAGACTTAGGAGTTTTTTACTATTTTTGAAAATGATGATAATGATGATGATGATGATGAAGATGATGATCATGATGATGATGACGCATTATTCTTTTACTGTTCCCTGAGAAAGGAGTACCTTCCGAGAATTTGGAACATTTCTTAAATTTTTGAAAGCACAGTACTGTTGAGAGTATCTATTATCTTGAAAATGATGATGATGACAATGATGATGATGATGATGATGATGATGATGATGATGATGATGATAATGATAATACTTTTTATGCCTGGAGAAGAAGTTTTTAAATCGAAAATTTGCGCCATTAAATTAACTTTTATTTATCTGTGAAGACTTATCCTTTTACGTCTGTTTTAAAGTTCTTAATTTTTAAATAATGATCTTGATGATGATGATGATTATATTTCACCTGATGGAGAATCACTTCTTTGAATCGAAAATGTGTAATTATTTTACATCATTATAGAAGTCCATTTTGAATTTTAAGTAGTAAAGTGTATTTCTTAATCCTTCGCTGGTTTGAACAAAACTTAATTTTTTTTTTAATGTGTTCCAAATGATGATGATGATGATGATGATGATGATGATGATGATGATGATGATGATGATGATGATGATGAAATAGTCCCTTCAGCTATGAGCAATAAGCTCTTGACAGCACATGGCCTCTCTGACAAACACCCACGTCTTCCTCGTCTGTGTTGTTGTTGTTGTGCACAATAATGTTGGAAGTGATGATGATGGTGACGCCGACGGTGGTAGTAGCAGCAGCAGCAGCGTGATAATAACCCATTCTGAATCGGAAATTATTTCCTTTCGAGAGCAGCTGTAAAAGTGGGTCATGGGCAGTACATTTAAACGCTGAGACAGTTAAATACCAGCAGGTGAAATTTCTCGGTTAATTAGAATTTACCAGAAGTAACAACCCATCCTGTAGGATTGATCCAGCTGTCGTGTGTAATAACTAAAGTTAAAATTGGCAACGTATGCCACAAATCNTTTTTTTACTTAGCTGCAAACAACAAGACAAGGAATATTGTTTATACTGAAGTGCTACAATGAATTGTGCCATCTATGGTTAGAAATCCTATGTTGTTTTTGTTCGCTGTATTGCAGTCCTGTCTTTGTTATCCTCTTTTCTTCTTCCTTTCCCCTGAACTCTCTCCCCAATCCATACATGTATCTATCCGTTCATGGAACGGGTAATTATGCTTGTTCACCATAAGTGAATTAGAGTTTGTTTTTTTTTTTATGGAAAGGTGCACACCAGAACACTGAATAAACACTACCACGAGGACGCTATGATAGAGAAGTTTTCGACCAGTGGAAGGCAATACTGTTGTGATAGGTAAGATTGTTGTGTTCTGGGCTGTTCAAACAACAGAAAGAAGTTGTTTTTTTATGGCAAATCTCATAGATATTTTTTTTTGCTTTAAAGATGGTTTTCTTAAAACAACTGTCATTTGCAACAGCAGCAGTTAGAATAAAGGGGGAAGTGCTCAAGAAGACAAATGCAGAGAGAAAATGAAAGAAGGAAAGAAAGTCATGTGGTGGGAATCGAACCCGCTCGCCGTCAGTTTGGAATCAGGTAGACGTCTAAACACGACCACGCCGCCACTCCAAAAAAAGGATCATGGTAGGTATCTAAGACGCAGAGGTGACATCTGGTGTCAAACAGCCCTAGCTGCTGCAAATGACAGCTGTGCTAATTTCATCATCATAAGGAAAGAAAAACGCATCATTCAGTACTTTGATGTGCAGTTTTGCATGGAAACTTCAATGCACTTATGATGTTAAGTTGCACACTATGTAAACTGCATTGCATCGCTACGAAGGACTGCATCTTCCATTAAGCAAAATAAAAGTATTATTGCGTCATCTAATCTCGCTTCCGAAAGTGAAAAAATGCATCAGCCAATGAAAGCCTATGTAGCAGACCCTTTCGGCCAAACGTATTCCTCTGGCGATAAATAGTGGAATGCGGAATTAAAGATTGCTGGAGTTGTGTCTTGTGAAGGCTGCATAACGATTGAGAGTGGTTCATTTGATTTGCCAAAGACTACGTGACTTTTTACAAAATTTAGACCACGGAAAACCACCCATATCTTAGGCTGAACTGATATGCTTGCACACGTCTGGTTGCCCCGAGGCGAGTAATCATACTAAACTTCAGAAAAACATGCACAGTGAAGCACTGTCAGAAAAGTGGCAAATTTGTTTAAGGACATTTGAGAACTTGCGCATTAACGATGGAATCTATTACCATCGTAAGAAATACATTAGGTGCAATGGTGTTAATTGTACCATAAGTACCGATCAGCATACGGAGTTAATGTAATTCTTACGATGTTAAGAGATCCCATAGTTAATGCGCAGGCTCTTAGTTCTACCAATTACTGTACCAATCCTCACTACATTATATCTAGCTTGAAAGTCACCTTTGATTTCAGTTCCTAGACCGTTACCAGTTCCAGTTTAGATCTATAATCACGGCATGTTTGACTACCAGATGCGTTGATAGTTTCAAGTTTCAAGTTTATTTATCTAGGCATAAGCCAACCACATACAATGAAATGTTACATCAATACAAAGGAACAAATGAAAAGGAAGAAAAAAATAATATATATATATACACATAACTGCTACTAATTTAAATTTATCATTTACATATCTTGTCTCTTTCTCTTTCTCTCTGTTCCACTCTCCACTTTCTAAGTCATTATCTTATTCACACACTCTCTCTCTCTCTCGCTCACTCACTCTCCCCATCTAATGATAACAGTTACAACTTCCACAACATCGCATTTGAACAGACACTTATATGTAACAGTAAATTAACACCCTCCCCACCTCTCTGCCAGAAAAGGAACGAACACTTGTGTCACTTAAACTGTTCATATTCTCTTACAATGTGATAGAAACCTATTGCTATGTTTTTTTTAGTTCTTTATCATTATTTGAATTTAAAAGATTTAGGAATCTAGCCATACTAGGTTTTGTTAACGTGTTGGCAGCACTACATGCATGCAGCGTAGTAAGTAGCTACAGCGAAAAGAGTGCTTAAAAATGTTACTATAATGTGCTCAAGACATCAAGACCTCAACATGACTTTGCAAAGATTTTGCAAGATTCTAGAGAGGGTCTTTGCTTTGAACTAAGGAAAAAAAGATAACCTGAAAAGAAATTTTTAAAAAGTAACGTTCTCGATAAACAATGACAAATGCGACTCAACCATGTTTTTAGCTGCAGGGTTCCACACACGCTGTGCACTGTTATGAGCTTATTAATATTTTGTTTTCCTGGCAAATGGTTCCTATAAAGGTAGGACAACAAATAACAACAAATAACACCACTTTCTATTAGATTACTTTATTTTTACTCCCAGCATCCGTTACTTTGATTGGAGATGTATTCCGAAGCTCTTAAAGTGTTAGGGTGTTTATTAATATTTATCCTTTGTACAAAAATGTGCGTCTTTCAATTGTACAATTCTGCATTCACAATCTACGACCTATTGTGATAGAAATGGAACATGAGCTTGGAATTTTCGTAACAAAGTGTTCGATGCGCTATAGAACATAACTCCTCAAACATTCAGTATAAAATAACTAATGTATGGTTCTAAAGCGATTTATTAAATTATGTGCTTATTATCAGTCTATATTTGCAATAGGCCTACATGTAATGCCATATTTTCTTGACTGTTTTTCTAATCCTGAATTATGAAACTCATCGTCTTGGTCGGAATTTCAGTGTTTGTAAAAGCAGCCATCCATATTTCCATTGTTGACCATCTTCCTTCCTACCTAGTGTCACAAGTTCCAGTAATAATGTGACAAACAGGAAGTGCCGCCATGTTTCCATTACAAG
This sequence comes from Ellobium chinense, assembly GCA_033807755.1. Taxonomy (NCBI): domain Eukaryota; kingdom Metazoa; phylum Mollusca; class Gastropoda; order Ellobiida; family Ellobiidae; genus Ellobium; species Ellobium chinense. The sequence goes on along the minus strand of JAWQUT010000411.1, from coordinate 404,868 downwards.
TGTTATGAAGACAAGGGCTAGACCTATCGTTAATGGGTTTTGTTTTGTTTTATTTTGTTTGTAGCTTCGGAAGAAGTTCAAGAAATTGAAATGGAAAACAGGAAGTGACATGGTTATAAAGAAGGAGCTCTCGTGGCAGTAAGAACATTGTCTCCCCTGTGTAAATTAAATCTGGAGTAATTGAATTTTTCCATTAACAGCCCAGTGCTGGGTCAGGATAAAAACTACAGTGTGGGGTGAGGGTTATCAGAGTGAAAATGAGCTCTGTGTGTGTGTGTGTGTGTATGTGTGTGTGTGTGTGTGTGTGTGTGTGTGTGTGTGTGTGTGTGTGTGTGTGTGTTTGTAATAATTCACAACTTCCGCAACTCCTCCACTAGGGCGCAGCCATTTTGACCCAAATCACTTCCGTCTCAGTGATTGAAATGTAAACAGTGATGCGAACCGCAAGCAATGATGGAGAGGTTCCAACTAATGGAAGACACCGCTGATGTGTCGTGGGCTGTTAAAAAAAGCAGAAAGAAGATATTTTTATGGTAAATGCCATAGGCAAATAGTATCATGAAGCGGGGAAGCCATATAAAATAGATGTTGTGTGCAGCATATAAAACATATACGTACATCGAAATAATATATTCTGTGACGTGCAGCATCAGCATTGCAACAATGATTAACGTAAGTAGCGCCTCGCGTCTCGCGTCCAGCCTTCCGCTGTCTGCGTGACCCACTTGTACGGATAACAATCGTTCCGCGTTTTGTCTGCCCACCGACCAGTTGACACCAAGTTTCAAAATTCGACACCGCAAGACACGTTTAGCGCTAACGTGCGAATTGATCTTACCATCGCGTCCAGCGTAGTCGAATGAAGGTGAGACCTGGTTCTACCGCAGCGTCACACGAGTTAAATTCACGGACATGAATTCGAGATAGTTATAAAGAGAGTAAAAATCTTGACTTCGAAAGAATTCCATGATGATTTCTCTCTGTCTAGTTCTCGCCCTCATCTTTCTTTCCTCCATTGTCTGTTTCTCTCAGCTCTACATATACACCGGATCAATGTCTGTGGCGGTCATAAAAGTGACCGGCCAATAACATGAGGCTGAACAAGTTAAAGTTGTTGCATTCGCAAGGC
>JAWQUT010000411.1:386239-398739 GCA_033807755.1 Ellobium chinense | reverse complement strand
ATCATCATCATTTGAAACACATAAAAAAATTTAAAAAGTTCTGTCCAAAACAGTGAAGGATTAAGAAATATATTTTAATATTTAAAATTTAAAATGGACGTATATAATGATATAAAATAATTAAGAATTTTCGTATCTAAAATGTGATTCTTTATCAGGTTAAATACTGGCTATCATTATCAACATCATCACCATTATCATCTTTTCTTTTACATATTATCATACAAGATCAAATCTATAATAAATCATTATTACCATCATCATCATCAACATTATTACCATCCTAATCTTTTCGTTTACATATGACGATGGACCAAGTCTATAGTAAGTCATTATTGGTATCATCTTCATCTACATCATCATTATTTGCAAAACATTTATCCGCACTGGATGTAAATAAGTAAAGAAAGAAAACTAGAAGAAGGTAACAATTTTAATACACACAAATTTCGGACTTGGGTTTTTCTTCAGATGCAGAAAATCATAGCCCAGAAAATCAACGAACTAAGAATGAAAAGTCATAAGAAAAGATAAAAAAAACTGTGATAAGTAGTAATCTACATCTTCATCATCGTCATCATCATCATCATCAGCAGCAGCAGCAGCATGTTTTCCTTAAATATGACGATAGACCAGGTCAGAGCAACAGTGTACGCGCTAAGAACAAGTGTGCTTTGAGAAGCCGCACTCAGAGAGACACCTCTTCCCTGTGCTCGTTTCTTGACATGTCAGATACATGATGTAGATCTAATATTGATTAGCTCATTTTACAGCACTTGAAATGTTGGTCTGTGTTAGAAGTGCACTTGCACTAAACGAAAGAAAGAGAGAGGGAGAGGGGGAGAGAAAGAGAGAGAGAAAGAGAGAGAGAGAAAGAGAGAGAGAGAAAGAGAAAGAGAGAGAGAGAGAGAGAGAAAGAAGATGGAGAGAGAGAAACAGAGGGGAAGGAAGGAAGAGAGGAGAGTAAACAAAAAAAGTAGAGTAAGAGTTTGGAGGATAGAAAACGGTGCAGTGTAAACCAGTAGAGTTTTTTTTTTCCCACCAGGGATAGAGGGGGAGGGGATGCAAGGGGATGCACTTCATGACGACAGTAATTTTTTTTTCCGTGTCTCTTTTTTTTATGATTGATTTTTTGGTGCAGTCTCCGTGTTGCTGTCGCCTAGGGTGGTGCCTGGAGCGAGCGTTCAACCGAGTATGCCGACGACGAACGAAAGATTTCAAGTGATTATCCGACTGCTATGACGCTACACGACTCTGGGTAACTCTATGAGCGACAGTGTTCACTGTTTATTGGGCCTACAAGGTCATAGTTAACAGAAAAACTCCAACTCTAAGCTAGTTGAATAAGTATTCTGAAGACGGCTACTATTTATTTATTTATTTATTTATTTATATGTTTGTTTGTTTACTTACCTATTTAATTTTACATAACACTCAATCTCTTTATTTCGAGGCCACGTAAATTTTGAAAATTTAGTAGACTGTTGTCTAGTATTTATTTATTCATTTATTTATATAAATACTGATCAACTTACTTTTCTCTGTATTGGGCACATTTATTGGAATGCATACCACTCACATACTGTCGGAGTAAAAGAGAAAAAGTCTATGAGCGACTGAGCAATATGCCGAGACTCTCCCAAACTCTCTATTAATTAATCACAGGGGCAGGATTAAGGAAATGAAAGCGCCTTTATGAAAATTATTGAAAATAAATTTAGGGATGCTGTCTCTTTCCTAACTTTGCTCTCAACCCTAACCCTGCCTCTAACCCTAAACTAAGCGACGCACAACTCGCTGTAAAGAAAATTAGACCGATTTTGCGGTCTAGGAACAATCGTCGGACGTCGCAGACCAATGTTTTTGTGCTAGAGGCAAACCAAAGTGTTTTGTGCACTGGAGGTAGAAAATGTTGGGTTTTTTTTTTTCACGATTACATCAATTGACATTCCACCTCTTCTTATAGAATTTTGACTTTATTGTTCTGCATGTAAATATGTGCAGTTAAAAATTAAAACATAATCGAGAAAGCAATGATACTGATGAAAAGCATTTTTGAACTATGAAGCCATTTTGGGGGGAGGGAGGGGGTCAGTTTTAAGATTCATCACTTCCTGAACTTAAAACATGCTTATCCCAGCTTCTAATAAAGATAAATGCTTGAGATTTTTGTAAAAAATGCCTTTTAAAATAAATGAAGAATACAGATACAATTATTATCTAAATTTTGCAGACTAAACAATAGTGACGCATGTATCTGGCTACCCACAAATTTGTCAGCATCTGTCTATATTTCAGTGGGATAATTCTACAATTTCACACATCAAAATGAGGAAAGAACATAGATCCATTCATCAAGTATTGTTGTTGCGATGATGGTAACATAAGGAATGAATGATTTTTTAAACAAAAGTAACAAAAGACAAATGGGAATGGAATCTTTTTTTTAAGATTTCGGAACCTCTTGATATTCACAATCTTAGATTTACAATCTTAGAGAATTCAAGAACTAAAATCATTTCGATTTCATAATCTGGAATGACACCACAACATTTAAAATTATAAGAGACTGTGTCATTCTCATTTGCTCTCCCTATCAAAATTTGTAGAATTATTCTATAATCATAATAGATTCATCCATTTTTTGTTCACAATACATATAATCATTTTCATCTTATTATTCTGCAAGAGAGTAATTGTATATTGACTGTAGAAAGAATAGTGTTCTTGAATTTAAACGCTGCCCACGAGGTTTGAACAAATTGTGTTTTCAGGAAAAATAATCAAAAACATTAGAAGTCAAGACATAGCTGTTTTTGATTATTTTTCTTGAAAACACAATTTGTTCAAACCTCGTGGGCAGCGTTTAAATTCAAGAAAACTATTCTTTCTACAGTCATTAAAAATTGACATGTCTGTGAGTAAAGGGAGGAATTTGGGATCACTGGAGTCAAATGAAACTCGGAACGTTAAGTGAAATGGATCTTTTCCAGATTTTAGTGCTGCAGACACCTATCAAACCCACCGCAACTGGCGCGTGCAAAATCTCAGAGATTTGATCAAAGAATTGAAAGAAAAATTGATGTTCAGCCTTCTTTTGATAAATAATTATTTCGTTATTATAAAATCTAAAATGTCTTTTGGAAAGTGACATTATGTGTAACGGTAAGGTACACAATACTAAATGTTTTTTCTCATAAATGTTGTTCTTTTTGTGATAAATAAATTTGTCAATGTGTAGTCTGAACCGCGTTGGCCAGTTTTAATAAAGATATTGAAACTGAGCGTTAAAAAGAAAACTAAGACAGGGAACATACATGTGAAAGTTATGCTGGAAGAGTAGCCAGTAGCAGTGATCTTGTACCCTCTCAGGTGTTCTGGGATGGTGGTATCAGGGGCAACCAACTCCACGGGCGGGTCAAGGTGGCCTCTATTGCCTTGTATTGTATCTCGATGGCGCGAGCATGAGGCGGGCAAACTAGGTCAGTGTGTCACTGTACCACTAGGTCAATAGCTGCAGCTGACGGAGAGAAGGAGAGAGCGAGAGAGCGAGTGAGAGAGTGGAATGAAGGGAGAGGGAGATAGTGCAAGGGATCACGGCCAACTTCCCTGGTTCACGTTCCTGCGATGGCGTAGATGGTTGGGGGTTCGTTAAAGATACGATAAGACAGTGTTACGTTGGGAGGTAATAAAGTGTAACGTAGTATGTTTATATATAAGGCTTCTCTTTACTGATGCCTAAGCTTTTTATTATTATTATTATTATTTTCTTTTCGCACTTTTTCGCTCTTTAAATCCCCTCTGCTTGATAATATAAAGGGTAGACTTTGTGTACATTTTTTTATACCAATGTGGACGGCTGGACCTTCGTATACTACAACAACACTATGAACTTCCGGAGGACTTCAATGGACGTGTGTCTCAGTGACTGAATGTAAGTGTTACATACGTGAGGTTTAATACAGAAGGTCCTCACTTACTTGAATTAAGGGACTTTTTTTTCATACTTTCCACTTTGCGAAGTTTGGAGTTCGGGGGTCAGGGCATTACCGCCAGTATGTGGATATGATCGAGTAAATGAGGTTTTCGGTTTTGAGGTCCTTCTGTATGTCACCTCTTCTCTTCTCTTCTCTTCTCTTCTCTTCTCTTCTCTTCTCTTCTCCACCCATGTACGAAAAAATGTACACATACAGTTACGGACCACTTACCGCCCAACCAATTTCCATATCAATACCACATGACGCCATTTTCTTTTGTTGTCTTGTTCCAAGTTTGTCTGCACGTGTTTGAGTTCAGTAATCTTACTTCTTTAGACACATTTAGAGAATATCTTAACCGATTTTGCAGTTTAAGAAAAGTTTGATGAAATTAATTGACAAGAAACTGCAGGGCTTTGACAAGTGGGGTCTGTTGACCTCATTTTCTTAAATCTAAAAACGAACTTTTTATTGAGTAAAATGTAGGCTAGTGGTATTCAACGTGGTTATTTTTAGTTTTGTATACTTTCGGCGTCATAATCTTAGTATTTTTATTTTTGTTGTAGCCAAGGAGATCATAGATATAGGCATTTTTTTTTTTTTGCGAGATAATTTTGAAGAACATACCAGTTGATTTAGCTGAAATTTAATGGACAGTTAGAGGCGCGTGCCTTTAAGCCTGTGTGTGTGTGTGGGTGTGTGTGTGTGTGTGTGTGTGTGTGTGTGTGTGTGTGTGTGTGTGTGTGCGTGTAAATGGGTGTTTATGTATGAGAGTGTGTGCGCACGTATGTGCATGTTGATGCCTCTGTGGATGTGTATGTGAGAATGTATGTGTGGGTGTGCTGTGTGCATGCTGGTGTGTGTCCACATAATTTTTTAACAGCGTGTCAATGAAGTGAGTGTAGGTCTAGTGTAAGCCTATGTATGTACCATCATAATATGTAATTATCAGCGTGTAAGTGTGTTGTGTGTGTGTCTGTACGCGCTTGTGTGTATATGTGTGTTTTCACAGTTGTTGTTGTGGTTGTGATTGTTGTGGTGGTTATTGTTGTTGTTGTTGGCGGTGTTGTTGTTGTTGTTGTTGTTACAATTCGACGTCAGGGCAGAATGAGCACATTCACACTAGCTCAGCCTCCGTTTTCAACAGCATCCTCATGGTCCATCGAATAACTGTACCTTTCTTTATGCTTCCACTGCTTGTTTGTTCTCCCTCTCTCAGTGTCCATATCTTCTCCACTCCCATAACACGATTGGATGCCTCCTCTTTTTGCCCTCCTCCCCATCTCCCTCAAAACTCCACCGCTTTGATCATTTCCATTGTCACCATATCCTTTAAGATACTGATCATTGGTGTGTAGGGCGGAAGAGAAGAAAGAGAACGTGCAGACTGACAGCGTGATTAAAAAGAGATTCTATAGGCTCAAGCTGACGCACTGCACTTTGAAAATTTATCTATCGCCACCGCAATGATGAACAGATCACATTTAAGACTTCTAATTCCGTGCGTCATGGGCCATCTATCCAAAGAGTATGACACACACAGTGTGACGCATACTTAAGCGGATGAATAGAGAGAAACCTCAATATGAAATTTTAATCTCCTATATCATGATCATTTAATAATTATGCCATGTTAGTGTATGAGTTTCACATGCAATGATTCAACATTATTCTGTCCGTTTATAACTGGGATAGGCCTGGATATTGAGAGTGTTACTCAATGATAAGTATAATTTGTCCGTGCAGTAAGGGCATACTTATTATGCAGGTTTTACTGTCCATGCATTGCACTGCACTTCATCCCGAAGAAATGTAACTGTTTGTGTTATCTCCCCTAAATTATATCAGTATGAAAAGTAGAGCAGGACTTTAGGACGTTTTGACGGGAAAAGAACAGTGACAGAATGCAAAGATCGGTTTCTTGGTGTTTTTAATGTTTTTTTCATCCGAGACATTGTCATAAAACAATGACAGCTGATAATGAGATCAACAATGGCAAGTGTATCATTATCAGCTGTTAGAGTTCTATAACCATATCTCAAATGGGAAAAACAAAACTATCATTTGCCTGCTATAGCTAGAGAGACATTCTCATTTAGGCGTTATGCTTAACTATGATAGCCAGCTTGTTTGTGTACAAAATCCGTTGACTTGTGAGTGTGCTTTTGTTTCTTTGTTTCTTTGTGCGAGCTTGCGCGTGTGGTGTGTGTGCTGTCTCTTATACACATCTATCTCACAATAGAGACAATGACTTAGGAAGAGATGGCGAAGAAAAATAAGTCTTCAGAGCGATACGAGAATATCGTCCTCCAAACTTTATGAAGGGTTTACCGTACTTGTCTGTACCAGAAGAGAAATTCAATAACAATTGAGTTCATAATGATAGGTTGGAAGCATGTTGTTTTGAGCTGTGCAGTTTTTTGATAGGCCAGGAGCTCTAGAAGAGTGTGTTATTATTCCCGATGTTTACTGTCTTTGATCTGTGAAAGGTCAAGATTGGTTGGAGAGGATTTTGAAGAGGATCCTGACTATCTTTGTACGAGAACGCGTTTGTTGTGGATCGGACGCTCAGGACATTAATTTCTGTACTCGCTTCCAGCACGTGATATCTCTGTGAAGAAGGAGCTCATGAAGTCATATGCCGTTTTAAATTGTCGCTGCCTTGATTAACGTGTGTCTGTTGAGTGAACTGTTAGTACAAGATGCGCGTGTGATGTAACATGTGATGCCTTCATGAATTCTTCACTATCTACGCAAGTAAAGCTGATAGACTAGTCGATGGAAGACGTACTTTACTTGGAGTTATGCGTATCACGATGATAAACAACCTGTGGTCATGAACGGATGATTGAAGAAGTGCATATGTATTAGCAAGTGTTTATCGACCTCTGTTTCTACCTTGACAAATAGATACGGTTTTGTTTTAGCGTCTACCTTTTCTTGAATGTGTACACAACATTAACACAGCAATTACTTCAAAAGTGAGAAGAGTGTAAAATGGTGACAGGTTGAAATTCACTGTACAGCTGTNCTAAGATCAAGTTTACCTCAGTGCCAATGAAATCTGAGTAATTTTCAGATCAAGTCAGTTATCCTTGGTTTTTGAAATTGACATTCGGTTCTCATTTTCAAAATAGATGTGAACGGAACTACACTGAAATGTAGTTAGAAAATTAAAATTCAGATCAAGAACCCAAAATCTGATCCTGATCAATTCCTCCAAAACAGCTCTTAAGCTCAGATCAAGTTGATGTGAACTGAACTGAAGTTCACGAACATATGATTTCAGTTCTGCCCAACCCTGCCTATGATACTGTGCTGTAGAACTTTGCAAATAACAGCCTTGTGTTTTCCATTCGAGGCTTAACATAGAACATTGACAATTATACCCTCGTGGCGGCTCGAAAGATTTACTATTTTCATACTTTATAAGTAACATAATCTGCCCCATTTAAAATCATATTTAACCCAATTTAATAGCTGTGCGCCCATGAAACCACTATTTTGTGTGCAGAAATAGTTTTTCACAGCAACAATAACAGGGATCAAATATCATTCAGAAACTCAAATCTCAGTTCTTAATTTAGCGACATACGTCTTATTTTGACTGACAGCAGATGGATACTTGAGAAGCAGACGGGTCTAACCCACAAAATTTTAAAAGACTGTGATTTTTGGCATGAGGGCTGGGGGAAGAGGAGGGGGAGGGGACATCATCCATCGATATTTTTTACAATGGAAGCTCTACGACAAATTAATAGGGGACATCATCCATCGATATTTTTTACAATGGAAGCTCTACGACAAATGAATACCTGAGAAGCAGACCCGTCTAATCCACAGTTATTGAAAATTCTGAAGTGCACAAGACTAGAAATGCGATTTTCTCGAAAGTGAATCTGGCTGGGTTAGACCGGTTTGCTTCCTCAGGTTTTCCTGAATGATTTCGCTTACCTTTGTGCACTTTGCAACCTACAACAACTACCTTTAAAAGTCATGCAGCTTTTACGGTCTGTCGCGTCTACCGTGGCCCATTTTTCTTGCTGCTCTGTTGTATAACTAGCTGAACAGTTGTCTAACCGCACGACCTATTAAACAGTTAAGTCTGACCACGCCCGTATAGACATTTTCAAACATGTCTTCAGCTGTAGCAACTATGTGAACATGCTTATGTTTCAACAACCTATGTTCCTAGAGCTTGAATATTTTTTCCCACAGTCTTACATTCCCACATACTTTGAACATTTTCTCTTCATACTGTATGAGCATCCACTGTCTAGGAAAGTGAGGCGGCGTACTATGACAGTATGACTTAAGTCTGGACACTTGGGAGTCATGACCCAAGTGTGGCCCAGGCCCTTTAGAGTGTCAGGATGGATGGATGGATGGATGGATGGATGGATGGATGGATGGATGGATGGATGTTTGGATGATCCTAATGGCTGACATCACTTGTTGGACGGGCGTATTTTCCTCTGATAATCTTCTATTGCCTCGCTCTCTGAATAAAAGAGTTCCCTGTTTAAGTCTAGTAACTGGTCTGAGACTTAATGACCTGGATATGAAATGGGGAATCCTCGTCACTGTCTATGTTTAACGGACCAATCCCAGTCGACATTTAGACCGATATACTCATAGCGAGGCTTAACGAGGCTAAGATCAGGCCATCAAACAAAAAACACTAAAGATGATTCCTTTCCTCATTTTGTAACACATAAAGATAGCACTATATTATTATGTATATTATTATAGATCCAGATTTTGGCAGCCCCTTACATTTTCTAGTACTGGAAGTCAGCTGTGGGTGCACATGAATGCCTAGGCACCCAGAGACTCTCTGCGTAAACAGTGTGTGCACTTAACACCTAAAAGCACTACTCTTTGATATATAAAAATCGGATATTCGCGATGATTAGATCCTTTACTGTAGCGATTGGTTACAAACTATTGCCTGTTGGTGCGTATTCAAATTATAGTAATAAAAAGCATTGGGCCCAGGCCCTTTAGAGTGGATGGATGGATGGATGGATGGATGGATGGATGGATGGATGATGGATGGATGGATGGATGGATGGATGGATGGATGGATGGATGGATGGATGGATGATCCTATTGGCTGACATCACTTGTTGGACGGGCGTATCTTCCTCTGAAGGTCCTCTATTGCCTCGCTTTCCGAATAAGAGAGTTCCCTTAGAATAGAATGACGTAGGTTAGTTGACGTGGAATGTGGAATTCTTTGTCAGATTTCATGTCTTGGTTAAGCCGGACATCTCACCCTACAAGTAGGTTGCTGAGATGGGACTGATCTGGTATAGAAAGTGTGATACGGTTTAGACCTGGGATGCTCAGTGAAGGAAACATGGCTCAAACCATGGGAGCATGTGGGTGTAAAACAGGGCCATTGAAGTCATATGGAGAGTGTTGTTTTGGGTGTTACATTATGGTGAAACATGCACCCATGAGGGATAGAAGAATGCTGGAGCACAGGGCTGTGGGGTTAAAGGGCTGACCACGTTACTAATCAGTGGAAATTGAGTTAAGTCCATATGCAGTGGCATGGTTTGTTAAGAGTGGATTCTGGTCAGTCATGCAATAGCTTGAAACTGGATGTACAATCAATTTAATTTATACATCAAATTGTCCTGCCCTAGCTTATAATAAAGAAGGAATTTGATAAACACAACAGAATCAGACTAAGAGAACAATGGTTGACTCAGAATCAAGAACCAACCATTACTACGTCACGCAGAGGGTCCCCATAATAATATTTACTCTCCGTCTTGCTCCTTGTGATCTGTTGAGTGTTTTCTCGCTGTTTTATCTCCATGAAGACTCACCATCTCTTTCTATCCCGAGCTGCAACTTCAAACCTCTTTGGATGGAGCTCATGAGTTTCAGTTTCAGTTTAGTTTATTATGGGCACTAGGCCAAAAGCATTCAATTTACATAGTACATTACACAATTATGAGAAATCAGGTACGCATCTTCATTCATGTCCTCCAGCTTCTTCCTTCAGCATCCGTCTCGCACCCCCACTCATCTACTCTATCTCTTTTGCTCTGCTCTGCCTAGCTCTTCTCATTCTCTCTCCCTCTTTCCCGCTCACATACTGTACTTTCACCCTTCCCCCACAGATCCTAACCTTCACGTTTTCAACACAACTCGCCCCCCCGTCCCCCTCAAAACACACGCGCGCACACGCACGCACGCGCACACACATATTTAATTAACTTTTGGGCAGACAGGGCGATAGACGTTCTTGATTAGTCAACTTCAATGAATTTAAAATTTGTGAGTGGAACTTTTTATAATGGCGTTGTGTCGGAGGAGGATGTGGCAAGAATCAACGGTGGTAACTGGTATGTATGCTAATAAATTAGGCAAAGATATAAGTATAGTAAACACTACTGGCAAGTCAGTGCATTCTTTTCTAGCTCTTCAGCGTCTGTCGCATCCGTGTTGGCTTGCTTAGAGACTGATACATCCGTTGCTAAAAATTCCCGAGGGGCCGACCACACGCGGGAACCCAACAAACGTAGTCATTGATGACATTGACTAGGTGCGCAACTATTGGACCCCACTTACTGTACCCATCCCTTTTACTACCATCTTGAATCTCCGCCCCTGCTCCCATCAACCAACTCGCATGTTTTGCCCTCCTCCTCCTCCATCCACTATCTAGCACAAGTGCATGATCTTCTTTTCTTACCTAGTCTATATCTTTCCTCTTTTTGCCCCACTATTACACCTGCCTTTTTCCCTCATTTCTTTACACAACATGTCAACGGCAAGTACATGCTAGGTCACCGTAATTGCCTGTTGGGCCATTCCACCGAGCATGTTCCTAAGGTTCAAAATTATTCAATGTCCATTTTGGTATAATCTTGGAGTCTTTCCAAAGTGTGCTTGAACATTTTTGACGTAAGCTAATGGCAGCCATGCGAGCAGTGGGTGTAAGAAGTGAATTCAGATTTTGCATAATGTAGCCTTATGGGTTGTCTAGGGCTGGTAGAGGTGTTATTTCATGTTGACAGTCACTTGAATGACTGTTTTATGTGAATAACAGGTTATCATATGTTTAACATGATTTGTAGGACGATTCAACTTTTCCTTTAAGGTCGAGTTAGGAGCTTGATTAAAGAGAGGCAGTGTCCCTAAATATTATCCAAGGTCTCCTCTAAGTGCGTTCTAATTAACGTAACCCTGCTCCAAACACTAACCCAAGATTTTAAAGAAGAGACTGATTTTTAATAACTCCAACAAAGCTCACTTCCGATTTTAGCAAAATAGGAGTCTGGTCCAATAAACGCAAACATAACACACCATGTCAACCAGTCACATTCTACTGACAGTAGAAATGTAGACATCGGAAGTAATGGTTGCTAGAGTTGTGGCCTGTGATGCCCGGATGACTGTGCATGAATAAAAACTGAAAATGACCTGAGGACTTCTCTATAAAACACGTGTTAAAATGTTAACCGATGTGACAATACGTTGTCAACACTTGTTAACCGAGGTGACAGGACGTTGTTAGCACTTGCTTACCGATGTGACTATACATATCAGTACATGTTAACGAAGGTGACATTACGTTGTCAGTTCTTGCTAACCGAAATGACAATATTATGTTGTCAATACTTGCTAACCAAGGTGACAGTATGTTGTCAATACTTGCTAATCCAGGTGACAATACATTGTGAAATACAATGAAACCTAAGGTCCTTGTGCCCTTTATCTTGGGGATTGAATTCAAGAAATATCGATGCTATATCAGAAATGGAGTCCGCATCACGTGACTTTTCGTACGCTCGTCATAACGCCTTTTTGACTGTAGGGCTATTCAAGAAGGGAGAGATAAATAACCTCTCAGAGGAATGAAAAAAAAAGGTCCTAAATGACAGTGTTATTAATTACCTGGAAAGTACTCAGTATTGTTATGATATAATGCACACGGTGAACTCTGTTCTCTTTTTCTCTGTTTTCTCTCTTGTTCTTGCCCCTCAAAACATGGCTCTCAAGTGAGTGCAGTTTGCGTTATAATCGTATAAGGCAGTACATTCTTCCCTGTTATTATTAGGTCCATGGTTAAAGCAGCAAACATATGTATCACAATTCATATTATCTAATGACATATCGTATATGTACTGTCGCCCGCAGTTGGGGGTAACAATAATAATAATAATAATGAATAGTAATATGCTTCGAATCCAGGCTAATACCTGCTCAATGGATTTTATATTATTATAATCCTAGCAGGTATAATCGTTAGAGAACTTTCTCAGTACACTGAGAGCATACATCGTTGCAGTTTACATGCACTGATCACTAACATTATGACAGTACTGTATTTTCTACTTCTACTGACTTGACTGACTGACTGACTGACTGACTGACTGACTGACTGACTGACTGACTGACTGACTCCTCACTCACTCACTCACTCACTCACTCACTCACTCACTCACTCACTCACTCACTCACTCACTCACTCACTCACTCACTCACTCACTCACTCACTCA
>JAWQUT010000411.1:333564-349791 GCA_033807755.1 Ellobium chinense | reverse complement strand
CCCTCTCTCTCTCTCTCTCTCTCTCTCTCTCTCTCTCTCTCTCTCTCTCTCGTGCAATCTCCTCCTATCAAATTGGGCAAACAACTCAAAACCCCTCCCACCCAACGCCCCAACTCCAAAAAAAAATTTACATCCAGCCCAGACAAGACTGTTTTCACAGGTACATACGAGTATTTGAATATTTTGATGTGAAGCAGGTGAATCATCGGACCAGACTTAGTGCGCCAGACAGAGACTAAAGACAAAAAAACCCACAAAAACATGCAGGTAGTCAAAATCAGACTTATGTCACTAAACTAAGATATGGGATGTAAGACTCTGAAGGTGAGTAGGGGTATCCTGTATAAAGGTGGTTTTTTTTTTTTTAACCCTCAAAAATCTAAGGTGAAATCATTTCTACGTACAAATACGGTGATTTTATGGGCAAATTGCCACTAACTGTGGATAAATCTGATTATTTTTTATTTAACGTTAGATGATTTTGATATATATAGTAGAAAACTGTTTTTTCAATCTCAATGTTTTTTTCATATTTTTTAAAATTCCATTGCATACAATGATTCCCTTGTATCTTCAAGGAACTAGAACTAAATCTCCGGCCAGAATAATATGCTCTGTCAGAACTGTTGGTTTTTTTTTTTGACATAATAAAGTGTACACATTTAAAGCTGTCACGTCACACCAATAACTTGATTTAGCCAAAAAGCGACCTAGGCCTAATTTTGACTAGCTACAAGACAACTTGATTACTTTGGACATACGTGAAAAGACAGGAGGGAATGGGATGACCATTATAGTGGATAGCAGATTTACACACGCCAGGAACCAATTCAGATTCCAATAGTTGGTACTCGATTTCACGTCAGGAATTTACTGGAATCGGTTTCAAATACTAGATTCGAGTGGATTTGAATACATCTATAAATAGACCCTAATTCATTGAATTCTAACAATTATTATGCATAAATCTTCAATATTTAATAGATTTTGACTTTGAAGTAGTAATGTAGTGGTAAAATTCCAAACTTTAATAGACTAACCCACCCCGAAAAAAAGTCATCTTTTCAGCTCGCCATACCAGTTTTGCGCGATTCGATTTGTGAAATTTTCATCTTTTGTACAGATTCAGCAGAAATTCATCGCCAAATCGAGAAATGTTCTTGTTTTCTTACCACCTTAAAACGATACTTATGTCCTAGTGCCCCATCTCATATTATTTTCATTTGTAAACAGGAACCCGTTACCTCTGGGCAAATACTTGGAGTCGCACTCTAAATCCCCGATTCCGGGATGCAAAGGATTTGGAATCGAATCAATTCCAGAATGTGTGGAATCGCCAGTCCCTAGGGGAAAGCGATATAAAGGGGAAACTTTACACAAGGACTGCACTCTAACATGGTTGTTGCCACTCACAGACATTTTTTTCTTACAACAAGCCATTTCTCCTACGTAGGTGAAAATAGCTTTTCGAGAGATGTTGGGAAGAAAAATCATGAAATATAGGGCAACATGGGTAGCATGCCTGATTTTCATCTTTTAAACATCTTTGAATTTTATCCCTCAATTTACTTCAGCATCTTCAGTCCGGGGATGTAGGCAAAAACAAAAAAACCATTCTTGCTGTAGGATAAAAGCATCATTCCAGAGAGGCAACACCTTTCTGGCAGCGGCAGGAAGACTGGCACCATATAGAGAAGCTGAGACAAGTTGTCAGAGGGGCGAAATAAGCAAATGCAAGAAGAATGGTTGTAACAGATAGTAGTCAAGGCTCATAGACATCATTAAGTTGACGATAAAGAAGATCAGTAAAAATATGATCAATGGCGGCTCGTCATTATGTATACATCCCGTGCAGATAGGGTGAAATTTAGGCTTAGAAAAATCCAAGAAATATTATTTTTCCGAAAAGTCAGTTACCAGACCTAACGCAGATGTTCTTATTGTGTTTTGTTTCATGCGCTAATTGTTTTGTAATGAGCATTACACAGTCATGTTCACCCTCGTTTGCTCCCTCGTATAGTAGGTTTATTTGTCCAGAATACAATGACACGCTTAATCCTCTCGCTGTCATGCTATTTAAACTCTAGACAAAGTCAATCATGCTAAAGTTAACCGCGCACAAGACTAGCCATGTTGCTACTAGTAGGGATTTCCCTTTAGTTCACGGTGGGGGAAAAATGGCGGTATCTATGTTATTGAGAAAAATCGTACAATGAAGAGTAAAGCAAGAAAAAGATTCGGTTTTTTGTCTTGTTGACAGTGAATTTACAGAACTTTCCCCCACTAATTCTACTCCAACACCAAGTATAGGGAAATGTAGGAAAACAAATCTCTCTCGCTGTAGGGTAAAAAAACACAGGAGCGAAGTGGCAACACAGATCTTGGTGACGACAAAGAAGGTCAGCAAGGACATGATGTCTAATAGGGAACGCGCTATTAAGATTTTTAACTCCGTCATTGTTTTGTGTGACTTCATGTACGTCCAAACGCTTTGGTCCAACAGCGCTTGGACGTACATGTACCAACCGAGAGTAGCATTTCCGTGCCGTATGCCATGTACCCGTGCGTCCTATTTCCTATGTAGTGAAATATTCCTAAGTACATGGACGCAATATACAGGAGCAATATTGTAAAAGCCTCTTTGAGCCTGTAACATTTGTGATGCCTGTTGTTTGTTTAGGGTAGTGCCCCCCTTTCCTTTGTTATACGGCCCTGGACCACACGCGGCTCCGGTCCTTCATGATTCAAGAATGTTGCAGTTACGAGTTAGTAGCGGCCGACCTTGTTGAGATCAGTTGTTTTTTTTCCTCTCTTTTAACTACGGCGGAAGTACCGCTAGTGAGACTGTCTTTTGTCAAGGTCAGGTCGAACGTATGGTACGTTGAGTAAACACAGTATTAGCCTTCCCGAAGGTTCGGGTATGATGCTTCGAGTGAACGCAGTATTAGCCTTCTCGAGGGTTCGAGTGGGGCCGCGATCGGAATGTTTTGATTCTAATTAATCTGGAAGTTGCTGCTCGTACGTTCTAGACTAGCATGTTTGTTTGGGCGCATCATATGATGATGACGTCATTTATTC
This sequence comes from Ellobium chinense, assembly GCA_033807755.1. Taxonomy (NCBI): domain Eukaryota; kingdom Metazoa; phylum Mollusca; class Gastropoda; order Ellobiida; family Ellobiidae; genus Ellobium; species Ellobium chinense. The sequence continues at coordinate 346,713 of JAWQUT010000411.1, read as the reverse complement.
TAGAGTTTCTACTGAAATTATTATAAAAGGCACGAGAGTGAGAGAGTTGAGAGAGTTGGCTGGTATGGTCTGTGCATTGTGAATTATTTGCTGGTGACACATTGTTACTAATAAAGAAGTAATCTGTTTCCTGCACAGCGGACTTCGTTTGTGTATTATAGTGGCAACGTCAGTGGCGTTTCGAAGGAGAAGCTATCGTATTCAGTGCCTCTTCACTACACGCCAATACTGATTGACACTTGCTCACTACAGAGCCATTTAATAAAGAATTCTCCTCCAACCAAAGGAACGTTACTAAATGGTCAAGGCTAGTCCGCAGGTCTGGTGCCACCACTGTGCTCAAATTATATACTGTTTACAGTGGGAGTCCTTCATTTAGACTTTTCACATTTTTGGTGAAGATGAAAAGGGGGTCAAAGATTTGGTCTTCTTTTGCTGATCCCAGGCCCGAACAAATGAAGTCCGCTTAAGCCACTGGGAAACACTGCCTGCAACATTTTTTTTTTCTTTTTACACATTGAAGACTGAATTTCAACACTTTTCCGTGTGGTTTCGTGTTATACTATTATTTCTACACAATCTGTCCAAAGGATAGCTTTTATACTGTGCAACTATTGACTCTGATAATCCATGTTTTTTTACCAATTAGGCTCCTGGAACATATAGCTGTAATCGTGATGAAGCCCCAGAAACCCTGATTCAGCCAATCCCCGGTACAGGATACTGAACGCTTGTAATTTAATGACATCCGTATTTGCAAAACATGGCGTCACGGAGAGGTCAAACGTTGACCTACATTGAATTAAGCGGAAGCGAGGTGATGAGAGATTTCGGTCAGTCAGTTCAAAGAGGATATTTATTTAAAGAGGATATCTTCTGATATCTATTTTTAGGTCATTGATCAAAACTGGTTTCCCTAGTGCTCTAAGCTCATTAGGGAGTAGAAAGATGATGACCGTCATGTAGCTTCAAGTGTCGATAAGGGCTGGCCGCCCAGTCTCCATAAATAGCCACGCAAGAAAATGTGAGAAGACGTGAGTGGGTGGGTGGNNAGAGAGAGAGAGAGAGAGAGAGAGAGAGAGAGAGAGATATGTTTTATTTTAAGAAATCAGTTAAGACAATGGACCCAATTATTTTTACCTTGATATTGTGCAATCTGATAATTCTATTTAAGAATTACGGGGTGAAAAAACAACAACAAACTGGACCAGAGATTACGGTCGATGCCGTGTCTAGTTTGGCGCTCAAAGGCAGTGCCTGAACCGAAGACCCAAAGAAATCTGTTTTGGAATGGTGGGGGAGGGAGGTAGACGTCTTATAAGATTTCACCAACAAAAATAACACTGTTCATCATTTCGGTGTTTTTTGGTTTTTTTGTCTGTTCTTTTGTTTTTAATTTATGCCTTAACTTACCAGTAACAAAAACAATAAAACTCCCTCCCTTTCTCGATATAGTATACCATACAGATCCACGCTTCTTTGCCCTTCCCCATTTTACCTTTGCACCCCGTCTAGAAAAGTCCGCAGTGCCACCCTTGAAAGTAATGACATATTAAAGGCTAATGAACCAGCGACAGCCCACGAAGGACTCTTGTGAAGACCCACATTTCCAAGTCATCGGCGTGGCACGTCATGTCAGCATTTCAGGAGTTCCCTTTCCGGCACGTACGCCTATGTCTAAATTTAGTAAGCAGCGGTTTTTAGTTTAATTTATCCGTCCAACCATCTTACTTTAATCTTCGTTTTATGTTCTGATAATGGTTATACTGTAGTTTATAGTATTAAAAGGAACCGCTTGAGAAAATGTGACTGGTATGGCTTGAGTTACCAGAGAGACTAAGCCACCTACCCACCCCTTTCACTCCTGAAAGAAGCAATAGTGCAAATGTGTGGAAATAGCCAGTAGTGGTACCCGTGTCTTAAACTGTGACGGTCAGAGATTACATAAGGGCCAGGGGGATAGAGAGAGAAAAAGAGAAGGGGGAGAGTGAGAGAGAGGGAGAGATTTCTAGACCACAAGATTTACTAATATCATTATGATAATGTTGATATGTTGAAGATCGCTTCTAAGAAATTTGGCAGTCTAATAAATTTCACTACTACATCGACTCTGCTTAATCGGGAGCATGAAAAATTGCCATTAACTTCTATTAAGCGATTGTCCGAATATATTTCTTAAATATAGAATATAGCACTGTGTGATCTAAAAAATATCACCTTTATGTGGAGTTGACTATATGTATAGAAGTCCATAAAGGGAACATTGGCGAATTGAAACGAGATGGACTCACTGACAACAAATAAGATGGACACTTTTTAGTTTGTCATTATCGTTAGTATGGCCATAAAATTTGTGAGTTGTACTCAGAAACTGAAAACAGCCAGTTAGTCTAAGGTCTGTGTATTCAACTCTTGGGCCAAGCGATTCATGTTGTTATGTTTTTGAGAAACAAACTTCACTCTCATCCCTCCCCCACCCCTTCCTCGACTCAGGTGCATATTATGAGAAACTGGTTTTACAGCCGGGATCATCAGGACGCTGCACCGCGGCCGACTAGCAATGACTGATACGTAACGGTTCACTTCTGTAGTACTGTATTATGTATTTACATGTAGAGTGTGTATTGTTCTAGCTATGTGTTCGTAGTTTGAATGAGCTCTATACATTGTATGGAACACTAGAGGGAATTTTCTTCATATTATTCTTATGTGTTTTATCTGTAATATAATATTTACATGCATCTATATCATGAATGAGATGAGTAATATTGTATAACACAATGAGCCAAATTTCCTACGGGAGAAATAAAAGTCCTAATTTATTTTTTCATATTATTATTTTTCTTCCTTTCAGATTCAGCACGACACTAAAGAAAATTTCGGGTAACTTCCTCTTCATCTCCTTCATCATCATCACCATCATCATCATCGTCTTCAATACCCTCACCAATCGCCAGAGAACATCACCAACGACTTGGGTCTGATGACGGTGAAAAAGGAACCACCGATGCCAGATTTCGAGTCCGGAATGTGCCTGAGAGGAAAGTGGACAGACGCCAGACTGGACCTGGGTAAGTTACAGGGCTTTTCCAACGTCCTCCGACAAAAAGGCTTATCTTTGTCAAACACATAAGGGTTTATCTTTGCCAAAACTTATTTTTGAGAAAAAAAAAGAGTTCATTTTGAAATATTGTAGATGATGGTCATACAGACATTACTAAAGCTCATGGTGGTTTTATAAGTAGATTGTGTCTGTACACATCGAAGGTCCTATTGTAGTAATCCAATAGAAAATCCAATGGAAAATCACTTACTTATGTTTCTGAAGGCCTTCCGATGCAACCTGCGCATCATCGTCAACCTATTGGATTGCTACGATAGGACTTTCGATGTGTACAGACACAATCTACTTATAAAACCACCATGAGCAAAAAAAGAGTTGTTCTGTTAGAATATAGCTCTTGGTTTGAACCAGAAACTTACTGTAATAAAGCTAAGTTCAAGTATTCATCCACAGTGAAAAAGAGAGTGACCAGTGGAAAAATATCAACATACGCCCTTTTACCGAAAGACGTTGGTTTATACATGTGAAGTCTACATTTTGTTTCATACAACGCCTATGATTTCATTACGAGGCCGCTTAGTTACAGCTATGCCAACATTTTCTTCGTGCTGAGTTGCATGGCGGTTTTAGTCATTATTATTTAGATAGGCTTTAAGTCTTGACATACAAATTCCTATTTGGAAAGTTTCGTGTAACCGCCAGTTATTGGTTTGAAATATAGTCTCTAGCAGTAAACCTACCTAGATTACACTCAAATCTGATTTGAAATTGCAATCATATTATTATGACAGACAGTTGGCCAGACATAACAATATTCTTACTAGGTTACTCGGTCAGATTCGTGAAGCAGAAAGTAGATCATTTTTTTTGTTTTTTTGCTCTATGACAGAAAATATACCTTGAGGGGATACACAACTCTGTCCCAAAGACTGTGTAGACAGTTTATATGGTGCGCAACTATTCATCATGAACGCACTGAAATTTTTATGCAAAACTGCACACAAGAATGCAGTATGGTGCACTTTTCTCAATGATTTTTTAAAAAAATAATCATGAAGTGGTCACTTTGTCAATTCAGTCATGCTAGAATCACACTAGCTATCAAGTTAAATATAAAGCTATAAATACTACATAAAATGTTATGCTTCTGTGAATAAGTCGTGAAATGATAATCATTTTAAATTTTATGCCTAGTTTGATTTTTTTTTCCATAATAAATTCTCAAACATTTTCTGAATGACTTAATTCAGAAAATAATCACATCATTAAAAACGGTTTGAGTTTACGATCAATACAAGCGACGGCCTGCTTTCTGTGATATTTCTGTATAATATTATAGATGATATAAAAATTGTGTGTGTATATTTCCAATATGGCCATCAATTTCATGGCAGCTGGTTAAATGTGTAACCTTTTTTTTATTTTTACCGGCAAGCGAATAACGCACTTTATTACCATATTAGTGCATCTGGTCATTAAAGTATTAAAGAAAAAAAAAAGAAAAAAGTCAGCGGTTACCCCTTTAATTATCTTTGGCAGTACATATTGTAGTATATAGAAATAAATTCTGATTTACACCTGTGACATTTACTCAATTTGCTCTACTTCACACCTATGAAATTAACTTAATTACAGTACCTCTAGTTTATGTGGGGGAGAANGGGGGGGGCGGTGTGGGGAGATTGCTTGTGAATTCTCAAGGCCTTGAAGCAGTCCTTTGGTAGTACCATAGCTGGTTATACATGCGCCTTACTATTGAGGTCACCTGGGTTGAACTCATTGCTAAGAGTGATATAGTTCTGATCTTTTTTTCTTCCTCCCTCCGGGGGCTAAAAACATTAGCTATGGCCTCACTTCTGCGACCAGATTAAGTTAAATTAATGGAGCACTATTTCGGGTCAGAGGTTGAATCGAAATAGGGCCAGCCAAGGAGCAACGCTTGGTTCTCAGGAAATAGTTTGAGGCCCCGGACGAGTTTCCATGGGGATGGTTCCAACGAAAAGGCACAGCAAAGAAAATTAAAATTCAACTTGTCATGGGTTGTTAAAAGTATTTTTATTTAGCTCAAATGCTCATTTGTTGATCAGTATATATATATATATATACTCTCACTCTCTGTCTCTGTCTCGTTCTGCCCTCTCTCTCTCTCTCTTTCTTTCTCTCTCTCTCTCTGTCACACTCTCCAGTATAATTTAACCATCGTTTACATTCGTCCAATCTATCAGCTTATATTTAAAAAATGAGAAACATTTACCGAATGTCTATTCAGAGATATCTAAACTAGGTCAGCTTCAATGTTCCCTTTCAATGTCATGTGTGCAAAACGCAACTTCAGACCTGTTCAGCCTGCAGCCACTGTTATTAGGACATTATTAGAAAGTTTACATGTGCCCATGCGACCAATTGGCCTAGGCGCACTGAACTTTGGCAACTGCTTATAGTGCAAACCGCGCCTTAAAATACATTGGCATTGTGGGTCAAAAAACGGCGTATGTGTTCAGTAGCCCACACGGCTTGCCTAGTCCGCAAATAGAACGATGCGGGTCCACTGGCTGCTTTCATCCCTTTAATATGATATCTTCAAAAGCCTTTGGTTTTGTTCGTGTATGATGCAAACTCCATTTTGGTTACCCACTGATGCATAAAGTCAACATTCAAAACGTCGTGCCGCCGCGCTGGTTGAAAAAAAACAAAACACACAGCTCCAGTCTGAAAGTTAAATAATTTATTCTCATCTGTTTCTTTGGAGAATAGTTCATACCCTCTGTGTGGATATGCATCGTTGTATTTCACGAGTGAAGCTGAAAGACACTAGAGATTGTGTACAGCTTTTCTCATTGGCTTAAATAGGCCTTAGAATTTTCATAAAATTGTTACAGGCCTGTAGTTGTACTTTCACTTTGTGGTCCTGCAACTTAGGGGGTATATTTCATCTCCCCTTTTCTCTCTTTTGGCATGCCCTGCTTCCAGTAATAAGGGCTCCAGGGGGGAAATTTTGATATCATGGGAATCTGTGTCCATTTTACTTTATTTTACCAGGCACTATTTAGCCCTGGGCTGGAACTGCCAGGTCAAGGGTGTGCTCAGGCGGAAGAGGAGGGGTTTGGCATTGACCAGTGAAAAATGTAGGGTCTGTTTACAAATAGCAACCAAGCTCAAAATTTCAATGGGCTTGCTAGGGTTGGGTAAGTCTTAAAATTTGGGCCACATAATGGGCTTCAATCTGGTATGGGTCTGGGTGAAAGCTAAAACTTTGGGTTCAGAGGGCAGCTCAAAATGTTAATATAGCCCATAGAGGAAAAAAGGGTCCAGTCCTATTACAGGTCTGTAACCTAAAGTTTTGAGCTCCTACTTAAATTGCGAAGTTGTCATCATATCCGGTGCCATGACCGACTTTGTGAAGTAGGACCTACTGTTACCTCATTATAATGTTAAGCAGCTGTTCTCTGTCACTGTAGCCGACATGTCCGCTAATCACAGATTTCGCTCATCCTCGCAGTACTTTGAACAGTAACTTACCTATTTGACTCTACAGTCATTCCACCCACACAATACAGCAACACCTGGTCAAGAGGTCAGCTACTGTTTGCCACACATTGACTCCGTTTCTGCAGCTGTTGACCTAGTTAGAACGGAAATTGCCCCGGCTGGATTTCAAGAATATCGTTTGTTAGAATATAATAAATGAAGAAACAAAGAAACAAGATGCATGTATATAAAAGAATGGCTAATCCTTTTAAAAGTTGTTTTGGATGGAAAGAGGAGAGAACTGAATGGATGGGTTGGGTAAGCAGCAATATTTAAGTGAATAAATAAGTGAAACAAAAAACAAATAATTAAACAAACAAACAAACAAACAAACATGCCCCCCCCNCCCCCCCCAAAAAAAAAAACAACAACAACAAAAGTTAACAAACAAAATTGAATGGATGTCTTAATTCAGAAGGCTGTATTGAAGTTGCAGGAGCCTTACTGTAAAAGCTTCTATGAGCCATTCAATATTATTCTCTCCTCGAACGACAGGAACGTTTCGAGATGGCCAAGGCTAGCCTTCAGGTCTGGTGCCACCACTGTGCTCAAATTATATGCTGTTTACAGTGTGGGTCCTTCATTTGGACTTTTCATAATTTTAACATAGATGAAAAGGGGTTAAGCATTTGCCTTCTCATACAGACTAAGGCTCACACAAATGAGATCCACTGAAGCTACTGAGAGACATTACCTGCAACAAGTTTTTTTTTCAAAAAAACAAACAAATCGTCGCCTTCCACACGAAAGGGCGTATCCCGATTTTTGACGGTTTTGAGTTTCCCACCAGTACGTAGTGCTATCTCAGAACTATGTTCACACGAAACGGTGTATCCCTAGCTCAAATAGTAACGAAGATATAGCATAAAATTCCTAAGGGCTTAAGCTAACTATCAATATGATGGAATCAGACGTAAATCGCTCTCCTTAAAAACGTGAAAAACAGGGATACGCCCTTTCGTGTGGAAGGCGACGAAATTCAAGACGGCATTTTGTCACTTTTGCGGTGTGGTTTCACTTTGGACGAATAGCTTTAAGCACTTTATCCACAGAAAAAAATTTATATTCTATGATTAACACTGATAGTCCAGAGAGTCTGGACCAACTGGACTCCTAAACCTTAATAATGACATGAGATTTTCACGTAATCCACACAAAATATAACAGTTTTTTTTTTTTTTTAAAAATTGGTATTAAAGTCTATCGACGAACTACTTCTGATATAGACTAAATGTGTGTGTGTGTGTGTGTATGTGTGTGTGTGTGTGTGTGTGTGTGTGTGTGTGTGTGTGTGTGCGTGTGCGTCTGTCTGTCTGTCTGTCTGTCTGTCTGTCTGTCTCTCTCTCTCTCTCTCTCTCTCTCTCTCTCTCTCTCTCTCTGTACGGAACAATGGAATTAAATCACCAGTTACGACTTTATTCCCTAAAAACATCAGTATCATTATCTTTCAGTTAAAAAGAAATTTTGGTCGTTAAACTAAAGAAACCCCAAATAAAGCAACCAGCTGCCAAGATCAGTGCGAGGGTAAGGTTCCAAACTGTCGTAACTCGAGTTACTCTGTACTTGAGTTACGACAGTTTGGAACCTTACCCTCGAGTGTGTTGTGGATGAACTCTAAAAAGTGTAAAAACGAAGTTCGGTAACTCACCTTTCCCAATCAGCCAGCCAGAACAAACAAACCAGTGGCCGTATGCATTATCCTTAAAGTGCGACTAAAGTGCTAGAAAAAATGTGATTTCCGACAGTTTTTATATTTTCAATATCAAGTTTTAGATCAAAAGTCATCATTTTTGCTAAAAAATAATATTTCGAAATTAATTTTACAACTTTTAACCTATTCTGAAATTGTAAGAAAAAAACCGTACCGGAAACGTCACGTCAGCGCGGAAGTCGCGGTGTTTTCGATCGAGAACAATGGCAAATACGGTCGAGCCGTATCAGTTCGAGCCCCTGCGCCGAAAAACAGATGACGAGGATATAATTGAGGAGAAGACTATTGGACCATCAGTTCAGGAATGGTAAGCAAGCATTCTGTCACAGTTTAGCGCACAACAATAACCCATTGTTTCCACGTGGGAGCGAGCCCTACTGAGTGCAGCGCTACGCGTAATAGCCTTGAGCCCGACGCGTAATAGCCTTCAGGCGTGTACACAGTGTTGGTGACGTCACGTATTTCTGGCGAGGCGAGCAGCGGTAACGCTAACACAGAAGGGCATGGGCATGTGTTATTCTTTGTGATTTCTTCGAAACGCGTTAGATTTGATGGGTTTGAGAAGGTCAGTAGGAAGTTTGAATCACTGATGCATGTTAAAATAGTAATTTCACAGGATTCTGTGCACTACACCATAAAAGTACTTTAGTCGCACTTTAAGTTAGTTAACGCAATGCGATAACCACGGGAAACTCGCAAAACATTAGTAATGTTCAGTGTAGTTTACGCAATACGTTAATTAACGTGTGGATTACGCATATGGCCACAGAACTGGTTATAGCCGCAATATGAGGCTTGAAAGCATAAATTTAATGACTGAGTAATGCGTTTTGTTATTGCCTCTTGGGAAATAAGCACTCTGACTAGAAAACAGAGCTGCAAAGGACATAGAAAGTGGACGGCTCTGACCTATTTTAGCCATGTTGGGACCTCAGCTTCAGTCACGTGAAAAGCGTTTTTGTGTCAGTGTTGGCCTCTTCAGAAAGATCAATGACTCAAAGTGATGATGTCGGACAATAGCTGTCTCCTGTCTTCTATGAACGTTGAGCCGCTATGCCCATCATTCTCAGCCGGGAAATAAAAATATCCAGAACTAAACTAAATCTACACGCCTACTGGATTTGAATTCTTCAGGAATTTAAGTATAGTGCACATGCTTGTCATCAGTGAGAATGCGGTTCGTAATGCCCCTGTTTTTTTTGTCTAGAATATAATTTGTTTAAATAATTTGATGAAAATGTCACTTTTCACACGTTTCGTGGAGAACTGTTTCTCAGCAGATTTAGGGATAAACTATATCTTGTTTATCACTGTGCAAAATAATGGAATTGTCACCCCTTATGTCAACATAAATACTAAACATGTAAGTTCAAGAGTAAAATGACAATGTAGGTTCGTCAATGGATATTCGATATAGCGGGGAAAACAAAAGCCAGTGATAGGTGTAAATGACATAGAAGCAATAATCAACAGACATATTCAGCTGTCATACAGCTGTTTGAAAACAAGATCTCTCCCTTTGACATAGATCAAATTTAGCAGAAAATCTCCTGCTGAAATCTGCCCTGCCTCTTCTGTTTCAGCTGGCTTTATTTCATTTCTCCTAGCAGATAGGAGACACTATTTTGGTGACTGATCTCTGCCCTGTCTGCTGTGGGCGGATTTCACATAACTGCTTATAATCCTTGTGTGTAATGTTACCACAAAAATACAGCGGAATCTCACGAATTCAAATTTCGTGGAACAGGCTCAAATTTTCCAGACTGCGAGATAATTAATGAAGAAATACAGTAAACTGCTTAAAACGAAAAAAAAACAAAAACGAAAAAGCCCCATTATTTTCCTCGTTTTAGGTTTCTCTGTTCAAACTGAGCTCTGTTTAAATCGAACATAAGTCTTTTGGTTCCGCAAACTTCACTTTTAATCGTTGTTTACTGTCTAAAGCAAGGGGCCGGAGCTTTAACCCTCTAGTGCCCAGGCATAAAAATACTGGTAGGAAAATTCTGAAAATTCACATACACACTTCAAATGCCACTCAAAATACATAGACTATAAAACATTGTTTTTGTACAATTTCAATATTTAATAGGTGAAAAATTTTGGGTCAAATTTGGACCTCCGGGCACTGAAACATCCGTGCCATATTTGGACCATTGGGTTGTGTGGGTTGCCAAATATGGACCAGTGGGCACTACAGGGTTAAAACGACTGGCCGTAAAATTTGAATTCATGAGCTCTAAGATCGTGGGTTTCTATCATAACTGAATAAAGTTCAAGAATCCGCTGTCATAATTCTGTACTGGTTATAGATATCCCCCACAGGGCTGAATTCATGTTCATGCCCTCATGTGATAATCTGCTAGGAGCCCCACTGTGCAGTGTGTAACAGTAATGCGTGACGGAAATACGTGACACCAGCTGTCACGCCCCACATTTTTGGTAATACTTAATTTCAGATCTGTCTCAAAAGCTGGAGATGCAGGTGAGGTGTTTGATTCGAGGTCGTGAGTAAAATTCTGGACCCGGTATCATGGCATTACAACTAGAAACAAAACTTGTTCAGATGAATGTATGTTTATGATATTTTGAGGTACGTTTGAAATCGATGAAAACGGTGTCAAAACTATATGTTATTTATTCACTAATTCGAGTTCACTGATTACGCACTGTTTGCTCAAACCTAAAACTCTCTACTTCTTATTCCTTTTTTTGTTTGTTTTAGAGTTGTGGGGTTAGAAGTCGTCAGGTGATACCCTTTGTCTCATTTTGGTCGGAAATTGAACCTTTACTTAAATAGGAAGCCACGTCCCCGTTTCAAAAGTTTAATCACAGTCATGCAAATGACAATTTTGTATTGCCTTTTCCCCATTAGCACCGGTCGTTGGTGACAAGGTCAATAATTGTTCAAGGGTCTCTATATGTGAAGAGATCATTATAAATTTTTGTTGCTTTCTTTGAATTTTTACATCTAAACTCACAATCCAGTCATTCACCGATTACCCAAAAGGTACTAAAATAACAATGCGTCTTATGTGAGTTTTTGACTGTACTCTGTGGTTTCTCCGCGGCATTCTCGATGTCAAAATATTTGAACTTGTGTAGTATTTTTTAATATAGATGGACATTAGTCCTCTCCTTCCAGAGCAGTAGTCATACCCGCATCGTCCTTTTTGACTTGAAACATCATACTCCACAAGTTAGTCAAATTTCGACCACGATAATAAAACATTTAAAAAGTTCCTAGAGATCTTCAATCTCAATCAAACGATTCCGTAAATTTCACTTGACCAACAGATGAGCAGTTTTGAAGATTTTTGTCATGTTTGTGAAACTCAGTGAGTGAGGAAAGAAAATTCTCATGTAGAAGTTCTCTGTATGAACACTCTTTATTCAGAATTTCAAGCCGGCTCCCATAACACTGTCAGAATGCATGTACGAGGTCAAAAACAGTAGACATTAAATATTTCATGACGAAAATGGTTTCTTTATGCTAACAAAATGGATAAATTTGATCGCAGTTATTTCCGGACCTCATTTTTGTGGAATATGACCCAATACGATGACATGATAATGAGCAATGTGGCAACTACAATGTAAAGGAACCTCGTGATTGAAGACAAACTTCACATATTCTAGATAACATAGTTTTCGACTAAATTCCGGCTGCTTAACATCCCATTTCGGTTAAAATCCCGCTGTATATGTGAAACCGATTTTTTTTTCTCTCTAATATACTCCTGTTAACATTCCGGCCACGGCACCTTTTTTTTTTCACTTAACCCTTTAAGTCCCAAGAGTAGAAAAGTTAATATAGTGACAAAGCCAGTTCCTTTTGTGTTTTGAGTAAGTAGTTTACATCTTTTCAGCCTAACTTTAATTATGTCTATATAGACTCTTACTTGTTATTTAGTAATATATGCCATTGCACGCTGGTTCTTTGAGGAGACATTTCCATTTATCTTGTTTTGTTACCGAAACACCAAGCTCATGTGCCACATATGGCACAATGGGTCTTTGAGGGTTAAGACCCAATCTTGTGGGCTGTTGTGAACTTTCCCAGCCTTTTTGTCCCTTGGCGGGACTGCTCATTTCCATTTAGGACTATCCCTACCATGCGATTGTGCCAGACTGTAACAAGGCGAAGGAGTGTCACCTCCACACCGACATACAAAACTCGCTGAGATGAATGTATGTTGCTGATATCTGAAGTACGTTTGAATTCGATGGAAACAGTGTCAAAAATGTACGTAATTTTTCGCTAATTCGGGCTTACTGATCACGCACTGTTAACTGAAACGCAAGTTTTGCCGACATATATTTTATCCCCAATGTGTTTGGCCGTATAATATGTATTGCTCGCTGCTGTTTTGACATAGATGTAGGCTTGACTCATGAAATTTTCAAGACACTAACACTGCGACCAGCGAACAGTTCTCAAATGCAAACCAACTAACATGAATTCCGGAGGAAAGTTTATCTCTACCCTGGATCGTTGGCCTAGATCCCCCTCTGGCTACGTTCTCGCTTTTCTCGTTTCCCGAGTACCGGGATATTTGGCAGGGAATGTTGCGATAGAGTATCTTTAAAATTCAAGGTCGAAAGGATGTCATGTACGGGTATTATAAATGTATGCATCACATCATAGTTTCCACACAGCATTTAATAGACCTGCTGCAGAATACTGTACATAATTTTGTGGTCTAGTTTGCTGTGCCTCGAGACACCAGATGGTTGGTCTATTTCATGAAAAGTAAAAGGCCACAATAATGCAAATTGTATACATTAACATGGTATTCATTTTCTGCGGGATGAACACAGTGAGGAGGGAGGGTGGATGGGCATATGG
>JAWQUT010000411.1:310038-329038 GCA_033807755.1 Ellobium chinense | reverse complement strand
GGGGGGGGGGGGGGGCTACCACTGTACTTGTACTGTATATTATGTCTATGTTTATGTGGGTGCGGAATTTGTTGCCTTGTGTATTACTAAAATAATTTTAGCTCATGAAAAGCAGGGGTTGAACTCAGACCAGCTCAAACCAGTTGCTTTCTTGAAATTATGGTGGAACCCGTATAACATCAGCTCGCCTAAATGGGGAATTGGATTTAAAGGAATACAGTCTTTCAGTATCTTTTCCAGGTCGTGCAGTCCCGTTATTCGCATCTCAGATTTCACCCTCCCCCCACCCCTTTCCAAAANACCCCTTTCCAAAAAATACCCTGAGCGCGAGCCAATCTCCCCCTCTTTCATGCATGCCCTCACTCCAACGTCTGCATTACTTGTATCAAATCTAAAATCCCTCAAAAAAAAAATGTACACCGTTCCCCCTTAAATTTATGACAAAGGAGAATTTCTTTCCCAACTCATATGACCTGGCGAAAACACAATATTCTTCGGTGCATGCCATGTGTTTCTTTTGTGCCATTAATGAGTCTTTCTGATCGCTTGAGGTTCAGTTTAAATTAATTCTGCCATGTGTTTTAACAATAACCCAGCCAAAGATTGTTTTGTATTTTTCAATAAAAACCTTCCAAGTACTGATGGTGCAATTTTTTTTTAAACTATAGACACAAGTTTTCAATATAAAATTCGCTTTGCATTATTCTGAGCTGCCACATTCTGGGGGAAGGAAGGTGAGATGAGAGGTTACATTTTTTTAAATTTCTGCATCAAGTAAAAACGCTGACATCTGAAAAAGTGAGAACACGAATTGCTTGTCAGCAACTGTAATTTTAAAAAAAAAAAAAGCTTTTCTTCACATCCGGAACGATATTCTTAAAAGTGTATTCGCTTCTTTACCTTTTTATTTATTTATTTATTTTTTTGGTTTAAGATTAACACGAAAATGTGTACGTACGAGCAACAAACACTGACGTCTAGACACACGAAAGAAAAACTTGGGAAAATATATTTTCTCTTTTGCTGAGATCTACATGTAGTCGTAAGGGAATTTCACAATCTCTTCAGGTTAGAAATTGGTGGAAAAAAAGTCACGATTTACCTAATTAAGAGGAATGAAGTGGGCATGACTATATTCACATACAGGCACTCTTAAATCATGAAATACGATATTCATGAACCGGGGAAATTATATCAGGGCAGGTTGAAAAACGGAATACCTTACGGAGACCTGACAAAGACATTCCTTCCTTGCTAGATTTGTGCATAAAATGCGCAGGTAGGACTGGCCTCTTCGCGTTCTTAATCAAATAATATACAAGTGCCACCATGGCTGCCCCATCCCCTCGACTAAAGCCAACGTTGCAGGATACAACCGGAATTTTTATTTAATACATTTATATATTTAGGCTAGATCTAGATCTACATCTAGGCTGTTAGCCTCACCTGTGCCGGGGAAACACTGCGGAAGTATTGATCGAGTTATCTGTTTCATACTTTAGACCTATGTATGTTTTTCTCGACATTTAGGCCTACCAAATTTGAATCGAGGAGAAAGGTAACATGGAGGAAAAATAACGTTACATCGTTTCCTAAGAAGACAAAAAAAACCAAACTAAAGTAATGTGGAACACATCTATGTCACTTTTTTTTTTAATACCGACCTAAGAGGAAATATTGGCCAGGCACAGGAAAACAAAAGTTAACTTCCTTCGTATTCTTTCATTTCAATTTCAGTTCATTTGATTCAAGGGAATTTCATTTGCTATTAGAGTGTTGGGAGGAGCTTGAGAGGGGAAGAGAGAATGTGTACTTTGGAGAAGCCATCAGAACCGGCACTTTCTGAATTTTTTTCTCCAAGAGCCTACCATTTTTTGTGTAAATTTACTTTAGGATTGTACCAAGGATAGTAGCACCAGCCCTCTTGAGGTTACACAAATGTTCATTAAACAATACAGTGCAAGACTAAGAACTTAGATGAAACACAAGTTTTGAAAGAACATATTTTCTCCTCCCTTCCCGACACTCAAAAAAGAATTGAAATTCTTGACCATGCCTTTAGCTGTAGGAAGTCACTGACACATTGTACTGAAATAAATTTACTTTTTTTTTCCATACCAAACAGCTGAATTGGCAGGAATCTTGAAGTCATTTCACCTGCAAGTCGAACATTTTTTTTTTTTTTTTGATGGCATTGTTGTGGAGCTAGAACTAGGTCTAGTCTTAAGTGGCAGGGCTGCGAACCCATTAAAAACTCATGTCGAACGCTCATGGCTGAAAAACTCCTACCGTTTGTATTGTAGCGTCACTTTGGGAAAGAATATCATGAGGACTCAACAATTAGACTAAGTGTCTTCACTTACTGTTGATGTTTCAGTCATTTATCATATTTGAATAGTCGTTGATCCGCCATATTTGAAGAGACGCCATCTTGGCCATTTTTCCAGGTCAGATTATGAAGTAGCCATACGGCACATGAAAAGTAGCCAAGACATGGCCACCGAAAGCCCCCCAAAAGCCAAAAAGGTTTTTAATGATCACATACAAAAGTGTAAATTACAAAGAAATTGTACATAATACGAAACAACATATATATAAGAATAAA
This sequence comes from Ellobium chinense, assembly GCA_033807755.1. Lineage (NCBI taxonomy): Eukaryota > Metazoa > Mollusca > Gastropoda > Ellobiida > Ellobiidae > Ellobium > Ellobium chinense. The sequence goes on along the minus strand of JAWQUT010000411.1, from coordinate 326,433 downwards.
ATAATGTCTGATTAAAAAGTTCCGTTGTTCTAGATATGAGTTTAAAAAATCTTTTGGAGTCAATATTTTTCATGTTTTACATAAAAAATTTTCACAAAATGTATAGAAATTAGACANCCCCCCCTCCCCACAGATAACATGGACCTGTAGAAAATAGCCAAAAAGTGGCCAAGTCGCTTTGGCTTAGAAAGCTCATGGGTACTTTAAAAGTCGCCAGATTTGGCTGCTAGTAGCCAACCTCGTGACACTGCATACAAACTGCTTTCACGCAGTCATATTTTGTTAGGTAAAGATGTTCCGGGTAAATGCTGGTTGTTTTTTGGCGTCTGTTTTGCCAATGTCTATTAAACTTTTTTTTTGTACATCGTGTCTTTCACAGCCGACATCTTCAGTAACAATACCGTGTCAGACGAGTTTTATGTGTTTCCGGTTGACGCCCCTTCGGCGATGTGCCTGGATGTGATACAGGTGAGTTCTTCTTATTAAAATACATATAGAACAGAACATAAAGATATTATAGACCACTGTAAAAGAAGTAAAAAAAAAACAAACACCCTTGCTTTATAATATTAACAACAACAACAACAACAACAACAACAACAACAACAACAACAACAACAACAACAGCAACAACAACAATTGATGGGTGTAAAATACTGCAGTTATAAGGAAATAAATAGTTGACTATAACTATTCTTTATTTCAGTGTTTAACTGTAAACATACTTCTCACAAATTTGGATAGTCTACAGGTTAATCTAGGTTAGATTTATAAACTGTTAAAAGAATTGATAATTTGTATGTTTGCTTGTTGTTCCTCTTGTTGCTTGTTTGTTTGTTTGTTTGTTTTTGTAACATATACAACTCATTTATCCTCCTACGTTCAGCTTGTTGAGAATTTAAAAAGTTCTGCTTAGCTCAAACACCGTTCTGAGTAACTTTGCAACAATATTCGTTCGATGTCACAAAAGAAAGGAAAAAAAAAAAAAAATATTTCAAAAGGTTCCACCCTACTTAACAGTAAAAAGAGATCACTGAAGTATGAGAAAATTAGGACGCTCATGTTTTGGGGAAAATAATGACAAACCCTGAAAATTCCCAATCCAAGATTTATTCCATTTCTTGGTGCAGAATCCAGGCTTTGAAAAAGCTACACTTATCTCCTTTTATTTCCCCTTGACAATTTTATGTTTGGTTCGGTTTATTCTTGTTTGTGAACAATAACGCCACATACAAAAACTTCGATAAACTGAATGTAAAATGCGATTCTTTTTTGGCAGTATATTTTTATATATTATTATGTATAGAAAATTAGGCCTACAACTGAAAAATTACATTGCAATTGAAATTGCTCAGCAAATATCCTTACATTTAATCCAAAGGTGGGGTCCTTTGTATGACTTACATGAACATATATACACTAACAATATGGTATGCGCGCAAAGTCATTATAATTTCATGAAAGGAAACATTTACTCAGATCTCATCGTCATTATACTTTTATGAAGGGAAACATTTACTTAGATCTCATCGTCAAATTATAATCAATTGCTACATAGAGATTACATCTACATCTCACAGGAAAAGATTATTGCATAATGATGCTATGGGACAGGTAAACCTGGTCCCATTCTTGCCTCATCTTTCTACTGACGTAAACACGGCGTTTCACAATATTGTTTTCAATCTGACAATGGGAAGAGAAAGATGACACTTGCATTGAAAAATTATTGCAAAACAACAATAACAACAGCAAGTTACATGTCCGGCGCCTTTATACTGCTTTTCATTGGAGCAAGTTACCTGTAGCCAGCAATTAAGTCATTGGACAGGACAGGACAAAACATTGAAAACATGATAAGATAAGATGTTTTGATCAATGACTCCTTTCTTTTTTTTTTTCTTGAATCACAAAAAAAAACAAAGCAGAATAGGCAGCAAAACTGACAAAAAAATGGAGTTAGCTTAGTTTTGATGGAAATTTTAAACTTGTGTTAAAGTAAAGCATTTTTTAAAAAATATTATGTGTTGATAAATACAACATACTTTCAAGGCTCATTATGCTACATGAAAACAAGATGGCGGCCACGATTGTGGTAAAACCATTAGAAGATCTACATCAAATGAAAACACAAGTTTAGTAATGCAGGCTGTCCTTTTAAACCAGTTTAAATCATTGTACCGTTGTCCAAGAAATCGTTGATGCTGATCTTAAAGATTTTTTTTTTTTATTGACTAACTCATGATGGGAAAAAAAACCCAAAACTTGCTTACTTCAAAGGAAAGAGTGGGGGGAAAGGCAGAAAGAAAGTAAGTACGTTTGATTTTATTTTATGCATTGGAAGTCAAACAGAACTAGATTTAGTTGAAGCAGGGCATTCTTGTTTCAAGATCTCGAGCCAATACTAGCTCGTTTAGACTTGGATCATTGCACTTGTACGTGTAATCGACAACACGAAACGGGGTGATTGTCCTGATGTATGTGTCAAAACATACCAGTATTTCTTATCGCATCCACATTTTTCAGAGAGCGAAGGCCTGAAAAAAAGAGAAGAAAAGAAACTAAGCAAATTTGGATCGCAAAAACATCTTCATAACAAACTGTTACAATATTTGGTTTCCTGTGAGTCGAGGCGTTCCAATATTAAAGTGGTTGATCTTGCTTTGGAGAATACATGAAAATCCAAGATAATAGTCATACATTAATTTTCGTGGTTTACTTTTGAACGTGAAGGCAATTTTAATAGAATACAAATGTGTGTATTTAAAGCAATTTAACCTAGTAAAAAAATTAGTTGTTCGTCAGACTCTGTTATGTTTTTCTGGGACTTGAAAATAGAGTGCTATTTTGTTTCATGCGTCGACATTTCTTACTGTAAACAAATTTATTTAGCTCTGAAGTAAAATGCGCACGCCATACAACTGCCAGTGCTGCACACAGTTCGCTCGTCCTACAATACTTTGAATCGTAAACTACATCTCAAAGGAAAAGATTACTGCATAATGATGCTATGAGCTGGATAAAAACATGAGAAAGCAGAGCAGTTCCACCGTGCAAAATTACCAGCATGCACGTCTTTGTAATATTAACTTACTGCATTATATGATTACCTTGGTAACATACATAGAGTAAAAGGTCGTTACATAGTATCGTTTTGGTGCATGTCGAGTTCGGCCTGAATATGAACTGCTTGAGCACTAAGGAATATGTGCATGTAAAATTCATACTCCATAACAAAAAAACACTCATGAAATGAATAGGCCTACTTAATATCGAGATCACTGTAGTTGACCTGATTTGTGAAGAGATGTGAAAGTGCGTAATCTGTACACAACATAAAGTTTGTGGCTGAAAAGGATTTGCTAAAGCCGATTTATTTTTTCACTCAGTTTTGAAATAAAGAGCAAGACAATAATAAAAAATAATAATAATAATAATTGTAAAGTTTATTAGTCTCATATCCAGGCAGTGCTACCTTACGCTACCTCACATTATCATTACCATAGCAGGCTAGATCACTTACTAACTTCCTCAACTCCGAGGCGAGGATACTGTGCCGCTTCCACTTCCAGTTTGCAGGCGCTGATCAGTGCTGATCATCAGTATTTGACAAACTCTTTTCACTACCTGGTGTATTAAGTTACTTAAAATGACCACTGGTGGATTGAAAATAATGCAAATGAAATGCTTTCCATTGGCACGTACAACCTGACCAAGACCAGAATCGAACCCGCGAACTTTGATCTGAAGTATAATGCCATAACCATTCGGCCACGCTGCTTCTCACTTGTGGGACGGGTTATTTAATGATAGTCATTGGAAATTGTAGCAGAAGCCGGAGAAGTATGAACGGAATAAATTATGTTGGACCACCGAATTGTTCCAGTTTGTTATGTTCTATTTTCTGGCAGCAAATTCCGGGCGTCATGTTATTCAAACTACACATAATAAATAAATATAATTTGCGCAGAGATGAAAAAGAAGAAGAAGAAGAAGAAAAAAAAGGAAGAACCCATTTCTCTCTGGGTTTTTTTTTTGTTTGTGTGTTTTCTTACGATTTTTAGATTTAACTAGGAGGATGTTTCTAGCACATGCCAAAATATAATTAAATGACAAGTTCATGAGCGAGAATGTTACATCCAGGTGTTGCAAGGTATAATGATTTTTTTTTCTCTGGAAGATGGAGCGGTATAGCAGAAAACAGTAAACAACATGTTGATTTGTGATGAATGTGTCCTTACTAAAATAAAACGAATTATATTGTATGATGATCCTATTAAGCATTAAATATATTGTAGTTTAGACCTAACAGTGAAATTAACTGTTATTTCACTAATTTGTTATCAGGATTTTCCTCTTACCTGGCCTCACCGATTTATGCAAATAAATATATAAACACGGGGTGTCTTGCGTTTATTTTACTACCGGGCCAAATTTATAGACAAACGAAGTAAATTTATATATTGAACAATAAAGTGTGGTCTGATAGGGAAACGCAGCGCAAACAACCAAATTACATGTTGATATAAGTAAATTGTAAATGAATAAATAGTAAATTTGAGAAAGAAATAGGTAACAACATACAAAATTAAAAATTCGAACTTAATAGATATATTCATATTACACTTAACAGGGGGTGAATAGAAAATATAATTATATTTTTATAAACAGAACAGATAAGGAATCTTTAATATTTCTGTGTCTCAAGACAAATATTTCTTTTTGCTGCACTCTTTACCTCTTTAGTCACCATGGTGATCTTTAAGCTTAAATGGCTGTCAAATATCCTTCGAATATCAATAAATATATGATGAATAATCACACAGAATGGTTAACAAGCAATAGGCGTGAATCTTTAGGAATCATCCATCCATCCATCCATCCATCCATCCATCCATCCATCCATCCATCCATCCATCCACAGCCTGACTCATCCGACATCGGCGGCGTTCGCTTCCACGACTTCACCTCCCACGATCAACAGCTGCTACAGCAGCAGCAACAACAGCAGCAGCCTGACTCCCCTTCCTCCCCTAGAGAGTATGGCTCTCGTAGTCCCAGCGGCTCATCCGACAGTGGCAAGGTAATCAAACGTCTCCGTCTGTTTCCTGTGGTGGGTCAGGTGATTGTCTACAGTCCATTCCATAAAACTTTTATCTTTTAGCCTCCTACTACTCCTAGGCCTAACTTTTAGATGTTCGAGTTTTTCAGTGCACTTCACGACCCTAGGCCACAGATTGTTGAGAACTTGCGCATAAACTTCCCAACGTTGTTGAATTCTACTAAGGGTGCATTCAGCACCGATGCACTAATGTGATACTTTCGATGGAAAGAAATCCCGTTCCTAATGCGTAAGCTCTCATGTAATGAATAACATAGTGTGCAATATCAAAAAGAACACTGCATTTCCTCCACAGACTGACACTCCAAAGTGGTGAATTGTGCAATTTTCTCCTGTAAGGGTGATGATCTTAGGACAACTGTCATTTGGGATAGCACTGAAGCACGCATTGTTTCACACCAGATTTCGCTCATGTCTCCCAGATACAGTATCTTTATGCATTAGACTATCTTGTGCAAGCCTTTCTGGATTTTCTGTCAACAGACAAAGAAACTTCATTTACATCAAAGTGTCTTGTTAATTTTCTCCTTTTAATTCTGTGTCAGGAATGACAGTTGTCTTAAGATCAATCCTTGAGAAAGGAAGCTGCACCCTTCAGCACTTTGGTGTGCAATATTGCAGTTTTACATAGAACTTCCATGCACTTATATTGCTAAATTGCCCACTATGTTTTCTGCATTACAACCTGTGGGAAAGAGTAGTGCTTCCCCCTAAAGGAACTTTGGACACTTGATACAACAATTCTGTGCGTCTTTCCAGCAGACAGGTGCAAGGTCGTGATTTTTTATTTACTGTATATCATTTGTTATTCTTTGGGCAAACAGCATTTTTTAAAATTAAAAATTTACATGAAGTTCTACAATAAGCCTCTTCGAAAGTTTTCAATTTCCATTGAGCATATAGAAAATATTCTTAGAATACACAATTATATGAGCCTAAATTACTATTGTCTGATTGATATGGGTCCAGTAGCTCATAACTTACTTTCCAGTTTAAACACATAAAAGCAACAGCAGCAGCAGTAGCAGCATTACCACCATCACCACCACCACCTCTGGCAACAGTAGCACCTTCAGTAACAATATAAATGATAACAACAAAAACAGTGGCAACATCATCAACAGCAACAACAATATAATATTCAATTTTCTTTCTACCTTTACAGCAATATAAACCCCAGTACACAGCAGAGCTGGAGGTCTTGTGTCGAATCTGTGGGGACAGAGCCTCAGGGTTCCATTATGGCGTCCATTCATGTGAAGGATGCAAGGTAAGAATTTACTTCCCTTTTCTGAGTCAACCAGGCATGTCAAGCAATCCTGTATTTTCTCATGGGCTCAGAGTTAGGCATAGAAATGCAAATGATTGAGTAATGTATTGGTAAACAAATGTTGGGACTGGAAGACTAAGATGCAAAGTGAATAAGGAAGTGGCAATGGCTGTTCTAGTTTAGCCATATGGAAATCAAGTTTTAGTTTTTTAAAAAGGTCAGGTTGAGTAGGTTAATTCCATGTATTCCGACACACAAAATGGTAAACCTATTGATATGTATGATGTGTAAATGAAAGTCCAAATTTTCTGTTTTCTAATTCCTCATAGGGTTTCTTTCGACGAACTCTCAAGAAGCAGCTGGTGTACAAGCCGTGCCAGACTGGCTCAAGGTGCAAGATAGACACTGGAACCAGGAACAAATGTCAGTACTGCCGATACCAAAGATGTCTCTTTGCTGGGATGTCACAGGATGGTAAGGAGATGACCCAGAGACATGTCAGACAACATAGACAGACAAGATGGTGACAGAGACAAGACAGACAAAATAAGCGGACATGATGGTGACAGAGACAAGGCAGACAAAATTGACAGACTAGATGGTGACAGAGACAAGAGCAACAAAATAGGTGGACAAATTGGTGACAGAGACAAAATAGGCAGACAAGAAAGTAACAGGAAGTTGGGAACATGAAGACAGACAGTTAAGACAGGGAGAAAAAGAGATTTGGCATTAGACTGACAAGATAATGACAGGATGTTGTGAAGTGGGAAATAAACAGAAAAACACTTGTCACCACAGACAAAATTGTGACAGGAAGTTTTGAGCCATAAGACAATTTGATATGTATTAGACAGCCGACGAGGTCACAGGAATTGCCAACAGACAAATGGATGTAGACATATGAAGTGGTGACAGCAGTTGCCAACAGAGAGACATATTTTGATAAATGTTGGACAGACAAAGTACCGACAGGAAGTGCTTACTTGGGAAGCTCATAGATTTTGTATCAAGACAGACTTGGTGACGACAGCAAAATGCCAACAGGGAGTCAGATACAAGGATGTTAGACAGAAAAAATATTATGTGAACTCTGATGGTGAAGAAACAATGTATTTTGAGATAATTTTTTCTAAATCACCACCCACAATAGGAGATAGAATATGCACTGTTTAGTGTGTTGATGGGCAACTTTGTATGCAAGATGCACTGAATTAGATAAGGGCAGTGTGCACTACAGTAATCCTAAGTTGTAATCTACAGTGGAAGAGCAGTCAGTTCTCTAAAATCAGTGACTACATATGAGTTGATTGCAGTAAGTATGCAAAATTTTCAAGAACGTGAGGGTTGAGGTTATAAGGTCCTATTATGAAGAAAATATTTTGATATTTTTTTTGTGAAAGATTAGTCCACACTTCCCAAGATATTATCTTGAAAAATGCAAACATAAACACAAACGGCCTTTAACCGTCGCTTTGTTATTATTCCTGGAGGTAAAATGTAAACAAATTCATCTCCACAGCTGTGCGGTTTGGACGCATGCCCAAAGTAGAACGAGAGAAGCTCTTAGCTGATCGAGAAGAATTAACAATCACCAGCTCTAGGAGGATTGTGGAACTTCGCTCTCTGACTGACCTCATTAAAGCTGCTTTCAGGGATACCTTTGGCAACACCATCTTCTTCAAGCATCAACAGCAGCAGCAACAGCAGCAGCAACAACAACAGAAGCATCAACAGCAACAGCCACATCATCAGTCTCATCATCATCACCACCACCACCACCCTCATCATCATCTGTTTCAACCCCTCAGTGTGCCTGGCTCCTCCACACCATTTCATCTTTCGTCTCCGACGCCTTCTCCTGCTCCGCCATCGGCCCCTTCCTCTCCAACTATGGCGGCTGCTGAAAATATAGTAAGTAATATACAGAGCAGTGTTGTTTTCCTCAAATTACTGTTAGCTTCCCTTAAAGGAAAGCTGCATCCTTGAGCTTATGTCAAATACGTTCTAGCTGCATGACCAAGCTGTCTAACCAGCACTCTGCGGTGACAACACCTCGATATGGGTATTTTAAATTCACCATAAGTGGCAGCTGTGTCAAACAAAATCATGCTGAGGCAATAAAAATGTAAAATACTTTACCTGGCATACATAGTCAAATTAAACTTTTGAATTTGGATGACCAAAACCTTAATTGAAAGCTGAATAATACATTGTCTGAGAGAGGTGTCTGTAGTTGCTGGAAATTCAGTGACATCAGTTTTGCCACAAGCCTCTGCTGTTTGGGGAAGGGGAATAACTCTAGACATAAGGACAACTCCTAGTCACGTCAGCTCTCCTTAATTATACATGCAAGCGGTAACAGAATGATGCTCTTTCTTCACTAAATTGGTTCGGTGGGCACCATAGATGATTTTCAAAGAGAAAAAGTACCTGAAAAAAATAGATACTTAGTTTTGATGTGCATGTCTACATTTAATCATGCATTTACTTAATCGTAACATTACTAAGAAAAGAAATATTTTTGTTATAAAGTCAACAAGAAATTTTTTTGTTGATTCCCACTCTCAGCATGTAGGCGTTTTTTGTTGTTGTTGTTGTTGTTGTTGTTGTTGTATGTTCTGTGGAGGTCCAACTAAGTGGAGTAGATGGTAACCTGGGCTCTACAAGGCTTGTTAACTACATCTGAATTAAAAGCTTTACTAATCATGCAACTCTATAGTATTTTATGGGCAATATTGTTCCATAGATTTAAGGCTTGATGAATGAGTAACAAGATAATGATCAGTTGTGATTAGTTTGTAAACACATGCCCTTCTCTGAAAAGACTTGGTCCAAACCTCAGTATACCTTCCTCGCCTTTGTCAACAAATTGCATAGTTCACATCAGTTTCCTGTCTTAATCTTATTTTATGGGAGCCAGATTATAAACTTTGACAATGTGAGCATCAACAGTAATAAAGAAACAGAGTAGGACCTGGAATGGAAATACCCACTAAGCTCAGGCTTGCGGCTGTACTCAGAACTAGTTACACATTTTGATGACTTGCATATGAGCCACAGATGACAGGCAGAATTAATATGTCTAGTTGACTATCTCTTGGGGGTATACAAACCAGATGCAAATAAATATATAAGTATATAATATGCATAGGTAGCAAAATTGTTTTGCTGCAAATGAGAACAACATTTTTTGTTTCTAGAAATACTTATTTTGCTGTAAGACATTTATTTTTCCGCCTCGTCAATGATGTACATTTTCTGTGGTTTGTAAAGAGGTACACTTGTCTCACCTATTTTGATCACAGAAGAGAGATAACTGGATTACACAGACCTGAAGTCCTATGATCTTCCCTTGTGTCCCAACCATGTGTATATTTGTTTGGTTGCAAGTTAACTGAGTTATGAATTTTTATATTTTCAGCCTATGGAGCCCCCAGAGGTTCTTGACACCCTGACTACTGACCAGTTTTTCTCCCATGGAATCTTCCGTCGCTTCCAGGAGCTGGCACTTCCGGTAATGGAAGGCAGTGTCCGCTTCGCTAAAAAGATTCCTGGATTCACCTCCCTTGCCATGCGAGACCAGATTATGTTGATGAAACGGAACGGCTTCATGGTTGTTCACCTCGCAGTAAGTACCATGAGATTGTAAAATAAGCTGCCTGAAACTGCCATTTATATATGGTTTGGAGAAACATGGCATTGTACTACAATCTTTCTTTTCACATGAAAAGACACAGCTCCACATGCAGTTGTTGCATCCTTAAAGTTTTGAGTGCTTACATTAATTCACTTACATCAGAACCTGCTCAAAATGCGGAACAAAATGATACCAATATTTACACAATGCCGAATTTGTGGAATTTGACTTTCTGAGTAAACATGGATGAAATACCTGATGAAAAGAGCTTATTGCCAGATTTTTTTGGACATTCACTACTTGCTATTTTCTTGAGGTCTCTTTATTTATTTATTTTATTAATTTATTTACTTATTTTATGATTTTCTTCGTTTCCAAAAAGCTCCATTCACTGGTCACGCAAAATTTCATCCAGTTGGATACCCAAGATGGTGGACTGAGGGTACGCAGAAACTCATACTATATCTGTGAACAGATGGCACGACTGTTAGGGCACGCTATGGTTGTCATGGACAAAGTCAACATGTTTGGGCTCACCACAGGGGAAACTGCTTTGTTCGCAGCAGTTCTTCTAACTCAGGGTAAGGTTACTTACAGTCTTAGAATTTAAGCTTTCTTGCTTATATGTCTTGCATTTAAGTGGACCTGATAATCTGCCTTTCTCTATCTGCTCCTCACACATATTACAGGTCGTAAAATGACCAGACTTTTACGGTGAATCATGTAAATTCGTGACTAGTTTTTGATTCATAAAATGGAGATAGACAACGCAATATATTAAATTAAGGTGTGATGTGTCCCTGTTGATTTCATGGTGTGGTGTGAATGTGTATATGTTTGACATCTTATTTGCATGGGTAGTAACAAGTTTCAGTATACATATACACTCAAACAGGAGGTCCAGAGAAGATTGTAATGAGTAGGGTTCACAAGAGGTCACTGACTAGATTCTTAAGTGAATATCAACAGTGGAAAAAATACCATGAAAGTTTCCTTGATATGCAACAAACAAAAGAAATGGGCAAACCAAAATACCATTCCATTTACTCCACACAGAAACAAAAAGATTTTGTTCATGTGTTGACCCCTACAAATGTTGATCAGCAACATCATTACCTCTGTTTTAAACACTATTACCATTAACAGCAATAAGATTATCGGACCAGTAACATTGTCAGCAATAACAGCACCACCCCATCACACCACCATCACAAATAAACAACAGGTGCAGCATCAGCAAAACATATTTCTAGCCTCTGGCTTGATTTTGCAGACTGCCCAGGACTTTCAGCACCTCAGCAGGTTGAGCAGCTTCAGGCAAATCTCATAGAAGCACTGCGGCTGGAGCTGAAACATAATCATCCAAAAGAAAAGGTGAGAGTTGTAGACTGTTTACCCTGACCCACATTCATTGTCTAAAGTGGCCAAATTACCATTGTAATTAAAATGGCATATGTGAATCTTTTACTTCTTTTCCAAATTGGAGGGCATTCATCATTTTGCAGTGATACCCATGTAGAGACAATCCATCTGATTACATAGGGATCTTCAGGAATAAACACAGCTGCATTGGCTTAGAGATAGGATTAGTAAACTCCAGGTGTTGTCACGTAAGTGGACTAACCATACTGATGATGCCTCTTAGTTCATCTACTTATTTTATAAAAATTGATTCATGTGGGGAATAAAATTTATTATGCTTTGCCAACCATCAAGAAAAGAAAAGAGATTCGTAATGGCTGACTCTTTTTATTTTAGCCATAGGGATTTGATTTTCATGCTGCAAACCATTCATTGTGTCTCTTTGTGATTCTGAATGCAAGAAGGATAGAGCATCTCAGATTCAAATGATGAATTAAATCAGACAAATCTGACCTTGAACTTCAACATAGACTATGCTTTTTGCCTACATACCTCACCCCCAGTCATTCCTTGTGGTAGGCTGCATGTCTCTTCCATTGATACTTTTGTATGCCATGTGCTAATTCTGAATGTCTTAGAAGCACATGTAGTGGAACACTGATCTTGTCACCTTTCATTTCTCATAAAAGTTCTCGCTAATGTTTGATTTTCTAACTTGCAGGTACTGCTGGCGAAACTCTTGCTGCTGGTGCCAGACTTATGCCAGATCGTTGAACAGTTCAGTGATAACCTCAGAGGCCATGTCTTTGATGCCACCCCTGATTTCAGTCAAGTCATGCCCCTCCTGAAAGAAATTTTTGACCTAGATAATCCACAATCATCCCTCGCGTCACCATCATCATCCTCCAGAGCATCGCCACCATCCTCGCTGACGACAGCAACAGATACAGCAACATCAACAGTAACAACTACATCATCGTTGTCTTAATGAAAGCTCTAGTGCTAGTGCATTTGTATCTTTGACTGTTTTGATTGTTCTTTTACAGATAAGCCTACCTTATAACTGTGGTATATTTTATACATGCGTGATAAAGCCCATTATTTCCCCATGCTGGCTTACAGTGTCAACCTAATGATTGTCAGGAGCATTTAGTGATGGTGTTGTCCCATTTAGGAGACGATCAAAAAATGAATGAGTCACAAGGAGCCTATAAATAAATAGGCTGTACACCTAGCAACAGCAAAAGAATGGACCATTTTTGACCCAAGTGTTGCACTCATCAGTATGGATTCAAGCTGACACAGATGATGTTCTTAGTATAGCTGTTCAGCCTAAATATAAGTTACTTGATGAATCTTCTCATGCCAGTGTTCCTGTGCAGATGTCAAATTTCACAGTGTAATAATATAAGATAAGATAAGATAGAGTTTAGTATCCATTAGATGGAAAATTTGCTTGGTTATAGTGTACATGAGACAATAATAATAATAGCCTAGTACTAGTATGAGATCATGTCAGAACACAAAAAAATTAAAACTTTTCGCCCACATTCAGACATCCTGTAGATCAAATGCTAACTGTAACTGTCAAAGTTAAGTGTCATTCAGCAAATCTCTCTGGTCACAAAAGTGCGAAATACCTGCCTTGAGTCAATATGCTCATACAAAGCTTGGATTTCTAGATCACTGAATAAGATTCACTAGCTGAGACTTACAACACTGATCTAAGACCATTAGAAGACTACTGTATTATCTTCCATGCCGTCACTGCGCCTTGAAAATGGCCGGTCAGATTTGAGCCATTTTTTAATAAGGATACCATATTGTTTATGAAATCAAGGCCAAATTTGACATGTAAAAGAAACTATAATGCACTAACATTTTCCCTGGCAAAATTGTACTTGGTGAATTACACACTGACTTGACTGTTTTTTTGCTTTGCTATGTAAATGTTCCCCACGTGTTCTCTCTGAAGTATAAAATAATATGACAAGGGCTATTTTCGAAGCACAATGACAACATATGTCATGTTGTGATCCAGGAATGGTACCTTCCCAGATGTATTTAGTTGAATTTGCAGCCTGCTCATCTGTTCACAAAACAGCTCCTGTCTAAAGGGTTATATTTTCATGAATTTAACGAGAAAACCTGACAAGGTTTGTGCTCACACAAATGAATGAAGTACCGGTGAACTGTAACAAATTTTTGCTTGTCCATTGGCCTGCTGTTTGCATGACAGTTATGTTGTTCTTACAAATATACAAACTGTATTTTAATATCTTGTTGACTTTTACATTTGTAATGGTGATAATAATTACATCAAGCAGGAGCTGAAAAGACAAGATAATCAGATTTCAGTATTTTGGCTAATTATATTGCGGCAGAGAGCAAATGATTTTTAAAGTGAATTAAATTTTATTTGCAGAAAGAACTTATTGTTTAATATTGTGTTTCAAAATATTTATATTGCCATGATGTGTAATGCCAATATATTTTACCCCTTTTATCATATAATAATTTCGAATCTAAAGAATAGTTTTGAGTGTGGACAATTAAAGACATTTTACACACATAAACTGCAAACTCCTGTTTCACCTTTGTTTTAAAAAAAAATGAGATGAAGCTGTGATTCTTAGTGTAAATGAAGCTGTTTAGCACTTCGTTACCGGTGTTGTAAATGTAATTTTGTAAATATGCATGTTGTCACTTAACTGTTCCAATGAAATGCTTTCCTGAGATTTGTCTCTGTATACTCCACAAAATCAGCTGTGGATCATCATCCATCTCTTAAAGTTGTAAAGACTGCACTGAAAGTGTGAGATCATGTATAGATGCTGCATATGGGAAATGGCAGCTTTCAACCTGTATAGAGAAAACAGTCATTACAGACTAAGTGATTCAACTCATTAGTTATATTCTGGGTATTTGTGCCATAGTATTTTCAGTATATTATTTTCATTGACATGGTTTTTTTTTCTTCTTTTTTTTTTTGAGTGGCAAGGCAGAGAAATATTTATTCTTTATCTAATCCACTGGTTTTGTCTTAGCTGGTGAAATGAAGATTTTACCATATTCTTAAGAGGTTTGGATTAGCTTGCATCAACACCATAAGAAACAAAATAATGGAGGAAATATTGGGTAATGAAAATATAGGTATGGATAACAGATGAGTGCCAGATAATTTCCCCTTACACAATACCACAGAAGAAAATAAAAAAACAACCAGAAAACCTAGGATAAAAAAAAACAACTTCAAATTTATTTGTAGGCATTCAGTAAGGAGAGTATAGACTTTTATTTTAGCAAACTTGATGTTTTTCTTGTCAGTTAAATAAAGTTCTCTTTCAGAAGAACAATTCTTCATTGATACTGCTTAATCACAATATTGGCAGAGATACAGTTTTATTTAATAATTTCCTGAAATGTTGATTGTGTCAATATTTCCATGTTGTTTTTATTAATTGTTCTCCTTCGGGGAATATTTAGATCCAAACAAAGTTATTCCTCTCAAGAAAAAGAAAAAAAAAGTCATGTGACAGTATTCTGTATATATATACAATTGTTGCTTAGCCCTGTTGGAAGTGTAAGTGCCATTTTATTTATCTGTGTATCTTGTACAGAATAAACAGTCATCTATCCCATTCAAAGTGAAAAAAAATAAATACAACGTTGGAGTGCACTTTGGGATATATGTACTCTCTGGAAACTTGAGGACAGCCTTGAAATATTTTGGAAATTGCCAAAAAGAAAAAAAGGAAAATGGATAAATCAGTCTTTACAAGATAGAACATTTATTTAAGAAATAAAAGTTTTAGTGAAATATAAAAATAGAGAGAGAGAGAGAGAGAGGGGAAATGGAGTCATTATTCTGCATCATAGGTAAAACTTTCACCCTTAGAATCTCAAATATTTAAATAACTTTTTGATGTGGTACAAATGCACAAACATAGTTTCATTGTATATTTTGGAAAACTTTAGAGCTTGATATTATTATAGCAGTTTCTTTAACATTATTATCATAAAATTGCAACATCTCAAGTTAGGAGTAGATTTAGGAATGCGAGCATCCTAAGCTTGATTTAGGATTAGGGGCAGAACGGAGGAAGAAAAATCACCCTTAGGACAGTTCCTTGATATTAATACAGTAATTAATATCTTAGAACTTTCCAATGTGTGTTTTCTAACCTTGTCCCTGACCTAAACCCTAAACCTAGCATGGGATGGGAGATCCTTGGATAATTGCCTGTTTATTGTTACTTGCTGGTATATAGGCATCCATAAGACAAAGTGCTAGGCAATTTTCAGATGATTACTGTACTGTGCATTGCATTTGTGTGACACTGGCCTTTCACTTGAGCCTACCTATGATGGTGAGTGATAGGAGGTTAAGACTGTATTCCACCTTTACAGGCGTTCTTGTTCTCTTTTTTTTTCCCCCGAGAGACATGTTTCTTTCTGCATTAGAATGCACAAAGAAGGAGTCAGGCCAGACATCAGTGATATTGACTTTCATTGTCTACCTCAAAATCCCTTACTGACCTGTAAAGTATATTTGCACTGGACCCAAATAATTACAATGAACTGAATTACATCATTTTGTGCAAACTGAAATCGTTGGTTCTAAGGATGTTGTCAAAACTTAGAATGGCAAGAGACGGGTTGGATGTAAGAACTGAAAATTTTGTAGAGATGGAAGGAAAAATACAGTGCCATGAGTAACATGTAAGTCCAGCTGATTTATTCAGTTCCATATGTTCAGATGGATAATTTGATTATGAAGTCAGTGAGAACATGTTATGCTCACTCCCTTTATGAAATAAATTATGGCAAATGATTCTTGATCAAGATTTTTTATTTACACAACCTCTCATTTACACACTACTTGGGTAAAATAATGTGACCCTTGCTGCTGTCAAAAAAACCTGGTAAAAGTAACACATTACTGCTTTACCAACAGCTAAAATGACTGTGTCTATCCCTTTGCCACCATTATGAATTGGT
>JAWQUT010000411.1:225183-302595 GCA_033807755.1 Ellobium chinense | reverse complement strand
GAAAAATAAAAAAGGGAAAAAAAAACTTTTTGGGCAAGAACTTAGTTGTGGTCCTCAATAATTTTTCGCTCTGGCAGTGCCCAGGCGGGTAGTTCTGAACAAATTATAAACCATTAATCCAGTGATATTTCTATTTTCCAGCAGTGAAGTTAAGAACAGGAAAGTAAAAGAACGAGAAGATGGCAAGCTTTACAAAATCACAACACAATATTGCAATATGACTTTGCAAAGCTAAACATCTGCGTGTTCTTTTACTTTTCTATTTCCCATGATTTTTCCATGACAGATAGTCATTTTAGCGGATTCTAGGTATTTTCCAGAAATGAAGATGCTACTGGAAATATTCCATGATTTAGCCAAGTTTTCCAGATCTGTGGCAATTCTGTGTTAATTCCTTATTCAGCATGGCTTTACAGCGTGGCCGTGCGGTTTGTATGTCGTACTCAGAAACTGAAGACCTTTAAGTCTAAGGTTTAGTCTATGTGTTTGATTCGCGAACTGGGCGGTTTACACTGTTGTGTCCTTGGGAAAGACATTTCACTTCCATTTCCTCACTTGACTCAGGTGTAAATGAGTACCCGGCTTTAGGACTGGGGGGACCAGGGCGCTGCACCGCTGGCGACCAGCAATGACTTTGTTATGTATTTCATCATCATGTATGATGTGTATTGTTCTATATGTTTATGTTATGAATGAGATGTGTAACACTGTATGACATTGTAAACCAATTTCCCTACAAGGTAAATAAAGTCCTATGTTCATTTTTCTTTTTTCATGTACATGTATTCTCCACATAAATTATGTTCAACTGGGGCACTGGCAAACAAGAACTTCTGTAAAAACAAGTAAAAATTTGATAATGTCACCACTACTGCCTTTATCACATATATTAATTTATTCATTCACAGTGAGTAGATAAACTGATAAATCTAACCCTCTTGCGTTGCAACCACTGAATGCCTCAAAGAATTTACTTTCCAAATAACATTTGTGTTTAACTTCATTCAAGAAAATTCTGCAGGATGTCTAATTTAAAGAAGTCATCTCGTAATACTTAGTTCCCGGGTTTGTTTGACCCCATCCCTCTCCCCCTATTTCAACATACATGTACAACATACTATCACATAGTAACATAGAGGATTGTATGTGAGAAGAAGCGAGAATGATGACATACGAAAGACACAGTGACTTGCATGACAGACAATGAATGGTAAGAGAAAAAGTGCCGGTGCATATTATTAACCATGTGTTCATTCTCTCTTTCTTTCATTTTTTTTCTTTCTTCTTTCTGCTTTAGTATTTCATTTCTTTCTTTCTGTCCCTTTCCTCGCTTCTTTCCTTTCGTATTCACTTTCTTTAATTTGATATAGACCAAGTATTGAATTTTTGTGTAATTGACCCAGAATCTAATAAAGACTTTGAATATTGAATCTATAACCAAAGTAAGGATCTGTAATGACAGAACACTAAAACAACATTATTATTATTTTCCACAACTTTTATTTAACATATGGTGTAACATCAAAAGTACTGTAAGATGTCATTTTCAGGGTTACAATAGGACTTCATGAGCTCATACTTCCTGATGACCAGTTCATCATTTCAAGTTGGTAACTCTGCCAGGAATTCTGGTCAGCACTACTATGTTATTGAAAAAGACCGTATGTGCCAAGGTTACAATATTACAAGAGACAGAGAAAATTTGATTTTTTTTTTTCGAAAAATGGTTGGCTATTTAGAATCCATAAAAGTTCTAAGAGAAATCCAAATGAAAAGACAGATCTAGAGAATAGCAGGTTTGTTATAGAGGTGCCAAAAAGTGAATTTATTTGCCCTAATTTGGTAGGTACAGTCTTTTTTCCATAAAATGACAGCTGTTTAATGTGCATACAGGATTCCAAGAACATCTGAGATCATGAGGTTCTACTGTGCTAGATGCAGTGCCAGACTTAGACATAATATGCCTGATATTCTAGAAACAATCTACATAAGTCTCACATAATTTCAGCGTTTTTTTGTTTTTTTTCTAGTTTGCCTGTAAAAGTTTATTAATTCCCTGTTAATATATAATTAAGAGGCATAGAATAAAAGCAGTTACTGTCTTTGACCTGTGCCCGACATATGGTTGCTAATCTCATTTTAATTGGTGTGATGCAGATCTTGCAAATGCATAAAACAAATGTCCAACTTTTGTATGCCCAGACAAGACTGGCACCAGGCTTAAAAGACAGTGATGAGATTAGTGTTTCTACTGCAAACAGAAGCCAACTGCTGTGATGTGCCATGACTGTGTGGTGACCCAACATTCTGAGTAGATGTGCATCTTCGTGAGAGACCTAGTAATTAATAAGGGGGATCCTCATACGTACATGTATACCTAATGGCTTCACCAAGCCTAAACCTGGCACTGACTACATACGCAGTACAGAATTAGACTGCAGTTAATACATACACATGAAGCAAAGCTTTGCGGCATGTAGAGTAAGTAATTAAGCTTGCGTGAGGAAGAGATGATAGTCTAATTAAGACAAGACAAAGGTAGATAGAAGAAAAGATTAAGAGAAACAAAAACATCAGAGAAATGACAAGAAGATAGGACAGAGGAGGTGCAATATTGTTGAATTACAATTTCTAGTGATAAAAATTTCTCAAAAAGTTAGTGACAGTACTGTTTAGTGACAACCTATCCCCACCATGAAAAAAAAAAAAGGATAAAGGAAGAAGACTATCCAAATGCTTGAGCTTAATACAATTTTTTTGCAAATGGAATCTTTGACTTTGCCAGAGAGAGAAATCCTTTGAAGCCTGATCTACAGCGACTACTCTTAATCTGATCCTGAACACCTGAGAGAAAATAATAATGGACGCTTTTACTCTCTTTTCACACTCATTCTTAAAACAATAGCTAGGGCAGGGAGATGTGGCTGGAATTAGGGGGTTATGACATGCAAGCAAATATATGACATCCCCAAAAAGACCGGGTTTACTGGCTGAAAAGGTAAACACTCACTGCTTACAAACAACAGCAGAATCACCTAAGAATATGTTGGTATTACATCATGCCAAAGCATACTGCAGTTAATCATTATGTACCCCACTGACCGTTATAATTATTACATGTCATTGTTAAAGCAGTCACACTAGTACCCGGTGTCTCGGTCCTGAGTAAATGCCATGGAAAACCTCTTCCTCAGTCTACATATGTCCTTAAAATGGGTACCTCACTATAGGAAGAGATGGCTGCTGTCTGAATGCTACTACACTGCAAACTGTCAGTGGCACTACATGCTCCTCAAGGAGTTGTGAGAATTTCTAAAAGATCTGGCCTGTTGCGGATATTACAGTAAAGCATAAATAAATACCTCAAACAAATAAAAGTCAAAACCATTGTTTCCTCAGACAAATCCTGTGGACCCACTTTTATTACTCTTTACAAGTGTTTTACACATCTTTGAAATTTGGTCGACTCCAACAAGATGTGGTGTTCCAGAAGAACTTGTGTAATTTGTGCTTGACTATATCAGTATAAAATCACATGACAGGGTACTGCCATAATATGTGATTTATAAACTAATTTCAGTTAGCTCTTCTACATATGAAAAAAAAAAGAGGCATGTAACAGTGATGTCAAAAATATATATATTGCTGATACAATTATGCCTTCTAGTGGTAACTCAGCTTACAGCCCCTGCTGAAATGGCAACTGCCCAAACCAGTCCAGTGTAAGTATCTGGTCGCTTACATGCGATACCCTGATAAGCGACTAAATCCAAATTTTACAAGAGAAGCAAAAACCAGTCTCATATTTGTGTAAGTAAGTTCAACTGGTGACTGCAATGTAGTGTATAGAAGAGTTCAGTTTGTAGAGTTAGAACTTACTGAGCCAAAGTCAAAACAGAGTTTTATTGGTTTTTGCCTCTGACATTGCTTGGTGTGAAAGTCTGATACTGGCTCATGTTGATTTAGAGAACATTAGCTTTTACAGGAGTAACATTTCATGAAGTGTTTGAATAAGTGCCTGCATTATTTTGATATGTGCTCCTACAAATGAATTATATAGAGAAATATCTCGCGGTTTTCCAATCGAACCATGAAACTCTTAAAGCTAGAGGTCTGAGGTTTTGATAAGATGCATGATGCTGTTGGCAGTCCAAAGATGTCAAAATATGAATTTAAAGCAGGGTGACGTTTATTGGGGTAAGGCATCCAAGCCATGACCTCTGTCTAAATCTGGAATGTAGGTCACTGTCTGTAATGATGGTCAAGAAGACTACCACAATAATACCCCTTGAGATAAAAGGTCATATACTTCCTTCAAGTTACTGATGAGTGAAATACAGCCTTAAATACAATGACACATGGACGCAAGCAACTGAGGCCATACAGCTCACATGGCCTAGGCTAGAAAATCTGAAAGACAATCTTTTGCATGCAACGAAACAAACATCTCTTTTAAGTCTGCTAAAAGATCTGGGATGGAGAGTGCACTGATAGTAATAAAATTTTTTTCGGGTGTGCAGGGAGGGACTGGGTGGAAGTTTCTCTTCTTAAGAGATAGGCAAAACACTGTGATCAATATGCAGGGCCTTTGCAGACAGAAGTTTTCTAAACCTGTGTCAGTTTCTTGCTCTTTACATGTTTCCGACAAATGAAGTCCATGATCATGTCTGTGTCGAGGGGTGCCTGCGCAAAGGCCTTATCTCCCTTATTTATTTCATATAATGATACGGTCTTTGTGCAGGCACCACTCGATATGCTTTATGAAATTAAAGGGTAAATCTGCCAAAATTGTTTACAAATTATGCATTATTTGTATTCCCAGTGATAAGGAAGTGTGGTAAAGAATCATGTTTGTGTTGGATGGCAAACATATTCATGAAGAGAGAAGAGAAAAAGAAAGTACGAATGTCATCTTTGTTGAAGCAGATCAGAGGAAGGTGTCATTAAGGGGAGATGATTTATTACACATGTATGAGACCAGAGTTTGATTTGAAGAAAGGTAACTGTACTGGACTCCGAAATGCTTCGAACAAGATGTGTTTTTTGGATAAACATTTTGTAATAGGCATATCAAAATACATGTAATATATATTTTGTATGAAAGGTTTTCCAAAATAAATGTGTTTGAATGTACAGTATACAGTGGAACCCGCTTAAGTGGGACATGCGTAAGCGGGATGCCCGCTTAAGGAAGACGAATGCCTGGGGAATGGAATTTTTGCTATCTAAATGTATACATGTGAGCAGGACGGCAACCTGCTGAAGCGAGACGACTTGGAGCCAGATCTCCATAATATACACACTGTTTTTGACAGGGATGCTGCAAATTGTCACTGTCGTGCTGTGTCTCAGTCTTTGTTTACCTTCGCCCATCAGCTGAAAACCTGAGAGCTACAAAGAAGCTTGTACCGGCGGTCCTGATTGCCCCCCTTATATTACTTGAGAAGTGATTGACACTACCTCCCCATAGCTTCCTATCTGGCAGTTGACCCTTCGGCGCACACATGGACGAATCAGAGCGGTTGTTTAACCTGCGCAAGCATCAACGGATGAAGATTAAGTAAACCCCACCCCCTGTCAGCCACACTTTGTCCTTTCTTCAGCTTGACATTTCCTAACCTTACCTGCGCTATTGCACAACATTCTGCCGGGGTGTAGTTCACATAGGCATGACCATCATTCGTGTTGCGTAAAGGCTATAAACAGGACAGATACAAGTTAAATCTGACTCCGTTGTCACACCTCACTAGCAACAATTAATGATTATCCCTTAACTCGAATGAAACGCACAAACTAACAAAGAAATCATTTTATAATGGACAGTCCGCCTAAGTGGGACGCCCGCTTACGGGAGACAATTCGTCAGGAACGGAGCTGTCCCGGTTAAGTGGGTTCCACTGTACTTGGATTACTTGGGTGGGGGACCAACATCATGGCACAATGGGCAACCCCACAGGTTTACAGTATGTTAAGTTACAAATAGAAGGCAGAAAATAAAATTTCCGTTGACCTGGCCAACAAGGTGTTCATGATGAGGAATCAATCATGAGTTAACATTTCAATGCAAAACAAGCAGCTCTCAGTTACAAAGTACAAAGACGCTACTTTCTAAGCGTACAAAGGAATTTGACCTCTATATGACCTACTTATATATTCTACAGCCAGTCAACATGAGACTTAAGTCATGTTTTGGCTAAATCAAGGTACTGTATGACATGAAAGCTTCATGTGTGTATTTCATTAAATGCGCAAATTTTGGACCTAGTACTATCATAATCCAAAATATGGTTTTTTTGGAGAAGCAGTGTGTCACGTATGCAATGGAAAAAACATTTGGAGAAAATCACAGCTGAGGAATAATTTAATGCTTTTAATTCATGAATTCTGCATGTAAGTCTGATGATAGCCCAAGTTGTCTCCAAATAAAATTTTCCTGACAATCTACATCTCTCTGAATTAGTCATTTCAGACCAAGGGAAATAACAACCAGCAAAGACAACACAATATTTCACAAGACAAGATGAAACAGTCTACATCAAGGTAACCTCAAAACTTACCCATGGTCAAGACAAGACAAATTGCACAACCATCCATGTACATGTCACAACAACGAGCAAAAAAAAATATCTGGAATGCTTTTTAATCATGATCATTTCAATCGCGACTGCAAAATGATGTACATAAAGTAAGACCTTGACATAAGGTATGCTTTTGGTGCATGAGAAAAGTATCTTCAGTACTGAGGTGTACTTAATATCAAGGTCCACCTGAATAATCAAATAATAAAAATAATAACATATGCGTGCATATGTTAATGTGTCATATATAATAACAAGGTAAACTTATCAAATAGCACTGAAGATCAAGATTCCACTAAATTTCATAGCACAGATTGACGACTGACGCTGTATTCCACAAAAATTACATTTGGAGACAAAATGAGATAGCTTACAATCTTTTTGTTAACATAGAGACGTTAGGCCACACAAATGTCAAAAACTTTACAATTTTCAGCTCATACACAAATTTTGATAACCGTATCTACTGGGTTAACATTGTGAACAAACTGATTCCATTACTATATTTGTATATGACCTTTCTTGTGGAATACAACTTTATCAGTCATTACGGACCCAAAAGTTGGGAAATTAACACCTGATATCCAAGATGATGAGAGAAAAATAGAGATGATCAGATACGGAGAATGGTGACAAAATGTTAATGTTCATGTAAAAATCTGAAAATTCAGTAGGGAATGAGGTGGAAAAGAGGTAAGATACGAGATACTGAAAGTGAAAAATAAATAAATGAATGGATGTTGCTCTTTCTGTTAACAAACCTGAGAAATAAAAAAAAAAACAAAGGCTAAATGCACATGCCTATGCATATGAATTGCATCATATAAATGCCTAAATCTTCGACTGAATGCAAAAGATACTATAGAGTGAAAGAGTCCTCATGTTTACCAACAATTCAACTGACCTTGCTGAATCAGCCATTCAGGACATGAAACTGAAACACTCCCATATGTGCTATGGCCTCAGGATGAGGCTTGAAAGCTTGAATGACTTGAGTAATGCTTACAGTCAAAGGTCAATTATTCCATTTGTATATTTTGTGCTTTTCCTGCCGGCAGCTTCTGTACTCTTTCTTTAAGATGAACATCAAACAAACTTGTGCCTTCCATCTTGGGCACACTTAAGATGTAAAGTCAAGACATCCTTTGTAAGCGCAACTGTTTCTCACAGCCACAGGCTGAATGAAAGATATTATGGACAGTGAAAAGTGTGTTTCTGATGTGAACAGCTAGTTTCAAATGTCCTCTATATGATCACATGAATGGATGAATATATAACTGATGACACCTGATTATTATAAAATATTACATTCCTGAAATCTTCCCATTCAATGAGCCAAAAAATGAAAAATGACACATCAAAAAACAAAACTGACAGAAAAACAAAGCAAGACGAACAACAAAAAAAAAAAAAAAAAANAAAAAAAAAAAAAAAAAAAAAGAGTTAATTTCAGATTATAAATAAATGACTTATTATGGAGAATGAGCATTGACAAATTTATAAGCGTTTATTTACATCACATTGCAAATACTGATTCCTTAAAGTACCTCTACGGTTTTTAAGTTACATTAATGCCATTTTCAGACAAGAAGAACCAGAGTTCTGCTTCTTTCTATACACAAATCAGCGCCATGTCTGCTTAAAGCTGCTTTGATCTAAGACATCACTCAGTTAATTTGTTACATGCAACAAACCCAAGTTTTTTCCATGTCATATGAGAATCATGAGATTTATTGGCTTTATTGATGTTACCATCCTAACCAATCAGCTTGGCTTCATGTCAAAGTTCACATAATTTTAACTCTTCATAATAAAATTTACAGGTTTTCAAGATCATGAAATACGAAAATGAGATGTCATATTTTTGATGATCACAGTGAACTCTATGATATAGTATGCATTCTGTCTTCTACAGAATATGCTGTTCTCTACTTCAGCAATCACATTTTAGCTATGTTGACATATCAAACCATACATGGTTTAATGAATGGCATAGGACTTCATGTGTTATTTTTTTATTTCTTATTTTTAGCCAATGACCACATGGGATCGAGGCTGCCGAGGGGGTCGTCAGGGTCAGTGGATGACGAACTCTGCAATGTGCCCTGGAGCTGGTTGAAATTAGACTTTGTTATTTTGTTCTTCTTCTTCGCATCTGGGGAACCCATTGTAAATGTTGCAGGATCCTGAAGCTGGGCAAGTGAGGTGGGGAGGTCTGTTCTTGCTGGCTGAAGAACCGGGGGAAGAGCTGGATCTGTTGGTGTCACAGACCCACTGGGGAGCATTGTCTGACCCGTGCTGGGGTCCACAAGAGGCATAAAGCTCTGAGGCCCGGAAGAGATGCTAAGAGGTCCCGACCCGTGGACAGAAGGGTCACTGCCACTACGGCTCCCATGTCCACTGCCGCCTGCCATCATGTTCCCCATGTCACCAAGACTGCCTTGGGCATCGCTGTGCTGCTGGACAACATCAGGCAGACTGCTGTTGCTTATGGAGGAAAGACTTTCTGATTTCTTGCTCAGGCTGTTCTCCATGGAGCTGGACATCTCATCCTTCTTGTCCTGGTCAACGCTGTTGCTGTGCACATGGAGCCTTCCAACATTTTCACGAATGGTCTGAAGATCCACAGTGCCTAGCACAATGTCGTCTGCAGCGGGGACGAAATGGCTCTGATGTTTGGGGGAACTTTTGACAAGGTGTCTCTTGTCTGCAGAGTAGTGTGGGTTCTTCACAAGGACACCACCTGAATAGTTAAGGAAGTAAAAAAAAATATATCATTTGAAGGCCAATAACATAATACAATAAAGCTAAGAGGATGTTTTCATGTAGGACCTATGCATTTCATTTTGCAGCAACCTAGGCCCATGAAATCAGACATGCTACTGTTGTCATTGCTGCCAAGTTGTCTGGCAACCTTCCATTACTTGTTGATTTTTGAAAGTGCTCAAACAAAGAATTGTTTCTCTTAAAAGTTCATGTGATGAAAGGCATGTCAAAGTTTATCTGTCATTGGCAAACTCCCTATGAGAAATTTGCAGTTTAATGGTGTTGAGCATGACCATCTCATTCAAAGAATGGATATTATGGCCTGTCTGAAATGATTCTCTCTCTAGTTCTGGCCTAACTGGATTATCCTAAGTTGGTCTTACTTATGTCACCTAATGAACAGAAGAGTTCTTATCATCTGCCTTATAAGTAAACTCAAATGACCATCAAGCCCTAGAAGATGTATCTCTTTGCGCTAAAAAAAAGGACATAAGGAATCCTTGTGTTGTGGGCTGATCCTAAATAAGATTTAGACCAACGCGTGATAACAATGGCCACTATTGTGCTATGATAATATCACTGATTTTCTTAACAGGATATGTGCACTTACGTTTCTGCAAGTACTCTTCGGCAAAGCATAGAACTGCATCATAGCAGCACTTGAGCTGCTCTTTCTTGTGCAGGATGCCTCGTCTCTTCTGCAGCATGCGCCTGGCCAGACCAGGAACATCCACCAGGCCATTGCCATGTAGGATCTCTTGCATAGCCGTGTAGACTAGAATAAACACACCAGTACGTCCAATGCCCGACCTGTCACACAATAAGAAATATAAAGACTCAATAAGAAATACAAAGACTGGTCATTGAAATGGTCTAATGAATGTGGATATGATAAGCAATTTCCAGCTTGAGTACATGCCCAAACGCCCATCTGCTGGTATCTCAACCTGCACAAATTTAGTGACAGGTTTTATGCTAATGTATGCTTGCTGGAAGGAATGATTCAATTACTAATTTTTGAAAGTTTATGACACAGTTACATTCTTCATTTCTTTGGGGAGGATTTCCATATGTGGTAACTGGCGATAAGGAGTTACGCTCGCTCTGAGTCGGAATACCCTGTCTCGAAGGGCATCAGTGTTAGGGTTAAGGGTAGGGTTAGAGTTAGGGGGATAGGGTTAGGGTCAGGGTTGTATTAGTACATTATTCGGAATTAAGGTACTGACCGTAGTTGTAGGAGTTACCACATATGGAAATCCTTCCTTTCTTTGCATTTGTTTCTGTCTGTGATTCTGCTATTTCACTTGACTACAAAGAAGACCAAAACTTGAGACTGGAAATTAATTCTATTTCCACTGCAAAACTTTACAAACAAACAAGGTACATGATAGCTTCAAATTGAAGAATATCCCCTGGAAAAGCTCAAGAATACAAACTGTGAACCCCAAGAAGACATATTAATGCAAAGGGGTATTCACTATTTGTATTGCAACAGTAAGCTATATGGAACCTAGGGAAAGGGTTCTCTCTCCGAGAGATATAATGATCATTAAACTTAGACAAAGAAACTGCCACTGTACCTATGAGTATTCATGCGTCTTAGATTCATGTGTGAAATCTAGTCGTGAAGTAATATCTATTTTGAGATAAAGTTCTCCTAAGATCACCACCCGAAACAGAAAAAGGACACTATCTGATATGCAATTTCACATGTCAAATGTACTAAATTAGAAAAAGGCAATGTCCACCACAGTAATGCACTATACTCTATAATGGAAAGGTAGTTTTTTCCTCTAACTGTTATCATCAATAACTGATCTTACCTAGAACTGAACAAAAAAAAAAATTCCAATGCTAGAATACTCGACAAGCATACAAACTCTGAACTTCTAGACATACAATGGAACCCATCTACAATAAACACAATTATAATGGGAGCCCAGTTGCATTGGGCATATCCTCAATGCCCATGAGGTTATTTCCTGGCATATCATGACAAATTAATCAAAAAAAAAAAAAGGTTAGATATAAAAAAAGAAATGTTATATTGCATCCTAACTCACCCACAATGCACAATTATAGGTTTAGTCAGACTGCGTTGTTGCATGTAGAAACTGTGAACTTCTGATATGAAATGGACTATACAGCTAACATCGTCAGGAAAGCCACTGAAAAAAAACACAACAACAGACATAAATAGAAAAATCTCACCACATTTACAGTAAAATTTAGGGTCCAAATTTCTTAACAGAGTACTACTTTCTCACTGATTGTCCGCAACTGGAGACAGATATGGCACGCTACCAGTGAACACCCAACAAGTGAACACAAATCGCCAGCAGATGATTCCTCTGATCTTTTTTCTAAAACCAGTTTGCTGAGGTGACAAAAAAGTATTGATGGTAAAGCAAGCCCCAAACTTGTACAAACTCATCACAACTAAAATAAATGCAGAAAAGAAACTTCAGGATAGTATCACCAAATTGTTACATGTATGACAAACTGTCCTACAGTCCTGCATATTTATAAGGTGATAAGATGGTTTGTAAATTTTGAAATGTTTCCAAACTGTAATCAAACCCTGATAATACAACCACATTTTGGACCAAGTTTTGAGAGCATGTTATAAGATGGTTTGTTAATTTTGAAATGTTTCCAAACTGTAGTCAAACCCTGATAATACAATCACATTTTGGACCAAGTTTTGAGAGCATGTTATCAGATGGTTTGTGTTATCCACAGTGACTTTTTCTGAGGAACAGAGCAGTTGGAACTATTGAATGGGAGTGTGCTAAGCAAGGAACTGTGTCAGCAATGTTTGTCTTAACAGAGTTTAACTGAATATCAATCACAAAAACGTACGCACCACAACCTAAGATAAGTTGACCACAGTAAAAAGATCTCTTGCTTTCGAGACAACACAGGACGCCAATCCCACTCACCTGACAGGCCAGTTCTTAAACTGTAAATGCACTATTGTTCTGCCTTGCTTGGTCTACAAAAGAAAAGTTGGAGAGAAAGAAAACAACATAAATGTGATTATGAACAGAAGTTCTACAATCTGGTAAAAGTTCTTCATATTTCATGCTTTCTAAGAGCATTAACACTAAATCTAAGATTTAGGACATGCAACCATAAGCTACCTATAGAAACGGGAAGATGGGAGGGAAAAGAGCTAGAGAATAGAAAATGTTATTTTTGCAGTAGTCTAGGAGATGAATTCCATGTTTTATTTGAATGTGAACAGTTAATGACTGAATGGCACAGATTTTTGGATAGAAGATATTATGTACGACCCAACATGTTTAAGACAAAGGAGCTGTTTGAGAGTAAGAAAACGAATGTTTTAGTTAAATTGGCTAAATTCATTGAAGTTGCGTTACAAACATTCCAATAACATGTATATAGCTATTAAGTATTTAGAAGAGAACAGAAGTGTAAGGACTGAATGATTATTAGTAAAAGTGAGTGTTACATATTATTGTTAAATGTGAAATGTATGAGAACGTTGTGAATGCACGTGAATGTAACAATGCATTGTGAACATGTGTGATGTTAGTAGCTGTAGTGCTTAAAATGTCATGTGCTGTCCCGTTGCATATTTTATTTTGCCCATGTGCCACGGCTGTGGTCTGGGCTTATTCGCAATAAACTTGTTAAACTTGTTAAACACTGCTAGGGCAAGGTGTGACCCAATGTTGAGACCCTTATCATTTCCCTTTGAAGAATGCTGCTCTCCAAAAAGTGCAGCAATTGTATTACCTAGGACACTAGCATTTCATGGGTCTCCACCATGTGAAAAAGTTAGAAGTTCACTACTAAAGCTTTCAAAGCGGTAGTGTATCACTGGGAACCGATTTGATGCTCGCTTGGTCAATCTTTTACCTTTAGACAGCTCTTACCTGTGTATTCTTCAGGTATAATATCCTCTCCACCCAATGCTGTCTAAACTTGACTGACTGTAGACTCAACAGCATCACCCCATGCTCCAATGTCTTGTCTTTCTCAGTGGGGAAGTACACTGGAAATTTCTGGAAATCGCACAGGTAAATTAGAAAAGTGGAACAGGGAAATCAACAGAAGAAAAAAATATATTACTGAAGATTGCTATGAACTGAAATAAAATTCAATCACAGTCAATATGTTGGTAATAACAAATTTAGATAAAAGAGCTTAAGGAAGGAAAACTTTATCATAAATGGAGGATATATAAGAAGAAACTGTGAAAAGACATAGATAAATAAAAGCATCTCCAGAATTACATATGCACATCTAAAAAGTTACTATATTATCATTCTATATATGTTGTTTGCAGATATAGTTCTCCATTAAACTTTTCTCATCATGCTAACCATAACATGTGACAGGTAGTAGGGAAATATGGGACAATATTTGACAAAGTTTCTTTTAACTGACATATCAGTTATGGGGCGTTGAAGCAAGCAGTTCACATCTGTGTCTACATACATGCCCTACATCCATGCAAATAGGTATACTTACTTTCCCAGTCTCATATTCACTAGTAATCTGGACGAGAACTTCAGATCCTTGTTCGTAAACCATAGCCCAGAACTCTCCCATCGTTACCGGCATCGGGGCTTGGGTGGTGATAAATTTTGGACATGAAGGAGCTAGATCCTGTGAAAAAAAAATATCCAACATGATAGTGATGTGTGCAATGTCACCAAATGTGCTACGTGTGCAATGTCACCAAATGTGCTACGTGTGCAATGTCACCAAATGTGCTACAAGTAATTTCAGGGACATGATAAATGGACGTATCGAGGATTAGCAACCAGATTGTTCTGTGTTCATATTTTATCACTAGTTTTAAATGCTTGGAACTAAATGACATTACAATAATATGTATGCTTATTTTTGACCCAATACAAGTGCTAATAGAGTCAAAGTCTAAATATTGCAGGTAACTGAATTTTTATCTATGTACAAAATTTCAACTTTAATTTTCTCCTTTTATGCATTTTGGACATAACACATTTTAGTTGCTCACTCCAGGGATGCCAATGCCCGACCAAAAAAATTCCTGAAAATTGCTCGAGCGCGCGGCGTATCGACATTTTCGACGGAAACCAACCCAACCGTTGTGCTTTTAATTCTGAATCATTTTCCACAATTATAAGGCATTAAAATAAACATTAAAACCAAATAAAGGTTAAAGAAAAGTCAATTTTAGAATTGTGTCCACATAACTTTAGGCCTACATTTCTTCTGCACAGATAAATATAGAAATTAATATACCTACACACAGCAAGGAATATCCATATCAAGGCCCAAGGGTGAGTGGGAACTGCAAACTGTCACTTGGAATAAAAATCTAATTTTTCCTTTCATAATTTCACTTCTGAATACATCACCGTGAAATTTAAACAAACAAGGTGCACGTTATTTTCCTTTAACCATCTCTTTACCCATAACTTACATTTGTTAATCTCTTACTCCTTATTTGGTCCTGATAAAATATGCACAAATGAGTAGCTTAGTGCTTTGACTTGCAGAGTTCAGACTGAGCTGGATTCAATGGTTCACGCTAAGTTCACAAAAAAGCTGCTGAAAGCTTGGCTGCATTCTCTATCTCTTTAATGTCCTTGAAACTCGCCGGAATCCTACTGTTAGTGTTACGATGTGACCATTCCTTGAAGCGTAGAGCATAGTGCCTTCTTTCCCGGTGTGCCGTAGTTTATTACTGCACAATGTGCACCACACGTATCCATTTTCTTTCAGCTTACGGATGTAATCAGATTTATAATGGTAAATATAATTTCTAGAAAACAATGGATTCTGAGTAGGACTAGTCTAGTCATTTTACATCATTGTCATTTCTTGATTGATGACCGAGCGCACTGTTTACACTTTCCGCGAGTTCTAGTGCTAAATATAGCACCGGTATCCCTCTGACCTCGTTAGAGGCATGTGCGCGCGCATTACGGAAGTTTGTAAAATACGGTATCTAACTTCTGGTTTTCGTGCGATTCGTCCTTCGCGTATTTCATTTTCATGAATGTTATCCGGATAACGCTGGATTTTTCTTCTCCGTCGTTCAAAACGCCGAAATATCCGGATTTTCTTTCCCGCTGGAAAATTGGCATCCCTGTCACTCTCGCTTTGATGAAACGATCCCTACTGACTGAGTGGTCTGAAGTGACAGAGGGTCATTCCATGCAATGGAAAAGAATTCTTAGAAATTTGTATCTGAAGAAAAATTGTAAAATACATCATTCATCTAAAATGCCTCATAAAAAATTCAAATTTATCCACAATTACCATTTGCCCGTAGAATTAATAGTTTTGTGTGTAGACATGATTTACCCTCACTATCTGCAACAAACAAAACTTTGATACTGGATACCGACAAAGACTACCATCTCAGTTCATAGTTTAGCGACATACATCTCATTTTGAGTAGCAGGAAGATGAACAACTTACATTAAGCCAACTTGCGTTAATATAATCATCTTTGGTTGTAGAAAGGACAACTCTTGTCTCATCATCTGTGAAACCAAAATAAAATGTACAATTATAAGCTGAGCCATTACAGTGACATTTTCAGATTCTGTAGGCCTAACTATCTAAGTAACCATAAAATTATGACACAACATTATATTGCAGTACACAAATAACTTGTTAATATATTCCCAAAAATTGGCCACGTTTTGAATGGTCGACTGCTCCGACTGCCTCAGAGCCATGTTGGTCACATGTGTAGAATGGGGATTTAATCTAACTAAAGTAGTTCATGAATATAGCAACATTCACTGAATAGGTAATGTTATCAGGATTTTACTGTAAAACTAAAAATCTATTTGAACCGAGTGATGTACACAGCAGATATTTCTACACCATATAGCACCAGATCAATGACAGAGATAAAGAATGCAAAAAATAAACTTTTTTTTTGAGTTTCATAACCAGTCCCATCCCTCTTCAGAAAGTTTATAATGGCATGAACATTTAAGCACATAAAATAAAATAACTGTCTTGGCATGATATTCCAGGAAAAACTGGGTTTTCTAACTGCCAAAACAAGGAATGGAATAATTAGCAGGGTGGAAGTGGGACCATAAATTTTAATATGGAAACCGAGGAGAGAATGAGAGTGAGAAAGACAGAATAAGAAAGAGAAAGATAAAGTGCAAGAGCAAGAAAGAAGTGAAGCACATTCAATCCAACAGAGAAGAGAAGGAGGAAAAAGAGAGAGTGATGGCATGTGTAGTGTGTGTGTGAGAGAGCTAAAAGATTAGTTATTAGCATGAAGAAAGTATTACTGCTCACAAGGCATTATGTCTGGATCTCTGTTCTTCATTGGGTAGCATCTGGCAATGGCTATAGACATTTTCTTCGTTGCAGAATCTTGGCTATCTAGAAGGCTCTGAAATAATAGTATAAGATATATACTGCTTTGTAATTAAAGGTCAAATGACAAAAGCCCATGTTTCTTGGTCTTATAAACATCTTCTGGTGTGTGCTTGCTTTTCACGAGAGAGAGAGAGAGAGAGAGAGAGAGAGAGGGAGAGAGAGAGAGAGAGAGAGAGAGAAAGAGGGACTGTTAGCGATCGCCTCAGAGTGCGGAAGAGATAGGGGAAAGGGTTTCGAAGGGATTTCATGTGTGTGAGAGTGTGCGTGGGTGTGGGTGTGTGAGTAACTATGGGTTTGTGTGTGTGGGTGTGTGTTCTGTATGCGAATTAACGTACGTGCGTTTATTTATGTGTGTGCGTTTACGTGTGTGGATGTTGAATTATCTTGATGTTAACACATAATATTGTATTTATTCGAATTGGCTGAAGGCCTATGATAAAATTGAACTTGAACTTGAACTTGAACTCTAATGTCACAATGGCATAATGTGAGGGGAATGTTTGCAAACATGAATCTCGATATGTTTAAATAATTAAGACTTCACAAACTCAAAATCCAGGGGATCAGTTCATGTCTTAAAGCTTGTGAGATCTTCATATTCTTGAGTGAGGTTTGATACAGCACACACAGAGCTAGTGACAAATGCACTAGAACCAGTGGGTTTTTTTTGGCACATGAGGCATGCGATTTTAACCCTTTCAGGCAATCATCACAGTCTACTGGAAGATTTATGGGTAATTAAGTTACCAATACACTCTTTATTACTATGTATTTTTACCACTAAATGATGCATAAAAGAGGAGGATGAGGAGGCGTGGAGAAATCGCTATATAAAAAGCATGAGCCCTTTTCTTACCCACACATACCTCCAAAACAGCTCTAGTACAGTATTAAAGTATGGAAAACCATGGTGCCCAAGGTAGCCCCCAAAAGCTGGTAAAACATGCTGCTTGTTTGTTTGTGTGTTTACTTGTGTGAAATAAAAACAATGGTATTTTTTGTACTGCTAAAAAGAAACATGGTATCAATGTTCAAGAAGATATAATTCTGGAGATAGTGTAAAGGAAAAAAAAACATGCAAAGAAGTATCCACGAGTATCTAGAAAGGTTCATAAGATATACTGGATATTTCTGATACAAGCTTTCCAACTATGTTGCATTCTACAACCCCAGCAACAATTCTTCACAGAGACACCAGTCCTTACCTTCCACACAGTATCTAATCTTGATACACCCAGAATCGTGACTGAAAGCTCATCCACAAATTTCCCAAATGACTCCACATCCCCAAGAAGTTTATTCAGCGCCCCCTGGCTGGCATAGGGTTCAGAAGTCGGCACAATAGCCTGGTTCTTTATAGCCTCCTCCTTCTGCAGTTGTCTCTCTTGGTCTGTCAGAACTTGTGGTGTTATGATGGTGTCTTTCACACCTGAGAGAGAAAGTTGAACAGAGGATGAAAACAGATTAAGGGCTTAACAGGAAGCACAGTCCTTAAACTGTTGATTACAAAGCATTAGTGTCGTGTGCACTGCCCAATTCTACTTCAGTAAATTTTGCATGCAAAATTGTGTCCCAAAGTGATAAACAATTGTTTCTCTCTGTTGTAGGTGACGATCTTAGGAAACTGTATCTCAAAATACAGTTGTTACTTCACCACCAAATAACACACTGGAATTTAAATTGTGCAAGTTCTACAGAACTTTACTAAAGCACAGGAAATTACCAAAGGCACAGTATGTAAAAATGGTTAATGTACAGTTTCTTACCATTTGGGCTAGACGACAGGATATCATCCAATGATGAGCTTTGTCTTGATACAGATTTCTTGCTACCCACAGGAGAGGTGGGTGTCGGTGGGGCGTTGGATGACACCTGACTGCCTGGGGTGGAAGGCCTTGATAGAACTGTGGAGAAATAGAATAACAGGTGACTTTGTGAGTAATTCAAGTGGATTAACATATTTCATCTTGGCTGTGAGAATACTTGTAACGCAAATGTGTTTTCTCAATGTGTAGATTAGAAAATAAAAACTTGCTTTTAGCATAGCTTTGCTTAAATGTCCCATTTCACATCTGTATTCTTCAAAACTGGTCTACAATTAGGGCCAGTTTTCAGTGTGTCCACTTTTTGATTTTCCATGTTTTTGAGCAAAGTATGTTGAATTCCCATGTCTGAAAATAAGAAAGCTTACTTTCACACATTTTTTTTTTGTAAGACTTCAAAACTTCAATATAAATTTCACAAAAAAAAAAAGATGGAAGATACATTCCATGGATAAACTTGCATACGACCTTTTCACAATTCAGTTATCAATTCTAATCAATGGGATTGCATTTTGCATTTGGAATAAGATAAAGGACATTTTTTTGGGGGGGGGGGGTTNGTTCCAGGTCTGATAGTTGCAGTGACTGTGGGCTGCAGCGGAGCTTGCATCGATGACATAGTACCAGGCATGACAGATTGGGAAGGACTGAGAACCTGAATAATGATATTGATAAAGTATTTATATCGTTTTCAAAAGCATTAAATTTTAATTAAAAAACTCTCAAAACTGTGGCATGAAAAAAATTTAATAAAAGTTCCAAATCTTCGAACGTGTGTCCTTCATCAGGGAACAGAGAAATAATGAGCACATGAATACACATTACGGCAAAATACATAAGCAGATGATATCAAACCTAAACAAACAATAGAACTAAAGGGACAGAAACTAGAATTCGTCTCATTTTTCGCAAAGTGACGAATACCGTAATTTTTGGTTTTCGTTTTTTGGCAGAAAACTACACAATCTCGATACCTCTATAATCTCGAAGAAGCGCTGTGTGCTGCTATTTATAGTTTTCGAGATATTAAGTGTCGAATAAGAAAAATTCTTAATGCCTTTGAATAAACGAACATCTTTAAACTGTTCTCCTGAAAAATCACGATTTCGCTCTTTCGGCACTATGCGAAAAATAGGACGAATTGAACTCACAACAACTGGGATGGCAGGTAAAGACAATACATCTCCCTCACCATAAAATGCACATGAAGTATTCATATCGAGGAGTGCCTGCGCAAAAACCGTATCGTTATATGAATAATATAAAGGAGATAAGGCCTTTGCACAGACACCCCTCGATGTGATGTGGTCAGACAGAGTAAGTCATGTTGGTATCAGCCCATTTCAAGCATGGTTAAAAAACTTAACAGTTGGGTGGGCTGAGAAAAATGTGAACAAAATGGTTTCCCATGGCAGTTACAACATGACCATGGTCGGGAATCAAACCAATTACCTCTAGATCTTGAGTTCCATTAGACCACATAGCTCCACTTCCCTTCAGGGAACAGAGATGCGATAAAGGGATCTGATAGACACTGTTAATTATAGTCACCAAACATCTCGGGGCATAATAGAAAGGAAATTATTGATCTTCTAAAATGTTCTTAACAAAATTCTTGAAATTAATAATTTCCAAACAGCAAGACGTGTCTCTCAAGGTTTGAACCATTCAGGTCCAGATGTGGCACATCATACTATCAGGACACTTTTACATTCTCTATTCCTTATTGTTGGATGCATTTGATTTCACTGGATCCAGCATATACACTGTAATGCTAAACAAATAACTAAACAAATAACAGCCTTGTTTTTCCATGCAACACTGACAGCTGACAATGGTACCAGTAAGTGCATTTTTGACGTTGTTTTGCATGGAAAAATGAACCTCTTATTTGCATTTCCTAAGGGAACTCACCTGCTGACTAGATCCTTGACCTGGTAACTGCTGTTGGGGACCAAATGGTCCCATGACTTGCGGCTGTTGGTGTTGTTGCAGCTGCTGCTGTAACTGCTGGTGCTGCTGCATTTGTTGTTGCAGTTGCTGACGTTGGTGTGGCTGCAAACCTGGCTGAGATGGAGGAGACTGAAAGCCTTGCTGTTGAGCTGGCGTCACCATACCTTGGGGTTGCTGAAATCTTGGTTGTTGTTGTTGTTGTTGCTGCTGATTTGGTAGTTGCTGCTGATTCTGTTGCTGGGGCAAGACTTGTGTAGGCACCTGTTGCTGGGGTTGGGGTGGATGTTGGGGTGGATGTTGCTGATGTGGTGTCACAGCACGTGGAAACTGCTGCTGTATCTGAGACAAATTTGCCTGTGAGAATTGTTGACCAGGGATTCCTGGTTGTGACTGGTTTCCTGGAACCTGACCTTGCAGCTGAGGGCCTTGCACCTGACCATGCATATAACCCTGACCCTGAGGTCCCTGAATCTGACCTGGCATCTGACCCTGACTCTGAGGTCCTTGCAACTGACCTGGAATTAGACCTTGGCCTTGAGGTATTTGCACTTGACCTGGCATCTGACCTTGAATCTGAGGTCTTTGCACCTGAGCTGGCAACTGACCTTGACTCTGAGGTCCTTGCACCTGACCTATTTGACCTTGACTCTGAAGTCCTTGAACCTGACCAGGCATCAGACCCTGAGTTCCTAGTATCTGACCTGGTATCTGGCCTTGGGGTCCCTGAGTCTGACCCTGGCTCTGTCCCTGAATCTGACCTTGGCTTTGAAGTCCTTGAGGCTGACCTTGGAGAAGGGGACCTTGACCTTGAATCTGACCTTGCATTTGTTGTCCCTGAACTTGGCCAGGCATTTGAGGACCTTGGCCAGTCATTTGAGGACCTTGGCCAGGCATTTGAGGACCCTGCCCTTGCATCTGGGGCACCTGAGCTTGAATTAGCACCTGAGGTCCTGTCTGCCCTTGACCAGCCTGCCCTGAGTTCTGGCTGAAAACTGTCCGAGTGTTAAATGACTGAGAAGGAACTGACATGGCCTGGCTAGATTCTCCATACAGAAGGGCTTTGGATGTAAATGTACTGCTCAAAGTTTGTGCATGTAGATAGCTCTGGCTGATGCTATGCTGATAGCCCCCCTGATACTGCTGAGTGGGTTGGGAAGCTGTTGTACTTGTGGGCTGGTACCACTGCTGGTTTGGATAGGCAAAGCCTGCCGCAAAAGGTACTTTACTGTTGCTGTAGCCATATCCGACACTTGTTGCGGGCACCCTTGCTCCACCTGTTGGTGCATTGGCACCAACTACCTGTTGGTTTCCTCCGCCCATTTGCTGGCTGGGTCCACCCATTTGCTGGGAAATGGCCCCACCTGGCTGAGTTGGTCTGTAAGCACCATAACTTTGCTGACCACTTGCTTGGGAAGGAAGCTGACCGGGAGCTTCAGGTTTGGCCTGAGATGGCTGATACTGTGACACCAATGATGGCTGTCCATGAGATTGCATTCCATATCCAGCTGTGCCATACGATTGGCCAGGCATTGCAGCACCCATTGTGTGACTCCCCTGAGGAAGATTCTGAGGCATGCCTGTCTGCTGAGAATACTGAGGCTGGCTTTGAGTTGTGGACACGGCACCCATCATCTGACCTGGGGGCATCTGAACTTGACCTTGACCTGAGGGAATCTGACCCTGATTTGGAGCAGTCTGACCATAGCCTGCAAGCTGGTTCTGCTGCTGGATATTCTGATTTGAAATATGCTGAGAGCTGGCTGGCTGGGCTGGTCCATACTGTTGTTGAGGCAGAGGCATGCTTACTGTTTGCCCATACTGTTGACCTGGTTGTAAGGACATCTGTGTCCCATGAGGTTGTTGCTGCTGTGGCTGTTGTTGTGGCCCTGGTGGCATTTGCTGAGGAAGTTGCCCCGACGGCAATGATGCCTGCGGTTGCTGAAGCAGCATATGGGGAGGTGGCTGCTGATGAGTGAAAGGTGATTGGTGGTGGGTCTCTTGCCCTGGGGAAAAAATTGGCCGGCTGACAGCTGAGACAATGGAAGTGTTCTCATGTTTTGACATATTTGGGTACTGCTGAGGGTGAGACAGACCCGCGATGTAACCATACTGCTGATACTGCTGTGGCTGTTGCTGCTGATGTGACAGATTTGCTCCACCGGCTGCGCTAGTTAGGCCTCCAGAAGAAATCTGCCCACCAGGAATCTGTGCGGTGTATCTGCCTGTGTCAGGTAATGACGGTTGTTGCTGCACGTAAGAGGTGGGTAGATTCTGATGTGCAGCTGATCCAGGGAAGCCCTGTGGGGCAGGGGCAGGAGGTCTGAAAGACTCTTGTGGCACTGGACTAGAATATCTTGCAGGAAGGGAAGGACCATGTGGTTGCTGGCTGCTCAAAGAATGAGGTCCTTGGAACATAGCTGGGCTGGCTGGTGGGGTAGCATGGGCTAGGGGAGATGGCGTATGCCTTGGGGGGGTGGCAGTTCGGTTGTGTTGAGGTGAGGGAGTATTTGAAGGAGAATGTCTGCCACCACTTGCCATGGAGGTCCCTGCAGCTGACACTGAGGCCAAATACTGTGCAATTGTTGCAGGCAGAACTGATGCCAAGTTGGGATCTAGACCTGGGTATCTCTGAGCACTGCTGAAGTCACCAGAATCAAACTGTGGCATGTCAGTGGGAAGTGTAGGAGATTGAGGAACAGTATCTTGTGAAGCCATCACTGCTGGGGCTTTGGGCCCAAAACTTCTTGGCTTCATGAAAGGAAGGTAGTCTTTCAGTTTGGGCCCTTCAAATGATGGTGGTAGGCTCTGGAACTGAGTTGATGGCTGGACTGTTGAAGGCAAGGCACCAAGGTCTTGACCAGGGGGCAGAGATGGTAGGTTTGGGATAGCACCCATGTCAAGTGTGGAAGTTGGTGTGGCTACAACATTAGATCCTGGCTTGGGAGCCAAAGGTCGTGATGGAGCTGGTGCTGGTTTGAGACAAGAATAAAATAGAATTTATTAAACTACACGGATGGCACCAGATAATGGCAACATTTTTGGAAACCAAGATCAACATAAAAGTTTTTATTCAATATCAGCATTTCTTTATCATTTATTCTTGTTTTCTTCCTAAAATATCTGGTTTTTGAGATGTGATTTACAGTTTAAAAAAAAAATGTTTGGCATTATGAAATCCCTGCAGCTGTGCTTTAAATATGATATGAGCAACAAATTGTTTAAAAAAAACATAAACAATAAAGAAACTTCCTTTTCCTGAAAAACTCATATGAAAGTTAAATAGCTCCACTGTTTCAAATGAATCAAATTCAGTAAAACTGAATGGTTTTGGTGAAAAAACTGTCAACAGTCTCAGAAAAATAAGGCCAGCAAAAAATAATAAATAGAAAAACCAAATGAACAAACGAAAACCACATACCTGACAATATGCAAAGAGACTCAACTACTAAAAGAATGAGTTCATGTAAATACCTACTTTTAGGAGCAAACTTGGCCATTAGCATATCACGTTCTTCTTGTCGAATTTTGCATTCGCTGCGGCATCGTTCCAATGTCTTTGTCACATTCTCCAGCAGTTTCTTGTAATACTCGCTCCCTTTCTGTGATTTGGCCAAGAGTTCTTCATATTTCTCATAGGACAGTATCAGATCTTGAACCACTTTTTCTCTCCTGAAATAATAATAACAAATCAAATTTTTTAAAAAACCTGAAAAAAAACCCAACAAAAAACCAAAAAAAAAAATAAGAAAAAAAAAGGGATGCTTTTTCATTATATAGGAGAAACCGATTTATAGGGAGCTTATTCATTCTGAGTACAGATGTTCAAGCTTCGATCTGTAATTGAGAGGAACCAGGTTAGGGAACCAACATGCTGAGGGATCCTGGGGCAACAAATGCTACTGAACCCTTCTGTGACAAGGGCAAGAAGGTCCTTAAGAGATCCAGAGCCCTGTCGGGGCTTTGAGAGATGAAGGACCCTGCACCAAATGCCCCACGATTAATCTGATCCTGGCTTTTGTGCCTGTGCACTCCACGCTCTCTACTATGTACTCCACTGAGGTCCTGAAGATACTCCAATAATGTAGCATGCATATATTTGGCTGATCAAGCACTAGCTTTTTCCTGTCTGCTTGATGAAACTTTAAATTACTTACTTCACTATAATCGGCTCAAATTCACTTGATGAAACTTAAAAGTTGTATCATAAATATTTTTTGGGATGTAGAAGGAGCTGAAATTTTTAAATATGAATGCTATGCGGAAGTGCTACCCATTCCCAGAGGTTGTAATGCAGATTACTTAATGTGCATTTAATTATCACATAAGTACACTGGAGTTTATATGCAAAATTGCACACTAAAGTCATGAATGGAGTATTCTTCTCCCTTAATGATGATGATTTTGGACAAAATGACAGTTGTCTGAAGATCAATGTCTGAAGATCATCATCCTAAAGAAAGAAAAATGCACCATACAGCACTCTGGTAGGCAGTTTCGCATAGAAACTCCAATGCAATTATGATGATAAGTATCACACAATGTAATCTGCATT
The DNA here is from genome assembly GCA_033807755.1 of Ellobium chinense. Classification (NCBI taxonomy): domain Eukaryota; kingdom Metazoa; phylum Mollusca; class Gastropoda; order Ellobiida; family Ellobiidae; genus Ellobium; species Ellobium chinense. The sequence continues at coordinate 277,549 of JAWQUT010000411.1, read as the reverse complement.
ACAATCTCTGGGAAAGGATAGCACCTCCCCTTAATTAAAGGAAAGTTGCATCGTTCTTCAGATCATGTTAAATCATACGATACCCTCTTGTTCCAATAAAAAAGTCTTTCTGGTGTCTGTCAACATGATATAATGCCTCTGCCCACCCCAAACAACCCACAAGAGTTATGTTATTGAAAGTCTGAATTCTTCCCCCACTGCACGTGTGGCGACCATAAGCTTAAATACGTTCTATCTGCATGGCCAAACTTTACCTGGCTTACATGGTCAAACTTTACTTTTAAATTTCAAAAACTTAATAATACATTGTCAGAGAGAGGTCTCTGCAGTTGTTGGAACTTCAGTGACATCATCATTCTTGCCACATGCTGCTGCTGTTTGGGGAAGGGGAATAACTCTAGATGCAAGGGCAAATCCCGGTCACTCCAGCTGCTTTTATTGTGTCATATTACACACACATGTGGTATCAGAATGATGCTCTCTCTTCACAAGATTGTCTCAGTATGCACCACAGATAAATTTCATAGGGAAAAGGTACTGGTAAACAGAAAATTATTTTTGACGTGTGTAAACATCTTTCAGCAGTTACAAAAATCACAGAAGCACTGACCTGGCACCAGCCTCCTGGTATGCTTGTCTAATCAGGGCATACTTGGCGTTGGTGTCTGTGAGGTGTCGTAAGATGTTGTCTTGGGCTGACAGATTTTGCCGGATATATCCCACAGTTTGGTTGTGTTTCTGCAACTGCTCTGTAAACACAGACTGGAACAGAAATTATTTCAAGACATTATCATATCAATAGGTCTTGAATGAAGCAATTACTACATATAGGATCCGGTAGCAAATGTTTGTAACAGAAGTGTAAGAAGACGGGCTCAGTCTCTTTGTGAACTCAAGACATTCCAGTCACTGTGCCTCTTTTAATATTAGTTACTGTAGAAGTGATATCTTTTGTGAGGATTTATGTGAATTTTGTGAGTTAAACTTGAGTTATGAAAAGTACGTCCTGCAAAAAAAGTTCCGTCCTAACTTTATAAAGGACTTACTCTTAGATCTGGTAAATAAGAGAAATGCAATGCCACCTTCTACCCCTCAGTATCTAGACATATGTAATTTTATTTCTTTTCTATCAGTACCTAAAAGCTGGGTGATTTTAGTGCTAAAATATACCAACGCTTGTATTTTTACAAAAAAATTGTCAATTCGGTAATTTCACTCTGGATTATTGTAGACTTGCATGCTCCTACACACAAGAAATTACCATCATGCAGGACTTGTGAGAAGCCATTTCTAACTTTCTGAAATATTAGAGTCTGGCAAAAAAGACAATTTCTATGGTAATCCAGGAAGATAATGACCAACAGAAATCATCCATCAGTCTGTAGAGCAGTACCAACTACAATGAACAAACCTCCTTGTCTGTCTTCTCCTGGGTTACCAGGACATTCGTTATGTCATCTTTCTGGATCTGGTCTCTGAACTGATCCAATAGAATAATATGCCAAAGCTTCTAATTTTTTTTTTTTTTAAGTGTCAGTTTTGTAATTTCACTCTTGATTACTGTAGACTTATGCGCTCATACACACATGAAATTACCATCATATAGGACTTGTGAAAAGCCATTTCTAACTTTTTGAAATATTTGAGCCTGGCAAACAGGAACATTTCTATGGTAATCCAGGAAGACAATGGGAATTGTCCATCAGTCTGTACTGCGGTAACAACTACAATGAACAAACCTCCTTGTCTGCCTTCTCCTGGGTTACCAGGACGTTCGTTATGTCATCTTTCTGGATCTGGTCTCTGAACTGATCCAACAGGGCTTTCCTCTGTTCTTTCATCTCCGTGATTTTCTGCATCAAGCGACGGATTTCACTGACAATCCCTTCATCTTCTGGCGCTGCAATGAGTTTGGAGAATAAATCAAGCATGTAAATAGTATGTGGTGAAAATGCTGCAAAATTACCAAGACTTAGGAAAACCTATGTAAGTTATCATGAACTGGCCTATTTTTTATACAGCTAACTCATCTTTACTACTGATCCTCAGGAGCACGGAAAATGCTGTGATTTTAGTGAAGTTGTGATTATCCAGAATGTACCTTACACACAATATGTCTCTATGCACAAGGTAACTTAGAGCATTTCAAATGTTATACCAAAATGTTGTACTGGATAATTATATGTAATGATAAAAAAGTAAGTGGATAAATACTACCAGAATAGGAAAAAAGAATCACAGCAAATCATTAACAAGAGCAGCAAAGGAAACACTTCAGGAGATGAAAAATTTCCTTTGTATTTGTCTAGATACTGAGGCAGAAATAATACTGCCTCTCAGTATATTTTGTCACCTGACTTTTTAAGCAGCTCAGGAATACTGTGGATGTTGCATCACATGGGTGGACAAAGATAATGGTAAATGTACATGCTTTGTGTTTCAAAGTGCAGTCCATTTTATCAATATTGCCCTAGAATGGTTAAAATCATATTCAAAACTTTTCACTCAGATGTGTTCCCAAAAGCTGAAATTTAAAGAGCTTACACAAAGTTGGCTGTGAAGGTGGGAGCAGTGCCTGTATTTCTGACAGAGGTAACACTAATGTCTTCAGGTTGTTAGTGTGGGTGTTCATGGCTTTGTGCAGTGTGGTGTTCAACTGGCTCCCTTCTTGGTGACGCTTAGTAAACTCCACCATTTCTTCCTGCAGCCGTGGCAGCACTGAACTGGGGTTTTTCTTGCCAAACTGTTTCTGAGGATACAAAAAAAAAAAGAAGAGATGAATGACATGCAAATGACAGAATCCAGACAGTGCAAGTCTGGAAAATTCAGTTTACAAGGAATTGAAATATCTTGCAGCAAGTCAAAATGAGGCTTATGTTGTTGGACTATTAACCATGATATCTAGCTAAAGAGCCAGGGGCCATCCAATATCGAAATTTTGTTGTTGCAGAAAGTGAACGCAAATTCATTTCTGTTCACAAAACTACTGATTTTATAGGAGAGAAAACAGGTCTCATGATTTCCAGATCTTCCCCATTCACACCCAGGGTCCTCTGACAGGTTGCTAAAATTGTCATTAAACTTGCTTTCTTAACTCAATGACTCCCCATGGGATTTTCACCAAGCACCTATGCTGTTTTAGGAATCACAATAAAGTTCGAATGCACCTTACTAAAAAGCATATAACTTTTTGTAAGGTAGAATCTCGAGGAAGAAAGTTGTCGATTATAAACTCACGCATGCGCAGAAGTTTTCATACCTTCGGCTTTTCGTTCTTTTGAAGATTAAATTGTTAAAGAGTGAGCCGAATTTTCCCGCTTGGGGTCCAAAACAGGTTTCTGCTTGAGCCGGAAAATCCGGCTTGGGGGAAGTCATTGATTTAAAGCTGCGCCATCTGTTCGTTCCTGTCAGAAGGCATGCCATGCCAGTAGATGGCCATTAACACTGCCCTGACTCAAATGGATGTGTTTTCATATTTCAAATACTAGACTTTTTCATATCACTTTTCTTTTCCATAACATTTGGAAGAAGAGTAAAACAGTGACACGCAAAGTTTCTATGCAGTATGAAATCCTTCACCACCCTTGAAATTTGGAAAAATGACACTCTAATGTGAACTGTGTGAATAAATCCAAATTAGTGAAGTTTTCCCATCATGCCTTCCCTCACCTTCCTTTTATACCCTGGGCCTGTGAGAGATGAGCTACTACAAAAACTATCATTCCATCCATGCATTATTCACCATTAATTTTTAAGTATACTGTCAGCTTATTACACTATGGCATGAGCTCCTCCAGAAAAGCGCTTTAATGTTTTTTGCCTCCTGAGGGTAACTATTATTTCAACAGCAATTACAAGCTTTGCACAGGTCTGTCTCCCTCAAGTTCATTTACCTCAAATTGTTCTGTCTTCTCTTTGTCTTCATCAATCAGTTGCTGCAGCTCTCCAATGCTGAGTTCTACTTCTGTTGCCAATCCTGATACACCTGTAATTTAATGAACAACAAAGCACATTAATTAAAGTTTAGATGCCCACTCAGCCAGCTGAAACAAGCTGGAATTAGCATATCTGGGGGGTTTTCTAAACTCACTGTGGTTCTTGTATCATCACTGGTATGGCATAGGAGAGTCAGCACTTTATGCCTCTTTGCTATGCCATGAATATGATGCTTGCCTCAGGTGCAGATGGTCGCATCACCCTCTATAATGTGGAGGATATGCTACCAGCGTTCACTTCAGACTGTGCGAATCATCTTTAAATTTCAAAATCCCCCCTCAAAAACTGCATTCCCACCACCCCCCTCCCAGTCTCTCCTTATTTCTTGGACAGAAACTGAAAACAATTTGAGAAAAATCTAAAACCTCCTCAAAATTTACATTTCCCGTGACCAAATTTATGATGACGAAGGAATGTCCCCTCCATCTCATACGACTGTGCTAGCTTATTTGTCTAACAAGTANCTCAGCCAGCTGAAACAAGCTGGAATTAGCATATCTGGGGGGTTTTCTAAACTCACTGTGGTTCTTGTATCATCACTGGTATGGCATAGGAGAGTCAGCACTTTATGCCTCTTTGCTATGCCATGAATATGATGCTTGCCTCAGGTGCAGATGGTCGCATCACCCTCTATAATGTGGAGGATATGCTACCAGCGTTCACTTCAGACTGTGCGAATCATCTTTAAATTTCAAAATCCCCCCTCAAAAACTGCATTCCCACCACCCCCCTCCCAGTCTCTCCTTATTTCTTGGACAGAAACTGAAAACAATTTGAGAAAAATCTAAAACCTCCTTAAAATTTACATTTCCCCTGACCAAATTTACGATGACAAAGGAATGTCACCTCCATCTCATATGACTGTGCTAGCTTATTTGTCTAACAAGTAATGGAAAAACTGATGCTTATGACAATGAACGCCTCTATGCAGGCTGTGTTTTCACAGAACCCAAGTTGACAGTTGACAAGGAGGGCAATATGAATGAGATAATGTACTTCTATGCACTAATCTGGACACCTATGAAAAACACCTTTAAACCAGACCAAGGGACGTTTCTGAATCCACAAAGACTGCAATTTCTATGAGGCTAGTAGGAACAAAAAAACAAAAACAGAGGCAGACCAGGAAAACTTAAGCCTACTTACGTTCCCAGTGCCTGCTGCCATTAAGTCCTCAATGTCAAACCTGGGACAGTAAAATCTTGATAAACAATACGCCTTAGGAAAAGTAAAATTGGTTCTACTATATTCTTCTTCTTTCAGTTGTGATCCTAACAAGCCTCTAGTTGACTAGAGAGATTGCCACTCGTGTGATGGAACACCACCAGTCCCTGGACTACTTACTGGCCATAGAGTCTGTGAGCTCTTTGATGGCATTAGTCCTCACACTCATGGCTGCACATTTCTCCATCAGGTTCTCAGGGATGAGGTCACGCTTTGGCATCAGCTGTTCCACATCCAGTTGTAATGAGGACAGAAACTGCCTAGAGGAGTTAAGGAGAGCCAGTGTGTAGATAACATTTATATTCACAACAGCATGTGCTCATATACAGTAGAACCCGCTTAAGCGGGACGGCTCCGTTCCCGACGAATCGTCTCCCTTAAGCGGGCGTCCCGCTTAGGCGGACTATCCATTATAAAGTGATTTCTTAGCTAGTTTGTGCGCTTCTTTCAAGTTAAGGGATATCATTACTTGTTGATAGTGAGGTGTGACAATGGAGTCAGATTTCAATTGTATCTGTACTGTTTAAAATATACTTATTGCAGTCTGACTGCATTTTCAGTAGACTTGCAGAGCATATTATTGGATTTTTGGTTGGCTTCAAAGAAGCACCTAGACCTTCTCACCGCTTTCCTTTGAAAATTTAAAAAAAATTCTTTTAAAGACCGGGATATGTCTACATAGAGGGAAAGAAATAATACGTGTTAAAATAAAACTGGAGAGAATATGAAAGGTCTAACATCTCTGANGCACAAGCAGTGGAGACAGCTGAACGGTGCGGCTTTGAAATTCTGCCCCACCCTCCGTACTCGCCGGATTTAGCTCCATCAGACTTCTGTCTCTTTCCAAACCTTAAGAAATCCATCAAAGGGCCCCGCTTTGAAGACATCACAGATGCGATTACTGCTGTTGAAGAATGGTTTGAGGCCCAATCTGACACATTTTACTCTCAAGGACTTTTGAAGGTCAAGGACAGATGGGAGAAATGTGTAACTCGGCATGGTGACTATGTAGAGAAGTAAATGTAAGTGTACCAAATTACAAGTCTTTGGGTTTATTCTATCATTGTCATGCTACGGACATATTGAACACCCCTCGTATGAGGCTAACAGGAACAAAAAAACAAAAACAGAGGCAGACCCTGAAAAACTTAAGCCTACTTACATTCCCAGTGCCTGCTGCCATTAAGTCCTCAATGTCAAACCTGGTACAGTAAAATCTTGATATACAGTATGCCTTAGGACAAGTAAAATTGGTTCTACTTATTATTCTTCTGTCAGTTGTGATCCTAACAAGCCTCTAGTTGACCAGAGAGGTCTTCATTGGTGTGATGGAACACCACCTGCCCCTGGACTACTTACTGGCCATAGAGTCTGTGAGTTCTTTGATGGCATTAGTCCTCACACTCATGGCTGCACATTTCTCCATCAGGTTCTCAGGGATGAGGTCCCGCTTTGGCATCAGCTGTTCCACATCCAGTTGTAATGAGGACAGAAACTGCCTAGAGGAGTCAAGGAGAGCCAGTGTGTAGATAACATTTATATTCACAACAGCTTGTGCTCATGTATAATGAATAAAAAGGCAATGTCAAAATCATCCGTAAGAGAGTAAATAAATGGTAAGCGCCCGAACAGTTTTAATATAAATAGAGGACAATACGCATCTGCCAAAAAAAAAAAAAAGGAATCAAATTTTCTGACAAAAGTCCCTCTTCAGGCTGTGTTTGTTTCTTTCAGTTGCCTCTGGTTTTCACATGTAATATGTAAAAAAGAAAAAAAAAATACCAAATTATCCTGAAGAAGGACTGGAAATTTGGTTTCTTTATTTTTTGTCACATCTGTACTGTCTTTTATCTATATTAAAACTGTTTCAATAAATTTTGATCTCATAAAAAGATTCTTACCATTTACTTCCTCTCAGAGTGTACTCATTTAGTTTAGAATGAACTGAGATGTATTCTAACTGCATTCTGATATGAATCAAATCAGTGCCAAATAGCATGTTAATATGCTGTTAGCACCAGACAACTTGAAATGAGTATGTTAACTGCAGTTATATTTCCTTTTGCCTAAAGACTAACAAAAAAAAAATTGCTATACACTGTCCAATTGTTTTTTTGTCTTTTTTCAGTGAGGATGTAATTAGTGCAAAAAGTTGGGAATGGCTTTTCACGAGGATCTGTTTTCAAAAGCCCTGCTGCAAGATGGTCTTCTTATGTGTGAATAAGGACAGAGGTTCTCATGTATTCCTACCATGGTTAACAGATTTCTGGAATTGGACATTAAACTGGCATCTCTACTTTGCACTGATAAGAAAACATGTAGGCAGAGTATGAGGGATACAGTGAGGGATAATAACTGAATGCAATGTTTCACTTAAGGAATAGTCTTAAAAATTTTGAACAGAGGTTTTTTTCTTTGTGGAAAGCGTGTTTTCAGACACAAAATGAATGTCTCAAATTCCTATGAAACAAAATATGACTTACTCCAACTCCATGTTTTTCTGGTCGATCTCACCCACGATCGAACGAGACAGCTTTGCCTTCTCTTCACTGAAAGAGGTGGGGAAAAAAAGAGATAAACAAAATAATAAATAGAACAAAAACATTTACATCATCAATAATGTAGCAATCTTCGCTTTATTCTACCTAGTCTAATTAAAATATCATCACAGTTCTTAGGGGTCAGTTTTTTAAATTTCAGCATTAGCTTTTCTCCTCAGCAAAACTGTCTTTAAATCAAACTGCAGAAATGAATCACACAAAATTTGAGGACAGAGTAAGTAGGCATAACATGACGATCTATATATCAACCCAGTGGCAGAATGGTAGAAGAAGTTTTTGTTTTTTTCAAAAATAGTAACCGTTTCGATACCCAATGCGTTCTGTGGTAAAGAAACTCAACAGTTAAAAAATAAACCTACAGAGCTCTGAATGCACTTTCACTGACATAATAATATCAACCCAAATAACAAGGTTACACTATACCTGTAGACAGATGAGGCTTCATGTGCCTCCATAGGGACCAACTTCTGGAAAATGTCTGGACCTGAAATTTCTTTATCACTGGGGTTGAATGGTATTCCCTTTACTAAGGATGCACCTGGAAATGTATGGTGAAAAAGTATAACAAGCAATGTATAAAATTGTTTTCAAAGAAAAAATAACACAAATTGTCTTACCTGCTCTAAATCCATTGTGAGCTAAATGCAATACTTAGATGAGCTTGTCTATCTCCAGCAATAATACTGAAGTGAGACAAAGCCGTCATTTTCTTTCTTGCGAATCAAGAAAGACTATGCCTTTCATTTCATGAAGCTAATAAGATGTTAAGTCTTCAAGTGCGCTGTTGGAAACTTCCTTATTTGGAGAGATGGGCAACAGAAAATCTTCAGCGGAAGATTCCCATCCATAAGTGTTTATCTTCTATATTATGAATCAAGGAAGACGATGCCTTTCATTTTATGAAGCTAATAAGAATGTTGAAAATTGCATTGTAAGAATCTTTCTTACTTGGAGTGTGATGCAAATGAAAATTTTCAGAGGAAGATACAAATATTTTTGGCCCTTTGACCTCCTGACACTCTAACGAGCTAGATCACACTGGGGTCATGACTCCCAACTGTCTTTCTACTGACTTATATTTCTAAAAAAAAAAAAATCCAAATGTGTAATAATTAATGAAAGTTGCCTATCTCTATTGCCTCCCGAATTCTGGAAAAAGCAATTTGTTAGTTACTCACCTTTGACTTCAGGCAGACTGTCTATTGCTGGGACCTTGTCATGGTACACAAAGTCATTGTCCTTCTTTGCTGATTCATATCTGCAGGGATAAATATAGCAAAGACATGATGGAATGGTAGGTCTTGAAAAAAACACTTCTGGACAGCAATGCTCCAACATTATGGTAAAACCTAGTAAGTGTATCTGACTCAAAGCTGAGAAATCATGAAAGTCTGCCTCTCCTAGATTCTCCAGATACAGTTTCACACAGTTTTACAAGACTTGTTTATGGGTATAACCTGGTGAGTCTGAAAATTGTACCTTGATTTGACCAGTGTGACATCCTAGGCGTTACCAGATGATTGGAGAATAACTTAGGGAGTCTAATTTTGTGACTTTGCTCGATTTTGACCCAAACTTAATATACTAGGCTTTACCAGATGACTGAGAATGTCACCTCTTCCTTGATTCTGCGTAAACTGAGCAAGTCACAATGAACTACAGATGCTCAACAACTTTCCTCACGCTGGTAAAGTACTCATTCAAATCAAAGAACCGGGTTGCAAACTGATTTATTACATTATTCACAACATTGAGCATCACTGGACTGCTTATAACATAAGATATTCTTTCCTACCAATCTTTGACTTACTTGCCCATCACCACATCTTTGGCAAACTGCAGACAGTCCATCACTTCAGAAACTTCATTCTGAAAGTAAAAAAGATCAACATGTCATGACTGCCATCACAGAAATATACTCCTAAATACAACGATGAACATCACATTTCACTTACAACAGAAAGAGTTAACTTTCTAAATCAGTAACAGCTTGCAGTGTAACTCAAATCTCAGAGCAATGCAAGTTAGTTACAGAAGACCTCACTGAACAAGGCAGCATTTTACCCGGAATCTTGGTTATCCTGATACAAAATAAAATTCCAAGCTAAAGGTCCACTTTTTTAAAATAAAATTTCACAGATCGAAAGACATATCAACATCCTAATAGAAGAAATATCAACATTCTAACAGGAGACATAATAATTTAAGCTTACACAGGTCATAAACAACCATTGAAGGATTTCAACATTGGACATTCCCATACCTTTGCCAACTGTGTTGCTCTGGTCAGCTCATCCCGTGCTGCTGTGTAGTAGGCCAAGCATTCCCCATGCTTCTCCCCCTCCTCAGACTGCCGCCCCAGGAAGTAATACGTGATGCATTGGTAGAAGGCTGCCTTCATTGTCAGGCGTCGACCCCATTCCTATTTGGTTGTTACAAAATCAATATGTAAGCAAACTTTCATCACAGATGGCACTGCAAATGTTTCTAGACATCTATTTTAATAATGAGCTATTTTGACAAAGCCAATATTATTCATAATGGCCTTTATAATTATCCAAATAATTTTCTCTAGGATGTGAAAAATTCTTAAAATTGAGATCTTCTTTGTTTTTAAAGACCGAGGAGTCTCAAAACAAGTGAATTCTGTTACCAGTACTTTCTCTAGTCATATGAGTTGAGAGCAACATTCCCCCCCCCCCCCCCCCCCCCCCTCATAAATTTGTGCACGAAATTTGTAAATTTTGGGGGGAATTTTTTAAGTGTTTGTCAAATTCTCTCCAGTTGATAAGCTGGAAATTGGCAGGGAGGGGAATTAGCATGTAAGAAATGAACTTTTTAGGGAATACATTGAAATATAAGGAACAGATCATGTGATCATGAGGTTTGAAGAAAACACTGTATTACTGAAAACATACTATTAATTACATTATTATCCCATCGAAATATTAATCTTTGTACCAAATGGGTGAACAAATATGAAACAATGCTAGTAAATTTTAAAATCATCAGGCTGTAATGTTAAACAATAGCACAAAAGTACTAGTGATACTCTTATGAGAAATTTCACAAGGTATTATGCTTATGCTATTTACAACCAACAAATCTTGATAAAGATATGGATAGCTTTGATTTTCTCCTGACAAGTTCTTCTTCAACCAGTGACACTTATTCCAAAAGTGAGACTTTCTTGAAATCTTCTCTCAATGGTTGAAAAATGATCTGATCTCAGCTTCCATTGAATAAAAGATACCAAAGCATCGATTGATTCTTAACACAGTAAAATTGTCTTGAAAATGAAAAAATTTAACAAAAGTTGTTTTCTTAACAACTCATTCTAACCTTATGCATTCTTGAATTGATCTGCTGCTTTTGATCTGCCAAATCAATAAGTCGACTGGCATCCTTGTAAAAGTCTACCACCTGGGCTGCCACTTTGGCTGTGATGTTGTTCTTGCGGTTGTCAATCATGGACTTTTCCAGAATGCACTCCTGAGCTTGAGCCTAGAGATTGAAGTGGAAGTGTCAAATTGAATGTTATGACATCACATAACAGACTGAAGAAACAACTGAAAAATACACCATTCCATTCACGATCTCTCCCAGAAGCAACAAACCACTATATTCAGTGTATGAGCAGGCAACCACTGACTAAAATAACATATGTACAAGAAGTCAACAGATGGAACCAAACGTATTTGCCCCCTCTAAACACAGAACATATTCTTCATTCATGTTCACAGTACATACAGTCACAGCACTATCAAGCTCCATAATGTCCAAGTAATGATGAGGAATGACTAGATATAACTGCTTACTATCAATGAGCCCTTTGAAAAAGTTGGAGTGGAAATGTTTTTTTTGTGGGAAGTAATTTTCGCGAGTCAGGCTCAAATTTGTGAAACTTAAGTCCTTGCAGAAAAAAACAACTCAACTTTAACAGTATCTCACATTTCAAAATATTATCGCACAGTCAATCACCATTTAACCCAATGCACAATCACTAATAAACCCCATGACATCAGCAGTAAATGCTTTGAGAAAAGCCAAGACAGTTTCTGGGAAACTGAATAACAAGAATAATCTTGCACAAGATCTTGAGCCATTTCTAAAATTTTTTTTTACTGCATATTATGAAATGTTGGCACAAGATTGCCATTACGCTTAATGGTTTGAACACGGAGTAATTTTAAATTCATATTTGAATTATCTTGTTAAAGGACAGCAGATTGTGTCACAATGACAACCAGAGATGTCTCCATACCAGCATAAGAATGATGTGGAATGAGAGAAGCTCATAGCTCATGTCTGTGCTCATTGATGAACTGCCGAAATGGTCTCGCAGCAATTCAAAAGCCCAGGCGGCACACTGGAAATGTGTACACGACACCTTCATGCCCTGTGAAGAAAACAATGAATGAAAATTAAGAAACAAATATTATGTCCTATTAAAAAAAAGAATGTTGCATTTGTGCAAAGCCATGTCAGTTTCTTTCTTGACTGGTTTGTCTTAAATTTGCTGTGTAAATCACATGTTCAATGCAAACTACCATTCTTTTGGCAGCACTGGTGTGTCTGCTGGCGAACAAGCTAGTGAGTGCATGAATAAATTTTTGAACTGGGGTCCACATGCATGACATCACAACCTATTGTGCTGTCTACATCCAGATAGATGTTATGTGGCCAAAGTCCTCAAACTCCTGGCATTTCCTTGTCTTAACCATTACTTTTATTTGCAATGATGCATTTAAACACAATCATAATTAGTGTATATATGAACTGGTTGCTTGCTTCACACAAATATGTCTACAAATTTCTGTCTGTTTCAACCAATAAAATGAATTTAATGAGTAAATTGAGGAAGTGACAGAGTAACACTGACGGGTGAGTGAGCAAGCAGGAGAGTGAAGTGGAGTGAAGTGGAGTGGTGTGGAGTGGAGTGGAGTGGAGTAGAGTGGAGTGGAGAAGAGTAGAGAAGAGTGGAGTGGAGTGAGTAGAGTGGAGTGAAGTGAAGTGAAGTGGAGTGGCATAGAGTGACTGAGTCAGTGAGTGAGTGAGTAAATGAGAGAGAGAGGGACAAGTAAAGTGGATAAATGAACCTATAAATCAAGTAAAGGAATGTGTGGATGACTTAAGGTGAAGTGAAGGTGTGTGTGGATGAGGTTGATGTACATGTGTGAGTGAGTGAGTGAGTGACTGTCTTAATGAATGTAATAATAGAGTGGATCAGCAACAAAGGTATCTACAAGAATTGACCGATAACAGAGACAAGCAAGCAAGCAACCTCCATACCTCAGCATTGTGTCTGCTGTCAAGAGCCCCCAAGAGAGAATGAAGACTGCCGATGTTGTATAAAATGCAGGCCTGTTCAAACTTAATATCAGCCATCCCATGATCTCTTGCTGTCTGAACATCTTCCCTATAAAATGAGAATAAGAAGATCGTGTAAGCAAACACTAAATGCCTTAAAACAACAGTGATGTTATTCATAATCGCTAAGTAAGCCCGTAATCAAAGGGTTGATGCAAAGACAGAGGAATGATTGAGGGCGACATAAAACTGAAAAGAGGTGAAATACTTGTTGCCTTTAATAATCATCGACAGGGTGAGCATTGTGTCTTGATCTGATGATCTAGAAGTGGTCTGGTTCAAATTCTGGAATGTTGAAAAAGAATCAGGCAGACCAAACTGAAAACAGGGTAAGGACAGGATAGTGTGGAATTGACACGTGACGGGAATAATCAGCATGGAATTGACATGTAATGGGAATAATCAGCATGAAATTGACATGAGATGGGAATAATCAGCATGGAATTGACATGTGATGGGATTAATGGGAATAATCAGCATGGATTTGACATGTGATGGGAATAATCAGGATGAAAATGACATGTGATGGAAATAATCAGCATGGAATCGACATGTAACAGGAATAATCAATGTGGAACTGACATGTGACGGAAACAATCAGCCTTCACATACTGCACTATCTGCTGGGGCGAACAACGTACACACTGGATTTCCCCATGTTGTGCCAATATGTCGATCCTGCATTCAAGTCACACCAAACTTGGAGCTTGGACAGAATCTCAAAACCATAACACACATTTGCTTACCATGTGAAGTAAATTGCAGCTTCCCCTCCTTCTCCCATTGGGAATCGTCCTTGTAAATACTGCAGTTGTGCATAGTACTTTTTTAAGGTGGTGCATCCCATGAAATCCCTGCTAACTTGAATAGCAGCCTGAACACAAGAGCAAACACAAATCGCTCAATGACAGGTCAATAATATCTGCCTAAAACTAAACTAGCAAAGTTCAAACTCACAATCTCATCACACAAGAAGATTCATATTGATTGTAAGTATATCCAGGAGGTTATCTTCCTCACTGCTTCAGAAGTATTCTTGATCACTTTCAATAGCAAATAGATGCTTGAAATTAAATATTATGAATTATGACTTCAATTAATGGTTTTATCATTCTTATGTCTTTTTTTTTTTTCATTTCATTATCAAATAAAGTTCAATCAATCAAATCAACAAAAGAACCAGATTCATGCTCATTGTAGCTAAAGAAGGGAAATTTATACCTGTCTGTATGGACAAAACAAAATGTCACCTTCAATCTCTGAACAAATGCTTCAACTTTTCAATTTGCATAAAATGTTCATATAAATATAAATGTTTTGGATAAGATCTGTATTCTTAACCCGCAAACAAAAACATCAATAATATCATTCACCAACTATTCCCAAATAACACTTTCATTAATACCTGCCGCAACTGTTCCAACTCTGAACAAGCCTTGTTATAGAGTGCTGGGTCTTCTCCATAATGATCTTTGATGTACTGGAAGTAAAAGGAAAGCACAGAAAAGTTATTTACCTTTAACAGCCGAATCTTGATTAACCAATACACGACCCCTCTAAAAGCTTTCGTCAAATGTTTTTACATGTTATTGGCAATCTGGGAAATACTAGTGCCGAACTCATGCAACTGTCTCACAGTCTTCAAGGTGAAATGAAAAGATGATTGACACTGGGTCATGTGATGAGAGCAGTGCGTGGCCCACAAATGCCTGGCATAACTAGTGTCATAATTCTGATTGCTAAGAATACTAAGATGGATCACCACACCAATACGTAAATTTGAAAAAAAAAAAAAATGAGAAAAAATGACTGTCACCAGGGCTTGGCTGAAGAGTGGTTTCACTCCATTTTGATTCAACATATTGTGTTTCTTACTTAGAACTAAAATACTAATTTTGTTGATACTACAATAGAGAAATAATACAAGTTACTACAACACGTGGATCACTCAGATCATGTCTGTATGGTTCACTTCACCATGTGCTTTTGGTGGAGTAAACCTTAAGCATGATCTGAGTGATCTGGGTTCCCAATGTGAGGGTGTTTACTCAAGTCTGTGAGCATATATTATATACAGTCAACTCCGCTTAATCGGCCTTCCTCGGGATCATGGAAGAAGTGGGGGATTAAGCGGAGAGGCAATTAAGCGGAGAAGGTAATTTCAGCCATATTTTTGGTAAAAGGGTTAAATTTTTTTTGATATCGTAGTTTGATGTCGTGCAATGATGCCTCCTCGTCGCCAGATTCAGGACAGACTCGAGTTTGACGGTGTTGTAGCGCACAAAATGTTTGATCTCCGTGGTCTCTCTCATTGGTCACCTCACAGCAACCCAGCAGACAATAAGGAGTAGGATGGCATGGTTGGGATAGACTGTTCATCCACATGACATGTTCTCTGATCTAGCCGAAATCCACCAGACAGGCGCAATCAAGGCGTGGGGGGAGGAGACTACGGCTTTCTGCGCATTAACATTATCACTTATCAGAGGGGCGACGGCGGTGACGCGTAGCGTGGGACGAAGGGGGACAAGGGGAGGGGGAGATGGGGAGGAAAGGCTTATCACACCTATTTTAGCATGGCACCTGTCACTCAGTCTACCGGTCTTTCATCCGTCGCGCAGTTAAACCGTCTGTGTACATATCTGTTTGTCAACTGTAATCCTTCAACCGCCGATCTTTGAAATTACAGGAGCTGAAGAGTGGTCGATTATCTGGAGTGAGAGGTGATTATCCAGTGACTTTTATATAGAAAAAATTCGGTTCCCTGGGAAACGAGGCGCTTAACTCATTCCCTACCAGGACCTTTTCCTCATTCAGACGGAGCCATTTTTTTGACCTACTTTTGAAACATACCATATCTCAATAAATAGAAAATTTCCCCACTTATATTTTGTGATACCTGCATGTGTAATATATCAAAATGAAGGGAAATGAAAGTTCTTTCAGAATATGTTAATTAATTTCAGATTCAAACAGAAAATAATTAAAAATTGTGTTAGTAAATGTTACCGTGAACATAAATGATGAGACAAAATATGATAAATTGTCAACTTACAGTTTGAAAATCTCATGAAGTACTCATCCAATTCAGATGAAACTTGCACATATGTAAGGTTATTCACATATTTATCACCCACATGAATTTCAGGTTTGTATATCCAAAATCAAGAAAGTTATATCAACAATACTAAAATCAACAAAAACTGAAAAAATTGTGTCAAAAGTGTCCGAGTACGGACTTCACAGATCTAGCGTTTGTACTGGAGTTTAGTATGCCAGACTTTGAAACACTGGTCTTTGCAAAGGAAGGGCATGCCAGGGCACACTGTGCACACATTTCTTGTTCTTTTCCTGGCTCCTGGTTTGCTGCACACCTGACAGTTGCGATCCTTCCCAGCTGAGGTTGGAAAATGACTCGCTGGTGCCAGTCTCGTCGCTGGGTTATCTGTCACAACCGTTTTTACAGGGGCTGGGGCCTGAGGTACAGCAGGAGGGTTGACAGGAGTTGGGATAGCCATGGCTGCAGCAGAGGCATATGTCAGCTGGGCAATAAGGGCATTCTTGTATGATACAAGGCTGTGCTTGCGCTGCTCCTCAGCTGGTCTGGTCAAGCAGTATAGGATGCTGCCGTTGATCTGTGTCAACTCCATCAACCAGTGGAAAATTTTCTTCCACCACTTGTGGCTCTTCCGCTTGTGACATCCAGAATACTGGACCATTTGATCCGCCCTGTCGCAGCCATTCATGTTGCGGTTGTATGAGTCGATGGTGGTGGGCTTATCGACAACACCGCCGTGGCTTGTAATTGGTGTCGTTGAAACCTCCCCACTGCTGGTCACTACAGCGCAAAACTTCTTCGCTTTCTTGTCTCTGAAAGCGACCACCAGATATCTGTCTTCAAACAGAAACTATTTCATCTGTCTGTGGTCCAGTTTCATGGTCTTCAGAGCAGCTGGAAAGTTCTTTCTCCTGACGTCAATTGTACCTGTATAATAGAACTGCTTTCGAGACAGAAAATCTAGGAGAGGAATAGATGTATAAAATCTGTCCCCAAAAATGTGATGGCCCTTGCTCAAAGGGGACAATAGCTTGTCAAATATCTTCTCAGCTTGAGTGCAGTTGGGATCCAGGTCTGGGTGGTATGCTGTTTGTCCACCGTAGTACGTGAAGATGTTAACAACATATCCAGTTGCGCTGTCACAAAGTCCAGATGTTTTGATGTGGTACTTGGATTGGATGGCTTGGTGCAGTTGAACTGTTTGTATTTCCATCTTCCCTTGTATCCTATCACCATTTCATCAATAGATAAATTCTGGCCAGGGTAGAATGCATCTTGGAAAGATTTCATGAGGCTTTCTATGAATGGTTCAATTTTATCCTGTTGCTCAGCTTCCTCCCCACTAGCATGCAACATCGTATGGTAAATTGCCTCAAACCGAGTCCTAGACATCATCTGTCCATACCAAGGAGTGTAGAGGTGCTGCTCTTTAGTTGACCAATAACTCTTGATACAGTCTCTTGGATTCATACCCATGGCAATGAGTAGGGCAATGAATCGAAACAACTCAGGTTTTGTTATCAGTTGCCACGTGCGGAAAACGGAGTATCTCCTGGGCGGATTATTTCTTCTTATCAACTTCTCCACATATGCATTGATGTTGTGCAACAATGTGTCGATCAGATTATCTTATAGCAGAGCAAGAAAACAGTCGAGCTGTGATGATGCTTCTGTGACTTTGTTGTTGTTGACGCCATTCGTGTTCTGTCTCACAAAGCGATATTCATTCCTGGTTGCACCATTCAAAACTTGCCTCCAGTTCCTCTCCTCCTGCGCTGGTCTACGTTCTGGTGTCACCTCTTCTTCACTGTCAGTGTCAGTCTCATTGTTCACAGGAGCCGTAGATCTAGACTTCTTCCCTACAACCTTGGTAGAGTTTCTAGGTCCCTTTCCCTTTCCTACTGTCATTACTGTCAACACTGTACGACCACGCCCACTTTCACCACTGTCATCATCACTGTCACTGCTAGTGCCATAGTTGTCACAGCTACTTTCACCATTACTAGCGTCATCATCACTGTCAGACAAGACTGAAGGTTCCTCTTCATCATCTGCACCACCAGAGGTCCACAAAGCAATCATTTCACGCACTTTATCTGCACTAATGCACTTGGCAGGGCGCTCACCCGATGGTCCTGGTTCCATCTTGATCACAAGTGAAATTTCTACACAAAATCGCTTTTCTATTTCCCGCAAACGCACACCACAGCTGTCTAGAGACGCTTACACTTACAAGTGCTAAAAATAGGTGACCCGGATGCTGGTTATTATATTAGAATGTTGGATTGGAATCAAGAATAGTGGTTTGGAAGCAGTGAGTTAAAAAAAAATGTCTATTTCCTGAGCCGCATAATGCGGTTCGCAGTAGGGAATGAGTTAAGTGGAAAAGGCGATTAAGCGGAGGGCGATTAAGCGGAGTCGACTATATATGCTGCTCATAATGACCTGCATGTATCTTAATAGCATATTTACTTTCACGTCATTGCTACAATCGTCTCCCTCGACATCCCAACACAAAAGATCACATGATCATCAGTTCATACTACTTTACTAGGATAGCCATTCCTGTTCACAAACATTAAAATCATGTGATACTGCATCTAGGAACTGCATGAAGTAATGGTATCGTACATAAAATGATGATACCACGTGTGCTGAATTATGTCTATACTATCCAATTATACTATGGCTGACAGGCAAGAGTCACAAATTCACAAAATTGCATGACTTTAGAAAAATTTGACTGATTTGATTGTGTTACTGTTAGTGTTAGTCTTAATACAAGACTTAAACGTTTTCAATTTTGTCACAAAGCTTTCTCCAGGCATATTTCAAAAGTAATTTGAATAGATAAACCTTGACACCAATGATCCATCAGTAATGTTAGATGTGGCCACTCACGCTTGTTCTATTTTCCTTTCTCTCTCTCCCTCTTTATAGTTTATTTTTGTAATTCCACAAAAGAAAATGGCATTTTTTGATAAAAGCAGGTATGATTGTACAGACTTGAATGATAAGCAGTATATAATGTGGAAAATAGCCAGCCAGAAAAAAAACGAACAACAAAAACAACATGTTATGATGTCATTATTGTCATATATACGCTTGATAGTAAAGTCTGTAAGTTAGTGTAAGTGCAATGTATTAAAATTAATGCTAGTGGACAAGTCTGTTGCAGATGCTTATGTATATGCAATTTGAAATGTGTTTCAATATTCAATAGTGTACTGAAACAATAAATATTAAATGCCTATTATAGGCTTGCTATTCTAATATTTCTAAACTTAAGAGTTGCCAGGACATATCAGATTGAACAAAAAAAAAAAAATTGGCAATCTCGAAGGACAGCACCGCAATGATAATGATACAGTTCATTTAGTCATAGACAAGACAAGTCATGGACTATATCGATATTTTGATTAAATCGGTGCCGTTGTTAGAGAAAGCCAAGAAATTAAATCTAACTCTAACTGCTATTGGGATAGGACCACTTTTGAATTAATTAATACTTTCCATTCAGATCTAGATCTAGTAAAAGATTCGTTACCAAGTTCTTGAAATTCACCCTGCTCCTATATTATTCTGATCTGATTTAACAATAGTAACATCACTCACTGTCACTACGTCTAAATGTCAACAACAGTCAACAGTCCCCTTCTCTTTTACACTAACTGACTAACCCCATCAAAATCATCCCTCTTCAGTCTCTTTAGTCAGGAGTATGTTGTAGGATGGCATATATAGGCCTATGGATTCCTTCCTTTTCATGTTCTCTTAACCAAGAAGGAAATCAATTCAATGTTTATCTTCACAATAACCTCAGTCTTGCTTGTATTACGTCTTAACGCCCATACATTATCGAAAATAGGGAAGTTTGTTTCGGTCACCACTGAATGAATCATCGTTGAGAAAGGCAATCAATAATGTGTTAATAAACTACCTTATACTGTAAAACACAGAAACAACAATACAATACCTGCTTCAGTGTCGGGGCAAAGTCAATATATTCTGGGCAGTGCTTTAATTCAAAAGACAGCATAGGAAGTCTAGGTAGCGCCTCCATCTTTTCTTTTATGTTACAACATTACAACTAAACAGCACTAAAGTTCAGGAAACAACTCTAATAATAGTTTTGACCCGGAAGAAAACAAAATTGTATTCTTTTGGAGTATGCTCCCTTGAAGGTCTTTGCTAAAATTAAAACCTTAACAAAAGATAGAAGTACAACGCTGCAACAGTCGTTTTCATAAAGAGTGAAGTAACAAAGTCCATAGATATTGTGCATTAGACAATTCAAAGTAAATAAATTGTTACAATGTGAAGATATGCTACAAATATTGAAATTTCTGAACAATCTCTTTTAAATGCAAAGTTCTTGCTAAAACTTTAGTGACAAATTTGCATCTACATTAATGTACCGGCATTAATCATTGAAATCTATACCTTAATATCGGAGAACAGTGTGAAGTCCTTTTTAGCACGGTGAAATCATCATTCGAACTGATGATTTGACCGCAAAGCAGTAAAATAAAAGGACATTCTTTAACTTTCGTAATTTAGACTGAGACGAATAAGAGCTGGTGCGCATGCGCCAAAGATGTTGGCAACAGTTGCTACAGAAGCAGTCAATGACAAGAAGCTGTAGAAGGGGTAGAGGAACTTGCTGTAATTGTAAGTTTGTGCAGGTATTTTCATATAGCACTTATTGCATGACATCTGCATTACTCGCAGTTATTTTTTTTATGCTCAACCCTTTCATCTGTAAAGCAGTAGAGGGAAGGGCTTTATCATTACGGTCGCAAAACTCCGGTGGACCGTCGGCGTCTCGTCTCATCCATCCATCAATCAAATCAATGCACTGCTTGTGCCACTTAGGGATTTTATAGTCAGGAATGCTTTTCAGCATTGTATCCCACATTTGAAACTTCATTGCTATCTTAACACTGTAAGCAAAAATTACTCTCTTGTAGCCCCTTTGGGACTGGATGCATCTCCTTTGTTTGATCAGAATATATATTATATAATATAACATACTGTTAGGCATTTAGCAACACACAGCTAGGATCAGTCTTTGGTGAAGTCGGTCCATAGCCTGTATGCATAAGTGAATGTATGACAAGACCTCTAATCACTCTTCATATGATGGTGATTTTTATGTAAGATCAGTACAGCTGATATGATTTAAATGTACTGTGTATAAATTCAGTTTTGAGTTGGGGAAAGGGAAGAGGGGTGATGGGGTAGGGTAACTGGAAGAACATGGTTATTTAGGTAGAATCCTAACCATTATGCCTCTATTCAAATCTGTTATTCTATTAAGTGAAGCAATATTTTAAAAATATAATTCTTTCCCATAAAGGATTGGAGTCTTGCAAGTGTTTGAAAGTGACCCAACATGGGACAGACATTGCAGAGAGCAGCCCAGTGGACCTCAGCCAAAGATGGACAGACTGGGAAACTGGAGTTCTCTTCTTTGAATGAGGATCTTCTTAACACAGTCTTGCACTTTGCTGAAGGAGCAGGTGCAAAAACACCAGAGGAAGGGAAATTGATTTTCAAGAAACCTTTGACATGGACCACATCATTGAAACCCTCAGCATTTTCAGGATCAGGTTATCATGAAAAGTAAGTATGTTTCTATGATGATTTGTGGATACATTTTATCAGAGTGGGAAAGGACGTAGAAAAATGTGAGAAAGATCCAGTAAAATAAATATAAATATATGCTTCAGTTCTGGAAAGAATGACATTAGAATTTCTATAAAATGTGAGAGAATATGATGTGGAAAGCTGAAGGTAAGCATACTAGTGGATTGGAAACAATTCCCTCTAAAGGAACAATCTAAACAGAAGTGATAATGAACTCAAAGAAAATAACACCCCCCCCCCTCCCCCCAACTAACAAGAAGGAGAATATGTATCTCTTGAATTCTGAGTATCACGTTGTGGGATAACGGATAAAAGTAAGTTGACGCTGTCTGGAGAGCATGCATATTTTCATATACATTTATCCACTGGTCTGTCTTTACATTAAATTATGTATTTTTCAACAGATTATTCACATAGTTAGGAATATAACTTTCTCTCCCTCATGAAAGTGAAAGTGAAACATATCATGATATTAGAATTTCTCAGTTTTTGACAAGAAACCTTATGTTAAGCTGACATCATTTGATCATAAATCTTCTTCATTTTTGTGATGTGTTCTTACATAGGGGCACATCTGTCGTGTCAGAGGCAACTTCTCCCAAGGATGGCACACCTCTGCTTGAATTGAGTGGTAACAAACTGAATGTGCTCACCCTAGAACAAGCAGAAAATGTATTGCGAATTGCAGGGGACAAGAAAATGGTGGAGCTCAGGGCATGTTTGGAAGGTAAGCTGTATACCATCAACGGTGTCAGGTATCAGAGTGAAAATGACCCAGATGGCCTGATGTCATATGACAGAGAAAATATAGGCTGTTTTCTTCTTCTGTCAGCTGTCACTGATGATTTTAGGCAACTGTTTATAAATTTACGAAATTACTAACTATCTGACAGCAGATATCATCTGTGTCTCTTAGCTACCTCTGTGCATAACCATAAGTAGACTTTCTAAATTTTCTGTCTTGATATAAAATTACTTCATTGTACATCAAAATATGTTCTACGTTCTTTGTAACGCTGATAGACAGAGAATCCAGATATACCTCATGTATGAACATGCATAGAGTCTCTGAAGAGACTAGGTTTAAACCTGCTGTCAGATAACTGGTGGCATCACAATTAACAGTTGTTCTAAGATCATCACCCTAAATGAAGAAAAGTACCCCATTCAGCGCTTTGGTGTGCAGTTTTACTTAGAAACACATATGTGATAAATAGCACATCATGTTTTCTGCATTATAAGCTCTGGAAGAAGATCATGTTTCCCTTCAAATTCACATTGATGATAGATGTAGTTGTCTTTATATTTTCAAGCTACATATTGTCATGGATGTTGTGGTTTCTAGTGTTGTAATTCTTCAGTCTTTGTCAGTTATACCTTTTTCATTTCTGCAACTGTCTTTATCAGAAAACCGTGACCCTGTGGCAAATATGCTTGGAGACAGATTTGCTACCGTGGATGGAGCAGATAATTCAATCTTCCGCTTTCATGAAGAGATAACCAAAGAAATTGAAGCTCTAGCAAAACAGGTAATATTCTCTGTTCAGGCTTGTATTCTGTGAGGTAGTTGTGAAATCCAGAGTTAGATATAATACACGGCGGGAGGGTGATGAAGAGATCAACACAGAAAATGACGAATAAATGAATAGTAAGTGTGAAGTTGAGGTTCACTAGATATCAGGAAGAAATCAATTTGAAAAGCATAGGTCAAATAAAAAAAACCCCAAAAAACAAATAATAGTAGTCAGAAAAAAAAAAGTTGTGCTTTATGCCTTGATTTCAACATAGCACATTGGCATTTTAAAGGTTGCCTCATTGCAGTTCACATTTAGCAGTACATACTGTGAGGTGATTTTCAAACAATATGTCTGGTGCATCAGTAGTCACTAGTAGTTATCTACCTGAGGCTGGTCTTTGTATCTGAATAGTTGTGCCTCCCTGCTTTGTTTGATGATGATTGATTACTGCTCTAGAAAACCATATAAATAAGAGTTAATTAAAGAGGTGGCGAAGGCAAAGGGTTCGAGCAGAGAATGAGGATAAGGAATGAAAAGGTAGGAAGCAGTGGAATAAAAAAGAGGAGATGGAGGAACAGGGAAATGTAGAATACAGTGATTTACAGCCATTGTGGCCAATCCCAGCATATATACAGAAGAGACACATAATAACACTATATGTAGATTTTAAAAAAATCTTCCAAAATACACTACATTATTATACCCTGTTGCTCCATTTCTCTCTGCTCTCTCATGCTCTTATAGTATATCTTGCACTTGTAAAGCATTCACTCAGACTTGCTCAGTTCTTCACCAGAATTTCATACTAATCCTTCTTCCTAAACACTCCCTCTCACCGTAGGCTTTTCTCCTCCCTCCTCCCATACACATGCACCTACTCCCACACTAGCACATGCATATATAGGACAGACAAAAAGTTGGAGAATGAGGAGCGGATGTAGCAAATTGCAATGCAAGTAGATGGGTGAATGCTGGCTCACATGTGACAGTTAGGGACAGATTCTGACAGTAGGTATTTAAGAAGTAAACTGCTGTAAAGTTGGCGTCCTTGTGGTGTAATGGTAGCACTTTCAGACTTGCAAGCTGAAAGACCCTGGGTTTGATGCCCGGTAGGGACAGGAAATTTTCTAGTGTAGGTTTTTTTGACATTTTCTCTCAAAATTTTAATCCTTCACAGTAATTTGGTAAATTCCCTGGTGATACACTTCCCTAGAAAATGTGTAAGAACATCCAAAAAATTATCAGACTGGGCTCACATTCCGCCCCTTTAATTAACAGGGAATATTATATGTCTTGCCACCTGATTACAGAAGGAATAGAAAAGTGGAAGAAAGTCATAGGCATTTGCAGTATTCATATTTTTTCATGTTTGACCTCACCAGGCAGATGGAAATGAAGACAAAGCTAAAGAACTGGAGGAGAAGAAACTGGTGCTGAGTCTTAGGCTGAAGTTGCTGCGACTTGATGAACAGATGCTCAATGCCAGCATCATCAAGATCACAAAGTAAGTTAGATATCATCTCATAAATGTTGCTGTTCACTTACTACAATATATTTTGGTAAGTATTTTGGGTAATTATTTTGGGTAAGTTTTCTGGGGCAAAGAAGAGACCTTTGGGGTTTATAAGAATTATCCAAATCTTGCAATATATGTAACAATTCGTAGAAATGTTAATAGACAAGCTATAACCTGGTTAGATCACATTATAGTCATCTGTTATTCATGAGTGAGAGATGTATTTTACATCAGATTGCAATCAGATAGCATTGAGATTATTTCTGTTTTGAACCTATGGTAGCCTTTATGTATTAAATTTGTCTACTGATACTTTATATAGCATCCCTACTTCCTTTCATTTTCTAGTGATGTTCGACTGAATCCAAAGATTGTGGATGGAGAAGTGTCCATTCTGAAACAGGTTGCTGGTGATGATCCAAACTCAGATGCTTTGGAGGCTATCAATTATTATGGTAAGAGATTTGCTGGGAAGCTTGTTATGCGAGTGTTTCAAATGTTTACTACTGTAATCCATTCTCCTTGCTAAGCTTAATATTTGACTCAAAGGCTGTCATGTGTTACCAGTACGCCAAATATTTTGTTTATTATATTGCCAAGATTTCATCCAGTCCAGTCATACAAGACTGTAGTATCAAGTTTAATTCAAACTGCATGCCTTTTATTTGGTTTCTTCATTTTATTTTCTTTTTATTGTGAGATATACCCTGGGAGCAGTTTTGAGTACTTAAGACACGGGATGAATTTATGAATCCTTAAAGAGCGGAGAAAAAAATTGTTGTTCAAAATATTTCGGAATGAAAGAGTTCGAATACCAGTATTCCATTTAGATTATGACTGCTCAGCCACTTTTTTTCTAGGATGGCAAGAGTTATTATGTAGGCCTATAAGTTGTGGGAGCAGATTTTGAGATGGCAAGGTGATAGTATTGAGAAGTGCAACAAAACAGTCATGAGTTTGGATCTCACATTTCCGTTTAATTGTAATCTAGATAATCACAATTTCCGCTTAATGGTATCACTTATCACATAACAAAAACACTATATTTCTCAATGAAATTTTGTCACTGGATAGTCACAACCCCTGTTAATGGCAAAATTTACTTGCTCTAGAGTTGCGATTTAGTGGAATGGCCGTATATTGCTGCTACGTTACAGGTATTGATTGTTAGCATTCTTCCAGTGATGTCACCTGTCTAAACCAAAGACCCATTAAGTCTTCTTGTTTATTCTGTTCTTATCAGGTGAAGATTATGTTTACAAGAATGGGTGTCGAGCCCAGCCATGGAGACAACTAAATGGAGATATCTGCTACCTGGCCATCAAGTGCTTTGATGTGGACCAAATCCTCTACGTCACAGCAAACACTAGTGGTTACTACTTGAACAAGGTGAGGCTTTGTCCAGTTTGGAAAATGAATAGAGGGCATGGAGGATGATATTACTTGCCTGTGATAATAAGGAGAAGGAAGATGATGAGAGGAGCACAAGAAGAAGGAAGAGTGGCTAGTAGAAGGCATTTGTAGAAAATCTGTCCCAAGCTCATCTATCATGCAGCCAGTCAGAGGAAAGTTTATGTCACTAAACTAAGAACTGAAATTTCAGACTTTGAAGATGAATAGAGCCATGCTGTTTTAAATTTGACTTTATTGTGGGAATTCAGAATAAATCATTTCTATAAACAAACATTCAACAACATTGATTTTATAGAAAAATGGTAAATAAATGTGGATAAATTTGAGTTTTTATTTTTTAAGGCGTAATAGGTGAAATATAGCTTAAAATTGTATTTCAGTCGTAATTTTCTCAGAATTTTTTTTTTTTTTTTTTTTGCTATTGCATGCAACTATTTCTCACACCCGAATAATACTTGAAAAACATTCAGAATCATCTGAGATTTGGAAAAAACACTTCTCAGTTGGTCTTTGTTAGTTCGAGGTTAGGAAGGAAAACTCCGCCTGAAATTTCAAGTTAGCTCACCTATGAAACCATCCACACTGGCATATGACATGTTATTTACAGGGACCATCAGGTGAGAAGGGCGGAGGGTTGGACTATGAGCGCCCAGACAGCAACACATACCGGGAACTGGTGACCTTGATCAAGGAAAAATCACCGGTATTTAGTGACATGATCAAGAAACAGGTAAGTTTTATTTATCCTGACACTACAGGCAGGGCCTGAGAGTAGAATACTAGCAGGATCCAACTTACCAAACATTACAATTATGTTATGGCATATTCCCTCTAACTGCCACCTCTCAGTTGTGATATTAAAATGGTAAGACATGACAATAGACCATTCTTAATAAGTGTTTTGAATCCGATCTGAGTTGCTCATGAAAGTGGCAGATACAGTATATTAAAAAGGAAAAGAAGAAGCAGGGAAAAAGGAGGCATGATTAATACAAGTTTACACTAATGAAAAGTAAGATTTTGATCATTTCACTGAGTTGATTCACTGCCACATTGTATCCTACTCATATGTCATCGCTGGTATAGCTAAAGAGAATAAGTGCTATCTATCTTTATGCTATGCCATGGGTGTAATACTTGTCTCATGTGCAGATGTTTGCTTCATCCTCTATAATATTTGTAATGGGCAACCATCTGCAAGTGAGGCAAGCGTCATGTCCATGGCATAGCATAACTGTGAAAAGTACTTATGCCCCAAAGCCATACTGGTGATGACATATGGACAAGAATACTGCTGCTTCAGTTTTTATTTAAACCTGATGAAAATGCACTAAATAAATGTGTACATATATTTCATATATGTTGGCAAGTTAGATAATATGAATGTCTCTAATGCATGAGAAATAAGGCCATATACATCAACAGAGACATATACAATACTAATAACTTGATAGAATATAAAAGCTACTCAAGCTTCAGTTTCACTGGCTGCAAGATATTTATCAACTTGATACACTTTGTGAATAGGAGTTCACAGTAAAACAGCAGAAAGACAAAGATTACATCATCGCTGTTGCCCACCATGACGATGACGACGACATGGACCACACAAACCGCTCAGAGCACCACACATGGCAGCAGAAAGATCAGCAGCAGGAAAAAGATAGAAAACAGAAAACACAGGCTAAGACCAAGCTCGAACCATCCTTGAAGTGGAAAAATCTCAACCTTGATGAGGACCGTCCCCCACAGTATGACATGCTTTCTATTTCATCTCAATTTGTGTGTGCATGATCAATCTGCCGCCACTAATTGAACTAATGCCACAAATTTTGTCTTTAACCCTTTGAATCTTTAACACTGCTAAGACAGTGAGACTGTCCAATAGGCATATCTTGCCTTGCAGCAGTAGTTCCCCTATGTGGAACGCCCTTCAACAAATTAAGTGTACGTCAGGAGCGCAGGGCTATAGTGATAATGAAATCAGGTGGTCAGAGCTCAAAAGGTTAAGTCACTTTATTACTTTTCTGTCTTGGCTTTTAATTCACAACTTTCTCGAATTATTGTCCTTGAGTTTAATCACTTAGTTTAAACTAATTTAAAGGATCCTGCCACTCGCAGCACATCGCAGACTATATTTCAATATACACCTTAGCTTCTTTGGAAGGTCTTTCTGATTGATGGAGACCTTCCACTGTTGCTGCATTTCTTTGTCTATGGATAAAATGTGAAGGAAAAATGAAGGAGGGCAGACACAATCTCTAAGGGATTTCAGATGTTTTGGACATCTGTGCATTTGCCATAAAAATTTCTTCATTCTGTTGTTTGAACAGCCCACAATACAACAATGTTGCCCTTCTTCCACAGTGGANCAACCTGAAGTGGTCATAATCTGCTCCATCATTCCATCATGGCATGCGGTCTGTGGCAATGTTTACATTTAATCACTGACATGAAGTGGAAGTGATGTGGGTTAAAATGGATACATGCTGATCAAGGACCATGAAAGTTGTGAATATTAGTCCTGGCCAGAAAATTCAGCAGCTCTGTCAGAATGTACCAGCATTTCCATGTCTCAAACTTTCTTACATGTTTGTAGGTAAGAGATTCTGGAGACATGCTCAAACAAAGATGGGCCTCTTGATAAACACTGTACATATTTGAGATTCACTGAAAGACAATGTCTAACAAATTTTATGTCCACTGTCTTACTTTTTTCTTCTCAACGTAGCAAGATATTATAGAACAGTTGGGACGGATCCATTTCAATTCCTTACTCCCTCATTGCCGTCGACACGAATGGAAGTAAAAATATTCTTCTTTCTGTATTTACTACAGTTTGTTTTGTTATTCAGACATTCAGCGGTTGCTTTCAGTTCTGTTTTTCCCATATAAGGTGCATAGATTTTCCTTCTCACTTTTATTACTGTAGCTTGTTTTTTCCGGAGGTAGCACATCACGTTTTTAAGTTGTAATTAATAGAAACATGCTACCTTCAAAGTATGATGTAAACATGATGCGATTTCTTGGCAGACACACTTTTGTCCGATTAACATAAAAAAAAGAGTGGATGTGAAAAAGTCTAGTGAAGTTAAGTGATGTGCTGAATTTGGTTGAAACATGTCTTTGACTATGTTTTTACCAACAGTGACTTTTGGGGGGTTATGCTAGGGGATCCTCATTTTTCCATGAAAGCAAACATTGATATACAGTCACACTGAACATCTTAGACAAGGTAAAGGTGTTTATTGTTACAATTCAGAATATTTAGGTGAAAACTTCAGTAAAAGGTGGAGTTCTCCAC
The DNA here is from genome assembly GCA_033807755.1 of Ellobium chinense. Lineage (NCBI taxonomy): Eukaryota > Metazoa > Mollusca > Gastropoda > Ellobiida > Ellobiidae > Ellobium > Ellobium chinense. Next base: position 247,941 of record JAWQUT010000411.1, on the reverse strand, counting down.
ATGCTTTCTCTCTCTGTCTCTTTGTCTCTTGCTGCTAAAAAAAATATCAGTTGCTGTTCTAACATTCTGTACAGTCCTGAAAGTCCTGCGAGAAAATATGTTCACCTCTTCTTATGACGTTTTATATTTCACTGGGCTTACATTAGTAGTTTATATCTATTCCATTACTTCAGCTTAGACAGAGAAGCAAATTTATAGTAATTAACTCATGCACTTTTAGTGTGGACATTACCTTACAGTTGTCTTTTTCTCAACTTTAGTATTAATTGATTGATTTATCCTGTTTAGTTTAATGTATTTGTGAGTTAGCTTAACTGCTCGCTTGGCTTTCTTCAAAAATGTTCTGCATTTTCTTATTCTAATTATTAAGATTTTAATGGTCTTTGTTGAAAAGGATTCAAACCTGTGACTACTGTACTGGTTTCATTTTGAATTGTAACTTGAAACTTTAACATGGATGGAGGAACATGATGACACTTCAATTCTGCTTTAAAACCATCTGTCTGTTAAGGATAGCTTGTGAGATGCCCCAAGTCAATCAATCTTATGTGGTTGTCAAAATATACTGTAGAGTATTGATTGTAGTATGAGAAACACAAACTTCTAAATCTACCCTGTTTTGAGTGGTTGCTTGTAAGGTCAAGAGTTGAAATAATATTGAACACTTATTTAAAAAAAAACACAAAAGGCTCTGATGTCTGAACTAGTTATATAATAACTTAAAGTATGAAGATGCCAATGCTTTTTTTCACTGTTGGCTGTGTAAGGTTTTACACCTCTCATTAACTTATCAAGGGGTTCCATGCCAACATACTTTCCAAACATGTTGTTTAGCTCTTCCTCCAGATTTTGACACAAAGAAATATGCCCCTAAACCAATTAGATTTTGAGAACATAGGCAGTGAAGCAGGCTACCTAATATTGTAGGCCTTTTCACTCAGTAAACAGGGTAACCTAACCCACCTAGCAACAACCACAAATTTTATACTTGAGTGGCTAAACCTCACCTATTCTGAGTCTACAGATGTATTTTAGCCTTTTAAATTCAAATCTGACCTCTTTCCCCTCTTCCCATGGCCAATTTTCTGATTTAATAGGGACTATTTAAAATTGCATACCAAAATGCCAGGTGCTATTGGCATCTTCATGTCTTAAACTGAAGGCAACAAAGCAGAGATGACTTAAAACAGCTGTCCCTCTATAACTTATTAGACAAATACAGCAAATAGTAGCAGTATTGTGAAATTTCAGTATGAGTTAACAATGACCTGAGAATATTTCTCCTCTGTTTCCAGTTGCTATTAGGACATATAAATAGATCACTTTCTCCTCATCTTTTCCCAGGAAACATGGTGTTGTTGAAAAGAAATCAAAGACCAAGTCAAGTGAAGCAGTAAAGTAAGTCTTATGTTAATATAGTGTTGACTCCACATACTTGCAGTACCCATTTAACAGAATACTGCATTTTCTGTGGAAGATTTCTTGGACAGAAGTTGGACTGAAGTGGAATCGACTGTTGTTCCCCCCATCAACTTTCCACTCACCTCTTCTTCCCTAGCTCACCCCTTCCCCTGGCCCCTCCCCTTCACGTCATGACAGCATTCTCCCTTCATTTACTTGTACCATATGAGTTGTCTTTCCTTGTTCTTTTCCCCATCAACCACTTTTCCTGATTTAACTCTATCATTTTCTTTTCCAGATTTTACTCTATCGTTTTCTTTTCCTGATTTTACTCTATCATTTTCTTTTCCTGATTTTACTCTATCATTTTCTTATCCTTTTCCCATATCAGTATTATTTTTGCCATATTCTACCACAAATATCATTGATTGTTTTTTTTTCTCATGCTTCATCTGTCTTTTTACAACATGTCAGTCATGAATTATGCACTGAAATTTATTTAAATTAAGGCAGTGGTGAGAACACAAGAACTTAAAAAGTAAAAACCATTTGAGTAAAACTTCAGTAACATGCTCATTCTAAAGGTAGCCCGCTGGTAAAGAAGGGAAAGCATATGGAGCAGGATGACTTTTTCACATGCCTGAGGACTGTGGTCAGTGATCCCACATGGGTCAAACACAGTGCAGTTCTTGATGAGGGGGGAAAAAGAGCTTCACTTCACTTCACTTCACTTTGCTAATACTTCCAAAAAGGATACCAACCCCTCGCAGGGGCCATCAATTTTGAAGTTTATATGCATAGTAGCTCCTTTTTTTGGTCTCCTGTTCAGCACAATAAAGGATGTTATTCCAGAGAGTTCCAGACAGTAGTTCACTGAGTAGCCCAGCCTGCCGACACATAAAAAATGTTATCATCTTAGTTTCATATTAGGCATTGAACATGTGGTATATTGCATTTGAAATTCTTTGATTTCAGCTGGCGAAGGCATACAAGAACACCTGTAGATGAAGATCATTTCAGCGAAAGTTCCACAGAAAGTGAGGAAGAAGAAGAAGCAATTGAAAGAAGACCGGAGGCTAATGCTGACCTGCCCTCAGAGTACTGGCAGATTCAGAAACTTGTGAAATACTTAAAGGTAAGGAAAGCCGAGCCAGTTTGGTCTTCATAAAGAGTGCTTGTGGAAATAGTCAGTCAGTCTTACCATTGTATGAAAGCAACAAACTGTTTCATCATGCGGCTTAGATTGATAGGAAAACTCTCTTGTATGGAGTAAGAGGCATTAGAAGATCTTCAGCAGAAGATACCCCGCCCATTAACTTTCTGACAATGTGAAAAGTTTGTGGGTCACACTTGGTCATGGCTCTCAAGTGTCTTTCTGTTGACAGCCAGTGGAAGTCAGTTATTTTGAGGAATTTTAAAAAAAAAATTAATGGGATGCAAAAATAATCCATTGGAAAACCGTACGGTTTGGAGTGGGGTTAAGACTAGGTTAATAATGATAAATTTACTTGAGTTTTTTTCTGTTCAAGTAACTTTTTTAAAAAAAGATAACACTTTCCGACAGTGCTTCTCAGATTCAGATAGATCTTGTGGAAGCAAAGCAGATAGGAAATGTCCCTTTAGTGATTATCGTGGGACATACCTGCTAGATATTTCCAACTTTAAGAAGTTGATGCATAACATACAATTTCCGATCAGCAGATAACGGTTTAAATGTAAATGGTTGGTATGAAAATACCGCTAAAATCAAAGAAAATAAGAAGCCCTGTTTATTTTCCTCTTTTTAGGCTTCTTTATTTAAACTGAAACTGTTTAAACTGACCTTAAATCTTCAATTCTGTGGAGTTCATGTACATAAGAAAATACCTTTTTCACTACTTCTGGTTTATTCTTCAGTGAAGATTGCCCTGTGTGAAATTGTTCCGCTAAGCCACTTTTGGAAGAAATTTCAAATGAGACTTATACCCCTAATCAGAACTCAAGCTTATTGATACAACTCATATCCTACCCCGAAACCCTATTTCAAACCCTAATCCTAATGCCCGTCAAGACATCAGCGTCAGTTGAGGCAAGTCCCTACCTCTTATTTACTTCCGGACAGGAATATCAAGTGCAAGTCTCATTCGAAATCCTGCCCTCCCTTTTACTGTCTTAAAAACACATAGCTCTTCATTTTCTCTTCTCCTTCTGGTAATTTCAGGGGGGAAACCAAACTGCTACCATTATTGCCTTGTGTTCTCTAAGAGATTTTAACCTTGCCCAAGAAACTTGTCAGTTGGCCATCCGAGACGTTGGAGGTTTGGAGGTCCTTATCAACTTGCTGGATACAGAGGAGGTCAAGTGTAAGGTGAGGCAGAGGTCTGGGGTTTGATTCTGCATTTCTCATTCCAAGAAGCTATTTTGTGGGTTACTTATTCGATTAGGTGGAAATTGTTGATTTGTCTGTGAACAGCTACCCAGCAAAATGATCATCGTAAGCATCAGTGAATTACATCACCATTTGCACCACATGTATAAACACACACTCTTTACACGGTGCACAGAAAACATGTGTGTCAAAGCTGAGTTGTTTTTTTTTTCCCATGCAGTAGTGTAAAAAAGTTTTAGCTGATACAAATGGTGAAGAGGTAAAGTGCTTTTCTGTGCCTAAGGGAACACACAGTTTACTTGTACTCTGGATCTTATCAATGCCATCCAGCTTTTCTCCAAGCTTCATTTAAAGTCAACTCTGCTTAATCACTATTCGTGGAGAGCTTGAAAAATGTGGTTATTTAACACAAAGTTGTGATTATCCACATTGTGATTGAGTGGAATTGTTTGTGTATGAAATACAGAATTTTTTTGGTCAGTTATATATTTCCATAATGTAACAGAGTTACATGTTCATTTCTATGAAAGTGTCACATCTACACTGAAGGTGATCAGGGCCATATTCCTGGAACTATCAATATAACTTTGTCTTAATCCTCATCATAATTATCATCATCATCATCGTGTGCATATGTGTTATGCTGTGATGTGTGTTCGTGTGATTTTTCTTTTCTCATTATTTTATGTTCCATGAAGGACACAGGTCTGAAAATTTGGAACATTTATTAAATTTTTCATGCCACAGTTTTCAGAGTTTCTTATGTTTTTGAAAATTATCATCATCATCATCACTCTCATCATTCATCATAGTCATCATCTTGCTACTTACCACAGTATCAGTTAACCTCATTCATCTTAACATCTCTTCAGATCGGTGCCCTGAAAATTCTGAAGGAGATCTCACGCAACACACAAATTCGGCGAGCTATTGCTGACCTTGGGGGCCTTCAAACCATGGTCAAAATCTTGAGAGACAATGATAAGGATCTCAAATGTTTGGCTGCAGAGACCATTGCAAATGTGGCAAAGTTCCGTCGGGCAAGACGCACAGTTCGACAGCACGGTGGTATCAAACGCCTGGTCAGTATCTAAGTCAACTCAATCATTGTTTAATAAATGTTCTGAGAATTTCACACCAATAAAAATAAGCTGATTTTAGAGGAAATCATGAGTAATAAAAATCTCAGTGCAGGATCCTCTCGATGCTTGAGGAAATTCAAATTCTAGTGAATACAGTCGAGTCCGCGTAACTCCAATTCGCTGGGACCACCCTAATGAGTTGGAGAGATCAGGATTCGACTAACGATTTCCAAGGCGGGTCAACCGTATGCGAGCGAGCCAGCACCCTGGGGAGGTCACGAGGGTAATTCAACAGGGGATGTAAATAAAGATGGTATATTGAGGAAGTATTTTAAATGGGATTATTTCTTTTTCTAAGAAATCGCTCTGAGTACTAGCTTAATAGATGAAGAGGCTGCCGCTTTTTCCACTTGTTCCCGGTTTGTCAAGATTGTAGAAAGCGTGCTAATGGGAACGCCATATTTCTCAGCTATGACATTCTTCGACATCGCACCTCTGTCGATTTCCTGGAGCATGTTAATATTCGACTCAATGGAAAGAGTCTTGAGGTTTCTCTTTACAGGATTAGAGGAAGCCATTATTTAGAGGACAAATTCAATTTAATTCAAGTTGAAAATGATAAAGATGAGTCAACCGTACGCGAGCGAGCGAGCACACTGGGGAGGTCACGAGGGCAGCCTCTTGTTTATTTACCGTCACAGTGCAATGGGCCAGTGCATTGTATGTATACACTGCTGCCGAGATGTTTAATTATCGATCGATTTTTCAGCACCGCCGAGCCCTCCCGCATTCTCTTCCCCCTACTGTCTTATCAGCGGTGGTGTAATACACACGCCCTACTTATTGTGCTGCGCTTATTGGCACTCGCAGTGTCCAGTTTTATTGCCTCTCTCTATCCGCGGCACCGTGTTGTTTGTTTTTCAAGCCGTCGGCTTGTTTAGTACCACGCGGGGAAGACGCCAGGAGGTGATTTTGCCTCTGTGGCAGCGCTGAGCAGTTGGACTAATCAGAAATGGGCATTAATTACTTCGTCTTATGCAAGGATAATTAATAGACGCAAAGAAGAAAAAAAAACTATTATTTCTTTTTATTTCGACTAAGAAATAATTGGAGGTATCCGGTTTCGACATACATGGACTCGACTGTATATAAGAGTCCTTCAAACTGCACTAAATCCAGTATAAGACTAAACGTAAAGGGGTAATAAAACTTTATCGCAAATGTTCAAAAGACAAAGCTTTCCGCATCAGACACTAAGAATAACAATGTAAGGATCTCCTTGTAGCAGACAAACTTATTTTAATCAACCAATGTCCCCTACATAGAATGGGGGTCCATGCTAGCAAATAGATAAAGGGAACTACACAAATTCAATACACAAAACATTTATAGTCCACAGATGATTCATTACTACTCTTGTTATTGTGATTATGATTAATATTACTATTATCTTCATGTTCTCGCAGGTAAACTTGCTAGACTGTGTCAAAGTCACCAGTGCCGCTATGACACCAGAGATGGAAATGAGTGTGGAGGTAGCACGATGCGGTGCCCTGGCTTTGTGGAGCTGTTCTAAGAGCAAAAAGAATAAAGAGGCGATGCGCAAGGCCGGTGCAATTCCCTTGCTTGCTAGACTTCTCAAATCAGAGCATGAAAACATGCTGATACCAGTGGTTGGAACTCTGCAGGAGTGTGCCTCTGAGGTGGGTCCTGTGTTGCATATGCATGGTTATTGTAGTGGTGAAAAGATGGTTGGAATCTATGACTAGATGGAATCTATACTACAGTGAACCTCGGATCTAACGAGGTCGCTGGTACTGACCTTAGGTCGTCGTTGAAGCCGAGGTCTTGTTGAACGCAAGGTCTCTGCAAGTCATGTAAAAATTGGTCTATTTCTAGTGAGAACATTTAGCTAAAAGGGGACATAACTTTGCACTTCAAAAATATCGCTGGTTGCTACCCTTGACTCCAGACACCATCGGTGTGATAACATCGCGAGCTGATACATGTACCGATTTTTTCCTTTAATTTTTTTGTAGACAAAGCAGTGGAAATGTTGAGAAACAAATAGTTTCAATCACCGTCTCTGAGTCTGTGATTAAAATTTCACCTAGCGCAATGATTGATCCAAACAAAAGGCTGGGCAATCATCAGCGGAGCATATTATTCCATTGTTCCGTTGTCCATTCCCCTCCTTTCCTCCTCTCCCTCGCATTGCAGAGACTTCAAAGGCTTTAATTACTCTTCCTCTTCCTTCCGCTGATTGGCCAGATGGTCCTATCTCTTTCCTCCATCCCCTCCCTTCCTATTCCTCTTCTTTGCACATGCAGATATTAGACTGCCGGTAACATTTCATGTTGAATAAGTCTTGTAAGTTGTAGACTGTTGGTAGCAATTGTTACGTAAACCTTCGGCAGTTGCTCACTGCCAACAGTTAGTTTTATTGTGGGTGAAAAGGATGTACGATGGCCTAACTTCAGGTTGATGACCTTGTTAGAGCCAAGGTTGCTAAATTTTGTATTCGTTGGATCAGAGGTACATTTACTTTTACAAATAAGGGAAAAAAAAATGGGGATTTTCATTTCCCTTGTTGAATGCGAGGTCTCGTTGAATCCAAGCTCGTTGTATTCCAGGTTCACTGTAATAGAAGAGAAACTTTATGACATTGCTTCACTTTTCTCTACTCCTCTATTAAAACTAATTGTGCTGTCTTCAAATTTCATATATTCAGTTTAGTAATGATCATTACTGGGATGCCGTCACAAAATATCTACCAAAACTGAAAAGTTTGCAGAAGGTTTATTTTAGTCCATGATTAGGATTTTTCTATCAGTTACTGAGATTAATTCTAAATGGCTCCCAGGGCGTTCATTCTCAGGCATCTCTGGTGCCAACTCTACTCTCAGTAACATATTGTTTTGTAGGATTTTTCTAAGAGTTACTGAGATTAATTCTAAATGGCTCCCAGGGCGTTCATTCTCAGGCATCTCTGGTGCCAACTCTACTCTCAGTAACATATTGTTTTGTGTCGCTTTTACTATCAAATGGATATTGTTAGGATTGTTATCCTCCACTGCCCATCTGGGGCACGCCTGTTCACGGTAGAATGGGGAATTAATCGAGTTTTTGCATAAGGGTAGGAAGACTCAGAAAGGTGGAGGGGAGGGAGGAGAGGGGAGGAGAGGAGGACAAAGAAAGTGGCAATGTAGTTTTGCTATGTTGAATGAAAAAGGTAAACACTGTATACTGCCCAGATTTCCTGAAGTTTGTAATTTACTTTTATTATACTGTCAACTCCGTTTGATTGCAGCTCCTCATGGAAATGTGAACAAAGGTGTGATTAAAAGGGGGTACAATTATTGAGTGACCTCTATATGGAAAGAAAGCATTTTGTCACATGGGAAAGATAGCAGTTAAGCAGAAATATGCAATTATCCAAACTGTGATTAAGCAGAGTAGACTGTAATTTAATTTTTGTCCAGCTATAATCATCTCATTTTGCATGAATTTGTTCTTACTTAATGCTTTCATTTTCATTCTTCAATTTCCAGCCGAGCTATGGATTGGCCATCAGGACTGAAGGAATGATAGAAGACCTAGTGAAAAACCTCAAGAGTTCAAATCCGGAGCTGCAAATGCATTGTGCCTCAGCAATATTTAAGGTAATCTAACATCTTGAGCTTCCATCAAAAGAGCTCAGGTCAAAAAACTTAAATCTTCTGAGTATTCCACGTATCAGTTTAAAAACATTTGGGGAACGAGCTTTCACTCATTCTGCACCATCTATATGGAATGAGCTCCCTGAAGAAATTAAAGCAAAAAAGACTCTTCAAAGCTTTCAAACAGATTTAAAAACATTTCTGTTCAGGAAGTACCTGAATGACTGTGGTTGATTGTCAACTTAACTTTACTGTTCATATGTAGTATCTTTATCATGTTTTATATTGTCAGATACTGTTACGTATGCAGGGGTGTAAAAGTGTGATTGTAAAGCGCCAAGGGCCCACCAAGTGGGGAATTGGCGCTATATAAATGAACTTTATTATTATTATTATTATTATTATAGTGTATAAGTTGCACTCTCTCATTATAACCATGCGAAAACAAACTCTCCCACAAATGGCTGGGGACACCGTCTTGCTTCAGATTCTGATTTGCTTTCATTTTCAAATTTTGGATGTTTTTGTATCAGTTTTCCTTGAGTCACATGTAAAGTCATTATCAATATTCCATTAACCTTTCTTATGATTTGTAGGTGTTTTGATGCATTATTGTTTTTCCTTTTACAACATCTCCAGAATATGGAATCCCTGAACATCAAGTCTTTATGTATTTTCTAAGTTTTTATCTTAGCAATTATGTCAGAACCATTAATTCCATTTTACATGAGCAAATATACTAATAAATGAGCAACACTTTTTTACTACCTTCAGAGGTATTGGTGGGTACCTAAGTTACCCATATTTTTCGTTGTTAAGATGGATGTGGTCTTCATGGGTAAGAAAAGGACCCGTACTCTTCATATATAGATGGGAGTGGCACATTTTATGTAGTAAAATAAAACATTTGGATAACTTTATGCACCACGAAGACCTCCAGAGGTGACCAGTAACAAAAGCCTGGAAGTGTTATATAAGTATCCCTTGACCCTTAATTCATCATCTTTCAGAATATTACATTTGCAGTGTGCCTACCTACACCTTCATCATAGACAGGTTTGTCACAGCTACTCAGGCATGAAACTGTAATGATGTGACATGGCTATCCACAGTGTGCAGAGGAGAAGGAGACTCGAGACCTCGTGAGGCAGTTTGGGGGCCTTGATCCTCTTGTGGGTCTCCTGAGCCAAGGAGCTGACGACAAGCAGCTCTTAGCAGCAGCCACCGGCGCCATCTGGAAATGCTCCATTAGTCCTGAAAATGTCCAAAGGTTCCAGGAGTTAAAAGCCATTGATCTGCTCGTAGGCCTGTTGAACAATCAGCCTGAAGAGGTGAGTCCTTTTCAAGATTGGTTGTGTGGGTCAGTAGTTGCATGGATGAGATAGCAGAGCAGTTTGGTTTTTGGGTCAAGCATATTGGTTGCTCCTTTGAAATGTTTTCCTGGTGATCACCTAATGTGAGGCAATTTAGACTTCCATTAATTCTACCATTTATCCCAAGGGAGGTAATTTGGAAGTTTGGTATCTTTTTTCACGGTTATTCCCCTTGCATCATCACTGCTGGCAACCCCACCATTACTAATACCACATACATATACTTCTCTTCCTTCCTGTTCTTTACTGCTATTGTTGTATAGGATGGGTCTCAAGCAGGATAGCTGAGACAGTGATATGTTGTCTCGAAAATGATGTGGTTAAACAAGATATTTAATAAAACAGTTTTCAATACTGTAAAGGTTATTATAGTCATGTTACATGCATATTTTCTCATCAGGTACTGGTGAATGTTGTGGGAGCCCTAGGAGAGTTAGCCAAAGACCCCCCAAATAGAATGGCTATCCGTAAGGCTGGCGGAATTGCTCCCTTGGTCAACCTTTTGACTGGAACCAATCAAGCATTGCTAGTCAATGTGACAAGAGCCGTCGGTCAGTGTGCAGAGGAACCTGATAATATGGTGTAAGTTGATAGAGATATGAAAGAGGGAGGGGGCATACCATATGAGGTATTTTTTTAAGGGGGTGAGGGGGGGGGGAGACAAGTGGCTCTTTCCCAGAAATTGTAATGCAGATCATCACCCCTGAGGGAGAGGCTGTATGCAAATTTACACACCAGAGTGCTGAATGGTGCACTTTTCTCTTGCAAAGAGTATGAGACTGAGAGATGGACCCACATTTCATGTGGATTTTTCTGCATAGATTCTCTAAAAAATCAAAATAAAGATGTGCAAGCTAGCGCCACACAAGCAGTTTGTCCATGGGTAGAGAATGCAAAGGTGACTGTTGTTCTTGAGACCAGAATAAATGGGACAGGGTTATGGGACACCAGATGTGATGTCCCGCTGTGACAGAAATAAATGACACAGGATCCATTGTGTCTTTAAGAAGTTCAAGACGCCATGACACTGTATGGCCATAATGTTAACCTTATAAACTCTGACCCCTGAGTATAGCATAAGCGTACCCTTATACCTGAGCTCCTGAGCCTCTGATGTTTTGAGTGTGCGATCCCTTCCAGTTTACAGGGCATCTGGGGGAGCACCATTGTGAAAATTCCAGGTTTATTGGGAATTCGACTTCTTGGGATTAATGAAAATGAATGAGATAAATATAATAATGATAAAAATGAGAAATATGACAATTTTTATCAACCTGCGTCCACAGGATCATTGATAAATTGGACGGTGTGAGGCTGCTCTGGTCCCTTCTTAAAAATCAAAACAAAGATGTGCAAGCCAGCGCGGCCTGGGCAATTTGTCCATGTATAGAAAATGCAAAGGTGAGTTTGTTTATCATAAAGATCAATGGTCAAACCTGTGTATGATGAGCACTTTTTGTTCTTCATATGTGTCCAAACTCTTTGCAACTCTTTGAGAATCACAGTCACGGGCATATTGCCTGTCTCAGAGATAGAGAGTTTGCTCATTGTCTTTTTGTGTACTTGTTACAACCCAATACTGCACATCCATCTAGTGTTACAGACAAAATAAGTCACAAAGTTATTGGTTAAAATCAGCACCCAAAGCTTGAGATTGGCATTATTTTTGTTTTTTTTGTTTTTGCATTGTCTAATAGTAATACACCTTTTTCCTTCTTCTGAAAATCTCACCATTGAGATGGGTAAATTACCTATGATTGTGACAGCATAGGGGAAGACTGTCTTGGACATCCAATCATTTTGGCAGGTGATTACAATTACGCTCATATAAACAGCAGATCAAAAGGCCAAGTTTGATTGTCCATCAATTCTGTTTCATCTTCCAGCAAGTTCCAGGTGCAATACTGTCATTCAAACATCTCTTTTTTTTTCCTTCCATTATTTAGGATGCGGGTGAAATGGTGAGATCATTTGTCGGAGGCTTGGAACTGATTGTCAGCTTACTGAAATCTGATGACAAAGAGGTGTTAGCCGCCATCTGTGCAGCTATAGCCAACATAGCCAAGGACGAAGAGAATTTAGCAGTGATAACAGATCATGGGGTGGTGCCTATGCTGGCCAGGTTAACAAATACGGTAAGTACTGAGTGATTAGATTTGGGGGGGGGAGCATCTTGATAGCATGTGGCAACACGCTTGGTGACACTGAACAAAACTGGATTTTTTAATATATTATTTTGAACTGGAATGCCAGACATCTGTAATTTAATATACAGTCAACACTGCTTATATGTAACTCCTCAGGAGCTCCGAAAACAATTGTGATGAAAAAGAGTTGTGATTACTCAATGACTTAAATAGAAATATAGAATTTTATTGTGTGGAAATGTTGTGATTAAGTGGGGACTGTGATTATCCAGCTTGTGATTAAGTGAAGTAGCTGTACCACCAACCTTATAATAATGCCTGTAGGCCTCTTATTGAAACACGTTACACACTACATGGCACAGTCAAGCCATCAAAAAATCTGAAAGTTTGCCACAAATTATCTTGCAAACTGAAAATATAAGGTCAAAGGGCTGAAACACTTGTTAGACGGGGGTATCTTTCTCTGAAGATCTTCTGTTGCCTCGCTCTCTTAGTAAGAGATTTTCTGTTTACTGGGTTTCATTTTGTCTCAGTTCATTCTTTCATTTCCATGTTCTTTTTTTAAATGTGTAAATATATCTTGGTGGAGGTGGCATATGGACATGTGGAATGGGATGAGGCTGGGGACAGAATGAGGAAGGATAACTGAGTATTGATGAGTGGATAGGAAGAAAAATGAGTGAAGAGGGGGAGGGTATTTCAGTATTGGGTGAGAGGAAGGGACCACCACGGATCACTTCATTCATTTTCAGTTTCATTTTCCAAGAACAGTCTACCACATAAAGCATGAGAGATTGGGACTGGCGTAATGAATGTACAGGATATCTTTTCAGGCGGTGTTGATTATAACTGTGTCCATATTGTCAGAAAAGGACTTTATTGATTTCACTCGGAAGTCCATACTGTTAGAAAAGGACTTTATTGATTTCACTCGGAAGTCCATACTGTCAGAAAAGGACTTAAATTTGCATGAGAGGACCGGTATAATAATATGCCTTCATTCTTCAGTGAGTTAATGCTTGAAATGTGGAGGTTACTAGGAAGATGAGAATATTAACATAACATGAAAAGATAGCATTATGATTCCAGTCCTATCATGGCCCCTTCCTCATTCAAGAATATGTCTTGCAGCTAGTTAAAATGAAACTTAAAAAATATATCTTATTAAGAACAAAGTTTCAAACATACAGCAAGCAGCAGTATCAGGGTTTTATCAGCTGACTTCAGAGTTAATTTTTTTTTTTGTTCTGGTCAAAATGTCTGCAGTTTCTGGTATAAAAAAGATAAAGGCTTTTCAGCCTTTTCTGTTGACACCGTGAAAAAATTGTTGCCGAGTCCACAGAAAGCACCTAGCTGTCTCTGTCTTATCAGCGCTGGGTCTGTCTTATGCAGTCATTGCAGTGTAACAGTGTATTGTTCACTCTGTGTGCGTTTCGTTCAAGCTGAATGGGATAGGAGCAGATCAGGAACTAAGGCGTCTGATAAGACAGACCCAGTGACTGTTTTCCGGTTCGAGAGAACAAGCGGGATTTTTTTCTGGAACCGCTCGCGTGATCTCTGGCACTGAGGATTTGGTGGTTGATATAATTTTACAATAGAGAAGGTTAAAACGAAAACGGTTAAACGAAATGACACAAGGAGCCTTGTTTACTTTCCTCATTTTCAGGCTTCTATGTCTAAATCGAAATTTTGTTTAAACCGAACATAAATCTTTGGTCGCGTGGATTTCGTTTTAACCGTTGTCTTATACTGTACTATTTAATTCGTGCGGCAGGCACAAACAAGTCTAGCAGCCAGTCAAAATTTGGCTGAAATCGCCTGTGGACTAATTCAACTCTCGTAGCGCGAGACTTCCCGGGTCCAGCCCTCCACTGGCTGCGTGGATATTATGGAAAATGACCGTTGCACGTGTTGTCTGCCAGCCGGTCAAGTGACACTGGGGTGCAAAATTCTACCGTCGCGCTCAGATGTCGGCAAGGAGATGTGTATCTATATTAATAAAACGCTTTAGCCAAATTTGTGTCACAGATTTCTTGAGAACTACGTAACGTAAAAACATGCGGTTTTCGCCTAAATTCGTAGAAAAATATACGAAAAGTAACTATACACATCAGCCCTCTTTATTGTTTTTACCCTTTTTTTTAATAAAAAGAATGTGTATAGCAACGAAATACAATCTCCGATAGATCTTTTCAATCCGCCCGATTCGCCAATCGTCCAACTTTTTCACGGAGTCTAATGCATTCGCCTATGATGCCTTTCGGTGCGCTAGGTATTCTTTCGCCGCTGGTGCGTTGCCTGCCTGCCCATTTGTAAAAGGGGGTGTTAGTCTTGTAGTATTATATTCTGTTGTCGCATTCAAGGGAAGCGAGCACTTGGTAGAATAAATTTTATTCTATCACCGCATTACGAGGGCTTAAGTTATTGAACTGTTGGTATGATGTGAGAGCTTAAAATGTGTGCTTTCATTCGGTGGAATAAAATGATCTAGCATTATACTTGTCAGAGATATACAGTAGTTGCATAAGTGGCAGGGATCATCCTAGTTGAAAAGAATTCTGGGTAATGGTGATTGAAGAACCATTTTATACTATACTATATCCAGTATACTTTACAGAAAGCTCAAATTTATCCACGATTATTGACCATTTCTTCATATTCACCATTTATGTGTATACATGTAACCAGGTGGAAAGGCATATACTGTAGTATTCATTCTTCATTATTATTAAGGGGGAGAAATATGAGCCCAGTCTGATGATTATTTAAGATGTTGTTATACATTATCTAGGGAAGTGTGTCACCAGGGATTTTACCAGATTACTGTGAAGGATCAATTTTGAGAAGATAGGCCGAAAAAAACCTACTCTAGAAATTTCCTGTCCTTGCCGAGAATCGAACCAGGATCTTTCAGCTTGCAGGTCTGAACGTGTTACCACTACACTCCAGGGACGCTAACTTCACAGCAATTTAATTCTTAAACATACCCTACTGCCTGAATCAGTCTTTAACTTTCACGTGCGAACCTGGTGTTTACTCGTGACCCTGACACATTTCCCGACTGCTCACACAAGTACTATTTTTAATCTCGATTTCTGCAATAAAGCAACATTTTATACTGGAAGGTCTCATAATCATTGAACCTCAGAGCCCGATATCTCAGGTCCTAGGTCAGCGACATCAGCCTCCTTTTAAATGACTGCAACGTACAGTTAATTATCCATCTGTCGCCGTCAGTGGGCTTACTGTGTGACCAACTCCTCACGCATTTATGAACAAAGGAACCATTAGGGTCAACCTCTGCTAATCGTCATAGCCGTATGCGTCAGTTTAATCAGATAGTAATCGGGTCGAAAATTAGACTACACACAAACATCTAGTGGACTAGATTAGAGTAAATTCCTCACCGCGCTCAATACAAAAATAGTGTCATGTCATTGCCCCGGCGTCGATTAGAGGTTCTCGGAATTTCACGACTTTCCTGGCCCCCGAACTTCTTGACGTCAACAACCTGACGATTTGAGCATAGAATTTCCGGAAGCACAGAAGTTTTGTTTGGCAATAGCCAAAACGACTTTCCGACAACTCTAAAAGACTTTCTCACATGGCTAAAATAGGCTTCCTTATTGCTAAACTAGGACAGCGTCGCCCATTTTTGTAAATTTACTACGCAGCTTTGTTTTCAATCATGTCGTTTGTCTGTCTCTAAGCATTACTCAGATTTTCACTCTATTTCGAGCGTCATTCTGAGGCCACCGCCTATACGGGATTGTTTGCTCTCATGAGCTAGTAAAGCAAGGTGAATTTTAACGACATCTCTCACTGGAGAAAAAGAAAATCCAAGCAGAGACTGGAAAGTGTGAACACAGATCACGAGAGCTCGATTTTGGGGAAAATGTCTCAGCTCCATTCTATTCTGCAGTTCGTTTTCGACTTTCTTAAGCAAATCATTTCTCTTTTTCCTCCCTGTCAGGCGTTCAGCGATAATAGTGTTTTGTTTGTTTGTTTGTTTGTGTGTGTGTGTGTGTGTGTGTGTGTGTGCGTGCGTGCGTGCGTGCGTGCGTGCGTGTGTAGGTGTGTGTGTGTGTGTGTGTGTATGTATGTATGTATGTATGTATGTATATATGTGTGTATGTATGTATGTATGTATGTATGTATGTATGTATGTATGTATATATATGTTTCTGTGTTCGGGTGTTGAGGGGGATAAGTAGGGAGGGGAAGTGATAGCCCAACTAATGGCATGGTAATTTTCCGTTTTTCGTTCAGTTGCATTGACTCTTCTGGTTCCCTCTTCGCATTAATCCGAAGGCTGTCACTTTCTCTTTGGGGTGCGCATATATACAAAACGTTTTAGAACCCCTGACGATGTTGTTGTCAGAAACACGTTTCAGATAGATGGATCTTTTACTTGGTATTGTTGACGGAGTGTTTAATCAATGTGCCGGCCATCTGTGTGACCTTTTCCTAATCATACCATGCCAACATAGACTCGTAGACTCATATCGCCTATGTCGGCTGCGAAGTTGATGTCGTATGTTATCTGCATTGGTAATCAGACATACAACCTTTTTTATGACAGTGGAACCTATCTACGTAGAAAAGCAAACTTAAGGTCCATTGTCTTTGTACAGTGTACACGTCTTAGTGTGTGGTAGTGTCTAGCGTGAAAGAGATTAATGATATAGTATATCTTCGATATAAATTATGCCTTTGTGCAGGGATAAAGTATACTCATTATTGAAGTATGCGATTACGTGTCTAGCTATGAAAGAGATTAATGATATAACTCATTATTGAAGTATGCGATTACTTAATATCAAGGTCCATTGTCTAGTGAAATGATAGAGTAAGAATGAATCTCTGAATGTGAAATTCACGTCTAATAACAAGCTCTTCGTAGGACATGAGCACTAAATTAAGATCAAGATCCCACTGTAACTTGATGATTTTGTTGCTGTGGTAGCTGCAGCTGTTGCTGAGCTTTCCTCTTGATGTTGTCTTTGTTGGTGGTGGTAGTTGTGGCAGTGACTGTGGCTGCAAATTCCGTTGTTGTTGTTGTTGTTGTTGCTGCTGTTACTGCCAGCACCATGCACCTTCTCCCCACCCTCTCCCCCAACCTCCACACAGTACTTGGAGAGCGTTTTTCGAAAATTCTGGAAGTGCACTTCCATTGGAAAACGAATAAGACATTTATTCAGATAAGTAATTCTTCTTGAGTAAATTTAAAGCAAAATTTAACTTTCTTTAGAGTTACGACATTTTAAAGTAAATAAACTGCAACTGGAAAGAGCAATTTCCCTTTTTCTTAGAAAGCATTTCTGCCGTCATAATGACAAAAAGGCTCATAATAGTACAATTTCTAATCCTTTGTTTCGTTTCTAAGAACAGAAAAACCTGCTCCGTCATTATCTGAAACATTTAACTCCTCTGTATTGGGTTTTGTTTCGACAAATGTAGCATTCCTTGTCACTGTGATAAAACATTTTAAAGACATGTTGACCTGAAGAGTTGTGTGGGTCGTTAATTTTATTTTTCAAGTCTTTGTTTTGAATTTGTTTTATCGGGACTGTGATATGTAAAACTAGGGCATTTAAGTTTAAAATATTTTGTTTTTGCGTCATTAAGCGCTAAGTGCAGAAGCTGTGTAGGTGGGTGTCGAATCGGATTAGGGCCGTTGCTACGAGGAGCGAGACCGTTAACTGTGTTGAGCTGGGGTGGGAAGGGGAGGGGTGATTTAGATGAATATAACAGTATAATAACATGCGGTTTTTAGATCCTAATAAATCAGAGAGAGAGAGAGAGAGAGAGAGAGAGAGAGAGAGAGAGAGAACTGAAAAAGAAGAAGAAGAAGGAAAAAGGAGATGGATGAGGAGAGGGAGAGAAAGATGGAGGGGAAGGAGAAAGAATAAGAATGTTTAGAGAAGGGCGAAGAGTGCAAGTAAAGTAGATATTATATAGGTCCCACTATGTCAATAAAGGTTTTTTGTGTTTAGTCAGTGATCTAGGCTGCCTCTAGAAACTGCGCATCACCGCATGTGTCACATGTGAATGATATTATCTTGTATTTTCTAAACCCAGACAAAGTTCAACACTATTCTCCTAAAAGACAAACTCCTTTTAAGAAATCTTATCAGAGACCTGCTAATTATTTCTAGCGATGGGCTGATACCGAAGTTTAAAGTATCGCGATGCTCAGATCGAGCTGTAAGTTTTGAAAGGTTTGATTCCATTTCGATGCTGATACTTGGTACCGAGCAGGCAGTTCGATACTTGGATACGTGTCCATATCTTTTGATATCGCTTTTGATAGTCGGGTTACATGAGGCAAGGCATGAAACAGAATGACATCAAAGAACTGGAGGAAAACAAAATCCTACTTGGGTCAGACAAACTATCACCGCTTGTATAAAAAGTATCGAAATTGTATCGAACTTCCAGAGCTCGAAATGTCTAAGTATCACAAGTATCGATAGGCAGAAACGATGCTGTCCACCGCTACCTATTTTTTACAATAAAATACAGTAAAGTATTGTTTGTTATCATTATACTTATTTTGATGCTTGCTGAGATTTCATGTACGAAGATGAACATGTTTTCATGCACGTAAAATTTTTGAGCTTCTTCTGTGATTTTGGGTCTGAATCTGCGCACGTTAAAAATCCATTGGCAGTTTTAAAATCGTAAAAGAGTAGGCCTAGCGGCCGCTGTCCGGGCAAAATTAATAGGAAAATTCTACTAAAAAACGTCAACAGTAACCATGAGGGCGTAATATAGCCGGAATAGTGCTGACACGCCGTAAAACACAAACTCACTCACTCACTCACTCGTACTGGTATTGTTGTAAGCGCACTGAAAAATCATTTCATTCAAATTTTCATCAAACCACCCTTCTGTAAAATGGATACCAAATAACCTATGATCAGTGATAGACAGTTATCAGACTGTTACGCGCCAGCGCCTGTAAAATGATATGGTATGCTTCGTTGGGAGTTGAGAAGGATGTTGAGTGATTTGGCCTTTAGGTAGTAATAATGTGCAATTACGCGATCAGGTGTTGCTCGCATACGCGGGCGTACGAACTTTATTATAGTTAAATGTTAACTTTATTGCCACCTGCTCCCCCCCCCTCCACCTTTTCGTCAGTACAATAGCAACGAAAAAATAAAGCATTGTGTTTTTTTAGGGGATTGCATTAAATCTGCAGGAGGACACTCCCGATGTCCTATTATTTTCGATTACATCAAAACTCAAGGCATTGTCTCTCTGTATTTACTTTGTAATCTTTCGATTATGTCAATAGTCAGTGCATTGTCTCTCTATATTTAGTTCGTAATCTTTCGATTACGTCAAAATTCCTGGAGTGTTTATCTGTGACACTGACAAGTGTCATTGTAATAATCCCGTAGAGGAGTCATACTCGCGCCTTCAGGATAGGAGTGGTTGTGTCTGGTCTTCTCGGCTAAGGAGCACAAAGTAGGAGATGCTCCGTGGGTGATGTTACCGATTCCTGGACAGTTTTTATCCCAGTGAGACCCACTGTTCCATATTTGGCACATGAGTTTGGAGAATATATTTAATTATTATGATAAAAGGTATTCCTCAAAGAACCAGCATCTACACTCGTATAATATGACCTCTGTGACCACAGAATGATAACTGTGTTTAAATTTTATAAGTTTATCTCTAATACTGTATTCAACAAAGCCATGTGCACTCTTTACTCAGTACACAGAAAAATAGATTGTCTTTAACAGTATGTTCACTCTTGGGTCTTAGAGGGTTAAGTCGTAGAAGAATAGGTTAGCGGACGCTGTCTTGGCAAAATAGATAAGAAAATTTTACTCAGTAGTTCAGTTTGACTGCCGGAAGTTTGACTAGGATGGTCGTATAGTCGTATTCGTGCTGACGCGCAGTAAAAGACTAACTCCAAAGACAGAAGGCAATGTCTCCGGATAAGACTAAGCTTTTGACATGACATGGAATGATTGATAACTTGAGGTAGGCCTATTGAGTCACTGTACACCATCTTAACGTAACAGTCTCAGTAACAGTACAGATGTGCATTCCAACACAATACTATAATACAGCGTCGTGGCACAGTCAGGATCGGATTAACCATGGGGGATAGATGGTGCTGTTGCCCCCGGGCACCATGTCTCTCCTCTCAAGAACCTATGGGAACAATGTCATAGCGAACCCAACGCTCTGCGGCATTTGTAACTGTAGGGCAAAGGGAAGTTTGTTACAGTAGAAAATATGTACGAACATAAATTATGACATCTACGCGCGCACGCGCGCGCGCGCGCGCGCACACACACACACACACACACGCACGCACGCACACACACACACACACACACACACACACACACACACACACACACACACACACACACATCCACCACCCACATATCCACCTCACACACACTTACACACACATACAAAGACATACACACACACACACACACACACACACACACACACACACACACACACTTTTACACGCTCATTCACGAGGCAATTTCATATACACAAGAACAAGGACATCTAAGGCAAAATCTGTATGTAAAAATATGTACCTGGTTTATGACGCTCACACATTTAAATATAGCCCAGCAAATATTCTATTGAAACCCGTGATTTACACTTAAGTACTGCGACCTACTTTCTCACTGTTTAGACAGAATGTTTGC
Organism: Ellobium chinense; assembly: GCA_033807755.1. NCBI lineage: Eukaryota > Metazoa > Mollusca > Gastropoda > Ellobiida > Ellobiidae > Ellobium > Ellobium chinense. The sequence continues at coordinate 227,215 of JAWQUT010000411.1, read as the reverse complement.
GCCTACTCAAATATGTGTAATAGTTCTCCCCCTTTAAATACTTTACCATTTGGGGCTTCCATTGATTCTTAAGCCTTACCGTAGCAAGCCCTGTTCTGTGATCAAAGCCGTCACGTGGCTGTTGTATGGTAGATTCACTGTTCATTCACTTCCCGCACTCAAAAAAAAAAAAAATTTAGTGGGTAGAGGAAAGCCCATCACTACCCCCCCCCCCCCCCCCNACTCCTTATTGGTTTAGGACAGTTTCATGATTCATCTATTACATAATGCAAAACCACAGCTATAAAATTAAACCCGGATTACTTCTAGTCTACGGTAGTGATATCATATCGTATCCATTATGACATCAGTGGGCTCTGAAAAATCTCGTATCTCTATTCACAGGCATGGAAAGACATACGAGTCATCCTCGAACACACAGTGTTTATCATCAAGAGGCATTATCTGCGCCTTGACGATATTTGATATCACGCGGATGTTGCCCACACTGCAAGCACTGCAGAAAAACTAGTGGTGCAGTATTACGCAACTTCTATTAATAGAAACATGTCTCATACCGACACGGTTCCCGTAAAGAAGGTGTTTTTCCTTCACTCCTCGCACGAAACAATAAGCAGCGAAAGGGCTTGGATTACTTAGGCGGATTTTGGGTCTCTTAAAGGGAAGGGCAGTGTCTGAAATAAATGTGTAAGTAGTGGGTTGTTTTTTTTCCCCGCAAGGATCTAATTTTCGCGAAAAGTCGAATATGGCTTTTCTTAAGGATTTTTTTTTTGTGCGAGCCCTGCCTAATGGATTTCTCATGTGGATATAAGGGTATAACTCTGGAGTAATTTAGAGTGACATAACAGGACTGCCACTAAAGCATATTTGGCAATCATTCTTCGTTTGATAGAGAAACACTATAACCGATACTGTCCAAATATCGAGATAACTATAATAACAACATCTGCGCTTGCCTTGAGGATAGCGACCCCCATACACTTTTTTAGCAGAAGACTAGTAAACCGAACCTTTTTTTTAACGGGATGTAATTTTCGCGAGACTGGCGAAAAATAGATCATTGCGAAAAAAAAATAAAAATAAACATTTATTACAACAACACAAATATGTAAGATATCGCATCAATGTGAACGAACAAACAACCGTAGGCAGTGTTGAAACTCCCACACATTGAAATTAAATATGGTTCTGCCCAGATTAAATATAAATCTTTTGAAAAATAAATAATGAATTTATCAAAAAAAAACAACAACAAAAAAACAAAAAAAAATCCACCAGAACACGATATTTCGTGCAGCTTTTGTTCAGCACTGACAACACAAATGAAAAACATACAATGAAAAGCAAGGGAACAGGATTCCAAAGGCCAATAGAAATAGAACAATTGAGAGACGTAGTGAGAGGGCGTGAGAATACGAAAAGTTCATGCGTCTGAGTCATTTTTAGCAACTGGACACGCAAACACACAGACAGACAGACAAGACCACACTTACACACACACACACACACACACACACACACACACACACACACGCACACGGATACACATATTATTAAACTCCCACACATAATTTTTACACCACCATTCACGTAAACCCAGTGGTGATACTAGGGACTTGGGCCTACTGTTCACATCCTGCATGGAGTTGGACTGACGTCATCAAACGGTACACTGGCGTACTGAGGTGGCCAACTGCAGTCCTCATGCCTGTTTGCCTGCCTACTTCCTGCCTGTTGATTGTCTTGTTTGACTGTCTGTTTGCTTCGTGGTCTTGGATTCATTATTAATCATTATTGAGCACTTGCGCGTTAACGATGGGATCTCTTACCATCGTAAGAATTACATTAACTCAGCGTGTTGAACGCTACTAAAGGCGCAATCAGCACCGATGTACTAATGTAATTTTAACGACGGTAAGAGATGCCACCGTTAATGCGCGAGCTTTCAAATAGTAATAATAATAATAATAATGATAATAATAATAATAATAATAAAAAGGACATTTATATATTGCTCCTCCCCCCCCCCCCG